>VWYH01000256.1:237431-315616 GCA_013399365.1 Pampusana beccarii | reverse complement strand
GATTCTGTGATTTCTGAGGATGTTTAAACAAGACGATCATTTTCCTTGGCCATCTGCACCGTGGAATGATGACACTGACATAAGAGTTTGGCATAAATTATTTCAGTCTCTCTTATTGCATCAGCATTCTAATACTAAAATATTGCCACTAGATGAAATTAATCACTGTGAAGACAGTGTTTGTCATGAGTTCTCAGTTTGATATTGTGTAATTATACAGATATGAAGTATGAATAGCAGCTCTTCAAAACAGCTCAGAACAGCCAATACAGGCAATGTATCCCTTGTAGGAAAAATGTTAAGAAGTAAATATGTATATTTTAAGTCTAATTTTTATGATCCTATCTTAATTATATTTCCATTTTGCTTGAATGTAGTTGTGAAGGCTTCTGATATGAGTGGCATATCAATGTCATGAGGTGTTGTGGTTTAACCCAGTAGGAAGCTGGACACCGCACAGCCATTCACTCACTCCCCACCTCTGTGAGATGAGGCAGAGACTCAGCGAAAAAAGGTAGAACTCATGGATTGAGATAAAGACAGTTTAATAAGACAGAAAATGAAGTGGGGGAGGAAATAGTGATATCGAAAGGATATACAAAACAAGAGATGCACAGTGCAACTGTTAGCCACCCGCTGACTGTTGCCCAGCCCATCCACGAGAAGTGGCCCCCCAGCCGCTTTCCCCCTAGTTCACATGAGAAGGACCCATGTTGGAGAAGTTCACAGAGGACTGTCTCCCAAGAGAGGGACCCCACACTGGAGCAGGAGAAGAATGCAAGGGGTCCTCCCCATGAGGAGGAAGGAGCAGCAGAGAAAACATGTGATGAACTGACCTCAACCCCTATTCCCCGTCCCCCAGCACCACTCGGTAGGGTGGAGGTAGAGAAAATTGGGAGTAAAGTTGACCCTGGGAAGAAGGGAGGGGTGAGGGGAAGGTGTTTTACTGTCATTGCTGTAAAGGAATAGGAAAGGGCTGAGGTTATATGGACTGTGGTAAGCACATACTCCTTTGTATGAACTTCATTATTCATGATTCAGCCAGGTTTGCTCTCTGGAAGTCTCACCTGGCTGGCAAAACAGCCAGCATTAAGGTGTTCCTGTCATTAGGTAATATGACAGACCTCAGCCTGAGACCCCTCTGCCATAGTAGTTACGCTGACTTTGCTGTGACAGCACTTCGTTTTTATTGATATCATCTGTGATGAATTTGGCGTTTCCAGTTTGAATGTGATGTTTGAGTACAGTTTTAAAAACTCAAGTATGTCGTTTGCTTTCTGAGATCATTATGTCAGGTATCTCTGGGCAACAGGAAATAAAACCAATTCCTACCTGTCAGGAAACATGTTATGTGTCCTGTCTGCAGTTGCGGATTTTGCTTGCACTGATATGTTGAGTATTTCAGAGCCAAACATCACATCCAGTTTTTGTTTTTTCTGCCATAACCTGAGTTTCTCCTATGTGACACACGGGGTTCTGCTCAGCTATTGTGTTTCTGTTAGCTCGCTTTTGAGGAGAAAATAATTTTTTAAATACTTTGGTGATGGTCAAAAGAAATAACTTTCAATGTAAGATGAACAGAGTGGTTCAACAGACTTGCTTTGAATAACAGCATTCTGTGTGTGTGTGTGTTTTTTTTTTTTTCCTTTTTGTTTTGTTTTGTTTTTACTCTGCCTTTGTTAGATCTGCTATTTTCTATTTCAGGAGCTTCCGTTTTTTTTTTTAAGGTTGAAAAGGCTGTTTCTTCAAGCTCCAGGGAACTCAATTTTGGTATCAGTCATGTTTATAGGTTAACTGAGAAGTTTTAAGTAAGTATTGCAGGCAAGCATTCATTATCCTTCATCTGACACATACCTGTTGGAGATCTTGTCAGCAGAGGCAAACCTGATACAGCAGGTTTGGGAGGCAGGTGACTAGAGCTTCACTTTTGTTATGGGGATCTCTGTCTGTGTTCCTAAAAATACACATGTAGAAAAATTTGTCATGTTTTGCATAGACACAGAAAAATGACAAGAGATAAAAATCTATGTATAGATTTAAATACAGTTATACATAAAGCTGTATATACTTTTGTATTTGAGATCTAAACAGAATTTGCAAAAAACAAATATATTTATGTACTGCATTTTGTAAGCTTAAAATGAGAGGCTTTCTGTCTCATAAGAGAAGAATTGCGCTGAACTTACTGAGGCTTGGTTTTGGCTGTCATATGACATCTTGGCTGGGGCAGATATAAGGAATTTTTCTTTCAATGAGACAATATTTCCTTTTTCCAACACTCCTTCAAACCCATTTTAAATTTCCATAGCTACAAAATGTTTTGTGCCAGAATATTAGATAGTGTAGATCAGTATGAGTTCTACAACAGCAGTGGAACGAGACTGACTTATGCAAGCTGAGGATCTTGTCACAGATTTTCAAATGACAAAATACATTTGCAGTACTTATGATATGCATTTCACTTTTATGAAGTAAATGCAGAGACATCTGTGCACAGATGTTTCTGAACTGTATTTTTCACTAGTTGGCTTTGTCAGGTATTTAGTTTTAAACTTCAAAACCATTTCTTATCCTCTTTGAGCACAGCCCTGCTAAACATACATTTGAGTAAGTGATTGAAACTTTCAATTTAATTTGATTCAAAACTTGTTTGAATTTTCCATAAGGAAAACAATTTTCTATTTCATTTGGTGAGCTACTGAAGTTTTGAAAATTTTTAAATATTGGAGTTTTGGTATGTGTACATACAGAACTGTGGACTGGTAATTAAAAAAAATAATGCAAACTGTTACATTAATAATTTTGTTCTTAAAATGTGTGTCAACTTTCTTCAGATTCTTCAGAAATGTTGATAATGAATAGGTCATCATTTCGAAGCCTACCAGTGGTTTTGAGAATGCTAACCTTTACCTTTTAAAAAAACATGAAGTGAAATTGTCCCTCTGTTAAAATGAATCATTCAACTACAGTAATTACACCTGGATCTGGGATTTATTTTTACACATTATGTGACATTTGACATTTTTGTAACTTGGAGTGATCAACGCGAAGCAAAAATAATACTCGTTTTTCAAAGTTTGGACTGTATAAAATATTAATATGAAAAGAATACAGCATGTTCACACTGGAACACAGTAAAAAATTACAGAAGTTTGCATCTGTTCAAAAGTTATTGAATACTTACAGCATTAATTTGAATTGCATTCTGATGGCATTCTTATTTAACATTACTTAGAGAACTGCAGTCAAAAGTGACCTAAAATTGATTATGCTTTTCCAAAAATTACATTATTTTAATAAGCTTGGGTGATTATGTATGTTCATTGATTTATCTTTTGGTGTTCATTAATAGCTTGGAGAGATAATAGTAATTGGTAATAAAAAAGGAAAGCCAAAGACTAGATTTTGCTTTTAATTATTTCTTACTTTTCACTTCATGAAACATTTTTATTGCCATTTAAAACTACTTAAAAATCAAGACACATAAGACAGCCCAAATGAAAACAGCAGATTTTTTGCAATATGGAGAGCAGAGTGTATTTAAACTCAACCAGGTTTGCTCAAGCATGAGGACTGCTGCATGGTACAGCAGAGTTCTGTACTCTGTGACCTGCATTGCTGTTCTGAACAAGATAATTCTGTTTCCAGCAGCAAGTGGCCCCACAATGCCTGTTTTGCAAGCTGTGTAACCCTGCTTGCTTTGCTCAAAGACTGAAGTAGGATGTCTTGCTAAGGCAGCTGTACAACTACCAGTACACATGGTGCCTTCCTCAAAAACTGGGCTGAGCACCAATTTGTGGTACAACTTCATGCTCTTTTGACACACTCTTGAGTGCTCTGTAGAGAAAATACCTAGTCCCAGTTCTTTATTTTGGTTCAATTCTTTTTTAGGGAAAACTTTAATTGAAATATTGATAGATTGCATCATTGTGTCACAGCTGACTCACCTATCAATCATTTCCTGCACTGGGCTCTTTTCCATCCCTGTCTACTTCAGACAAAGGGAAATGAAGGAATACATTCTGTTTTTATTCACTTTTAAAAGGAAGGTCTTATCTTAGTGTTGAAATTAAAATAATTAACCAAAACAATTTCTAACTTGAAAATAATAATAAAAAATTGTCTTTGACCTCATAGGAATAGGTTTCAAACCAACTACAGAACTGGAATACTAAAATTTTAAAATGTATATACCAACCTGTATGACTGGTACACATACATTTGGTATAAGCTCTCTCTCTCTGCATATAGCTATATTTGCTCAAATTAGTTCTGTAAAATTTTATTTCTGTTCTTGATTAAGGACAGAATTCATCTGGACAGACTTCATGGTACATCAGGCAGACATTCATATGAAGATATTGAAATAAAACCAGTTATCTAGTTATCATTTTGTGTTTAAGTTTAGATTATAACGTGTAATCAGACAAATGTAAATTTTCTTACATATTCTTAATTAAAAATAAGATTAAAACCTATTTTTTCCTAAATTTTATACAGTTAGTGAAAACAAGGAAGGTTTTTTTACCTACAGATGTTTTTATCATTTCAATCAGGCAGGTCTGTTTCTATGACAAGCCTTATCTTCTGCATTTTTACAGTTAAAAACAAAACCTTAGTGAAACTATCTGTATGTCTGTCTCCCTCACATGGAGTACATATAGCCATTAAACCCTTGTGCTTCTTCATCCTTTTTCTACCTTTTTACCATCTTTACGAGATACAGTCCACCCAACATGAATGTTTACATAAAGTTAGCATCATGGCTCTGTGTGTTCATAGACAGGACTGGATCTTCCTAATCTTTGGGCATGCTCTTACAAACTTATAGACTCAATGCTGTCTGATAAAATAACATAAAAATTCAATGGGCTTTATGTTTTATTAAGAGAATGAACAGACACATCTGTGTTTAAAGACAGTTTAAGTAGACTGAAGTACTAAGAATACTTAACATGCTGAGTTCATAAAAACTATGTTGTGAATAATACCTTGAAGATCACCTACTTTACCTTGTCAGTGTATTATACTTCAGAAGTTCATTAATTTCAAGCATAAACAGCAGTCATAGCTCATAGCATAAAGAAATAAACAGGGACTTTAGCTAGGATAGTTGATTTTACAGGCTATTGTAGAAGCTCCTGTTAGAACTGTCATAGCCAAGGATACGTCAACATTTCCAAGGGTTTATGACCACACTGTAGAAATGAGCTTTAGGGTGAAACTTGCCAGATAAAGTCTCAGCTCAGAACCAAATTGTTTGAGAACAATACATTTCCATAGCTATATTTTCTCTTCTGTATTAAAATGGAATGTTTTAGTTTAGTGGCTCTAATGGATTCCACACTTGATATTTGGTTAGCGACAACATTTCTGAGCTGTTACCTCTCAATGTGTCAGTGGGAGCACATTGTAATAAAAGAGTGTGGAATTTTTTTTCACAGTTTCCTAAGGAGGAGCACAACAGATATGGAATATTTTTTTTTTCCTGCTTCTGAGACTGTGGAGCCTGAAGAGCCCCAGGCTTAACCCAAAAGACACAGTGAAATGTCAGAATACCCATATTGGAAATTCACAGACAGCTGAGCTGGGTCTTCTTAGTCACAGGAGTTACTGCCTTAGCTGCTGCATTTTGTGATCAAATCTGTGATGCTTCTGAAATAAGTTGTTGTTCTTGTCTTTTTTTTTTTTTTCTTTTTTGTCTTTTTATTTTTTAGCTGCACCGATATGGCTTTAGTCATCCCAAGCTTAGTGCAAAATACATGCTACTCAATTAAATACCTGACCACATTCAACATGGGTTTTGCCTAAAGCAACAGTATTTTTTTCATCTTTATTAATCACCTCTTGAAAGCATGATGGACAGAGACCAATGGTCTCCAGGTAAACAAACATGTATTAGGTTGCCTCTATAAGACTTTACTTTTCAACAGATTTTGGATATTTCCAGTATCTTTTTGAGAACATGTCGATTCCTTCTATTGAAAGACAGGAACTAAATGGCTAGCATATTAGTAATCTGCTGTTTGTGGATGTCACCATATATGCTTGTGAAGTTGTCCCTACAGAGGGAGCAAACAAACCAAAGTCATGGTACAGGCACACATTTTTCTATTAGCTTTATGAAAATCATACTGTCACTAACACTGCCATAGTCTGCACAAAATGGAAGAATAGCCTAATATGTTAAGGTGAAAGAACTATAAAATAAATCTTGTGGTGGAATCGATAGCTATTATTTTCTATCTTATAAATAGTATGCACTTATAGGATTGTCCAGATAGGTAATCATGTAATGGACTGAATATGTCATTATGTTGAACTGGAAAACACAAGTGTGTAATGCAGAGAGGGATGTTTCTTCCAATTATTTTACATAAATGGAAGCAACAAAGGCTTTATGGAACTTCTTGACACATTTACATCTTCCATGTGTCTACCTGATGGGTTCATTTGTCAAGGGTATCGTACAGGTTGCCCGTCTAAGCATTAACAGCAATAATTTTACATTGCATCCAAAGCTGTGTGAGAGTAAATCGTTATAATACACCTGAAAATCCTGGCATAAGGATACATGTCCAGTATTGTCTGTTCAACAGTACATACTATAAAGCCATTCAGACAGTGGCTTCTGAAGTATTATTCAAACAAATACAAAACATTATTCAACTCCTCTATTCTGATCTTGTGAGAGCCCACCTGGAGTACTGTGGCCAACTCTGGGGCCCCAATGTAAGAGGGACATGGACCTGTTGGAGGCAGCCCAAAGGAGGACCACAAAGGCTGAGAGAGTTGGAGTTGTTCATCCTGGAGAAGAGAAGGATCCAGGAAGACCTTATAGCAGCCTTCCAGTACCTGAAGGGGACATACAAGAAAGCTGGAGAGGGACTTTTTACATGGGTATGTAGTGATAGGACAAGTGTAATGGTTTTAATTCTTCACCATGAGGGTGGTGAGACACTGGAACAGGCTGCCCAGAGAAGCTGCGGCTGCCCCATCCCTGGGACTGTCCAAGGCCAGGCTGGATGGGGCTTTGAGCAACCTGGTCTAATGGAAGGTGTCCCTGCCCATGGCAGGGGCGTTGGAACTAGATGGCCACTAAATCCCTTCCAAGCCAAACCATTCTATGATTCTATGTCCCTGAAGATGCCAGTACCTCACCTTTAATTGCGTGTTATTGTCCCCTTTCTCTGACATTGAAAATGAGGATGAAATAATGGTCTTGCTATAAAGGTCTGCTAGAAGTACAGGGGAGAATACAGCTGTGTGACGTGTTGCTCAAAGGAACAGATGAAGCATTTTATGTATACAAACAATACACATGTATGTTTGTACAAGGTTTTTCTGTGCTAACTCTGACAGTATCAAACACCGAACTCCGACAGAAATTACTTTTTTTGGTATTTTTTCCTGTATTTATTAAAAGTTTCATTGTAGGTGTGTACACACTGTAGGTATGTAAGACCAGTTTTGCGTGATCACCGTGTATTGCATTGCCTGAGGCAGAAACTATTCCAAATGGTTCACACTAAAGGGTGATAACCAAGGCTGGCATGTAAGAATTGCGCTGTGTTGTGCTGATCATATCCTTTTCTGATAATGCCATAGTGCTTTTGAAGTTCAGGGAACCAAAATTCCGTATAATTTCCAACTAACTTTAAAGCAAAGCAGATCTAACAGCCCCATAGATGTAGCAGCATGTTCTTTGCTTAACATGGCTGTTTCTGAGTGATGCAAAGGTGCCAGTGTGGATGGGGCAAACAAGCTATGGATTCGTGTGTGTTTGATATTTTTCTATTGTGTTGTTGCTTTCATGGGTTGAAAACTCACAAAGAACCTAGTATTCACTGTCTAATTTTTGATGTGTGACACTCTCAAAAGCTTTCTGAAAATAACTCCTGAAAGTGATGTAGCATGTGGCGGAGCAGACCATAGGTTCTGAGACGCTTGCAAGAGTTCTGGGACAGAGAGCACAGCAACCAATAAAAATATTTTCTAATGTCAGAGAGTTAGTCTAGAATGTTAATGGTATAATATAGCTATGTCACACGATGTATACATTGCAGAATGTATATTGATATTAACGTTGTGAAGATAGACTTCTTGGGAAAGTGCACAGACATCAAAAAAGCTATAGTGTCACTAAAGATTTTCGTGTTGTTACATGAAATATAATTCCTATTAAAAAACTATTTAGTTCCTTTCATAAGTGCCTTACTTTTGAGTTTGTATTTCTTAAAAGATTATATGATGTAGTAAGAATGTAGTAAAAAGAGTGTGGAATAGCAGCCAACAGCTTGTGTGTTGAGGGATTTGCTGGATGTATCACAGCTCAGAGAACAGTGAAGATGTGAGGCTATGCGAAATGTGTACATTAATGAAACACAAAAGTTAATAATGTCCCTTCTTACACTGAACTGTAATAATTTCCTTTTAAAAACTGGTGATATTGTGGGAGGATCTATGTATATTACAACAACATCAAAGATGTGTCATTGTACAGATAAGATTTTTTAAGAGATTCACACAGCTGAAAAGCAATTGAACGGGGTGTCTTGGATCATAAAATTTTACATGGTAGTTTTCTGGATGGTACTGTAATTTTATACTTCACTGCCTGTGCTCTGTGTTTCATTCTTTGAAGCTATGAGTAATGAGTGGGATGATGTTAAGTTTATAATTTAAGAAACAGTCTACCTTCTCATGATCAAGTAGAACTCCTTTATCTGCACTTAATTTCAAAGTTGAATTGTGTATTGTAAAGATAGTTTAACTCACACATGCTATTGGAAGGATGGCTTAACTCACACAAGCAAGTCAAAAAGCCTGTGACAGAGGCTACTAATACAGCATTAATGAAGATCCCATGGCCATTAGAGAAGAGGTTATCTAATGTAAGATAATTGTTTAGACTCCATAGCTGAAGAAGAGCAGAAGAGACAGAGTTTATCTGTGTTAGAAATCCAATGCTCACCCAAGTAGCCTGTGTTCAGGTTAGGCCAGCAGACACCTCATTTGGTATTTCTGAAACACTGAAAGTTATGATTTGACTAAGGTTTAGACTATACCTGTGTTTTGCCCATTAGCTTTTACTGCAATGAAGCAGAATGATTCCTGCATTTAATGGGATTTTACAATTCTGCTTTCTTTGGAAAAAAAAAAAAACAAAAACAACAAAAAAACCCCCAAAACAACAAAACAACAAAAACCAAAACGTACAGAACTTCATTACATACAAGAGGAGCTTCTTCAAGCATGGCTCACAGGTCAGACTGGGAAAAAATGCCTCCTACAACGTTATTGCACGTGTGTTCAGTGGTTGCTAAACTCAAAAGGACTCTGCATGCTCCATCACGTACTAAGTAGAATTCCAGCTGGCTGGATGAGTTGTTGAAGGGCAAGTTTGTATTTTATAGCTAGACACACAGAAGTGTGAAAAGCCCCCTTTATCTATATTTGTAGTGTCAGCCTGGAAGGGTATATCAAAGGTCTAAGGATATTTCATATGCAGCATCCTCTTCAGAATTTGGAAGCTGAACAAGCAATAGAAAAGCAGTGCAAAGGTTAATAATGTGCTATGAATACTCAAAAAGAAACGGAGAAGTAGTGGCTCAGCAGTTGAACTCTAACTTCCTGGCTTTTGCAAAAGGTGAAAGGTTTCCTGGGAGAGAGTGGTCCCAGATAGGCACTGATATTTTCCAGACTGAGTACCAGAATTCCATCTGTTACACAGAAATAAAGAATACAGTGTGTCCAATTCAGCACCTAAAATGGGAAACAGGAATGTTTTATACAGTTTTGTCACATCTAGTCTCATAACTCTGATATTTCTCTTGCATATCCTAAATTTGCCTAAAATAAAAAGCCCAAATGTAAAGATTGCTTAAGACAGACCAAATACAGCTGTCAAAGGCTTTGTCATAACCCTGCATTGTCCTTGCATTCCCCAGTATATCCTTATTCTTTGGAATGTAGAGGTTGTAGCAATATATACATTCCCTGTGGAGGGAGAATTAACCTACAAACTCTTCTGCATCTTTAAAGTGTCAATATAATCCTGAGGAACAAGATCAAAAATCAAGCTACCTTAAGACACTTTGCCTTTTACAGTAAGAAAACTCGACGCTTGTATCTGATAGTGTTTATTTTTGTGCAGCTTTGTCTCATTTGACATTTCTCATTTTAAAGAAACTCATATGTCATCAGGGAGATGGACCAGTTAAAGTAAAGCTCCACCACTAATGATCTTTTCTAACTTACATGGCTTTAAAAGGCTTGTCATATCAGTACTGTATATTTAAAGCTGGGATTCTTTTAAACTATGTGCATTACTTTGTGTTTATCTATATTTGGTTTCATCTGACATTTTGTTATCCAGTCAGTGAGTGCTGTANCTGAGGAGAGCCTGGCTCCATCCTCGTGACACTTTCCCTTTACATATTTATAAACACTAATAAGATCACCCCTTAGTCTCCTCCAAACTAAAGAGACCCAGCTCCCTCAGTCTTTCTTCATAAGGGAGATGCTCCACTCCCTTAATCAGTAATCCACAATTGGCTTTTGTGAATTCTTTTCTGACTCACTTATTATTGTCATGCACCCCCCTGTCAACTGTCCAGAGTATACAAGACAGTCCAGGCCCTTTCACACATCATGTCCAGGGGCAATCTACCTCCACAATGAAATCAGAAAATGTTTCCCACTGTCTGTTTCCTACTTTTAGCTGTTTCTTTAACAGTTTGAAGAAACAGCCATGTAAAATCTTTAAAATTGTAATTATCCTGAAATCAAATGCTTTCCTTGACTAAAATGAAGTTTGTTCACTTTAGGTTAGAGCGATATGGTATGTTAAAGATTTTAATAGATTTACAGAGTCTTTCTAAATGAACGCTTATTGTAGGTGTTTCAGAGTTTATACTAGATCTAAATTTCTGTCTCCAACAGCTTTTTAGCATAACAAAATCTACATTGTTTGGCAGGTAATTTTTTGAGATTTTCCAACATTCGCTAAGAGTACTTCATGAAGGTACAGTTCACTGTCATACAGACATAAAACATATACACAGATTTTTTTTAACAGGCTGTCCTAGTTCAAACTGCAACACTGAAGTTTGCTACTTCAGGCAAAACTCTCTCAGATAGACAGATAAACCTGCCCAGATACACACAGAGGTAGAATTAACATTTGGGTACTCACATGCCTTTGTTTCATTCATTATTTGTTTCATTCTTGTTCTATCATGTGCTATTACTCCAAAGCAGACTGTTCTCTCCTTTCAGTAACTCCTGTGTTACTTCTTAGAATAATATAGATCCCTCTTGTTTTCCAGACTCCTTTAACTAGGTCTGGCAATTCTACCAAGAGGCTACTTTCCTACTTTATAAGAAAAGAAAAAAGAAAATCAATTTTATTAGGAGATGCAACAGATAATAGCAGATGGATAGGGTTAAAAAGAACAAAGCTCATTTGTAAACTACAGGTAGACAGCAGGAAAAAAAAAAATCATCCAATTCAAATGCCATACAGCAGCAGAACAACTTCTGGAAGTACTATTCCTTTACCACATCTTAAAAGTCTGTTAAAGACTTTTGGGATTATGATTTGTCCTCCTGTGTTCTGTGCATTTTCAAGATGGAAGGTAATACAGGATAAATATTGGAGACTTAAAGATTTTTGCAAAAGTAAACAAAATCGTACAAGCTTTAGTGTAGCTTGTTGCAAGATACTGTTTGATATTTTATACAATTGAACTAAAATCTGGATATGGCTTCAAATTATTATTTTTTCATGTCACAAAACACTGAGTAAGGGGGAAAAAAGTCTTAATTATGACTATCTCACAATGAAACAAAAATATTTCCCTTGATTTATATGGGAAATGATCAGACAACTACAGTCTATATGTATTTCAGCCTTATTCTTCAGACATCCTGCATTTATTCCTAGGACACATATTAATTTATTGTTAAAAACATTCCATTGACATCTAACAGAAGAACTAGGGGGACAACAGCATCCAGCAAGGCAGTAGATTTCTGATAACAAATCTTTAAACAATACCTTTTTTGAGCAAAAAAATACTGTTAAACTTGTGAGCAATATAACAGATTTGCTGGTGGAAAAGTGTAGAATTATCAATCATTGGCATCAAGCTTGTATGAAATTTGCATGGTTTACAAATCAAGACTTCTAATACTTGGTGTGATTTCAAGAGTGTTAGCCTGACTTTCTTAAGCTAAGCAGGTACTTGTAATTCGGTGTGTGCATACTGATCTTTACCAGAGTTATGAATTTCAATGTTCTTACATTTAGGTATATGTTTACTGACATTAAAGGTGCAAGGTTAACTTTACGTAATAGCGTGGACTTAAAAAAAAATCAGTTAATGTGTTTTTTTAAAGCAAGCATAATTATGTAGAAAGTTGATTTGACAATTTTAACTTGGAAAATTATTTTAAACTGTTTAAAAAAAAGAAAGATGAAGTCTCAAAGCTAACTGGGAACTGTATAAAACAAGAAAGAAAATGCCTAAGCAGAGTGACAGACTGATTATATATATGTATGACTATATACATGTCTTTATTCCTACCTTTGATAAATAACTTGTATGAAAGACAAAGAGTAGAAGCACCTTGGGTATTTACAAAAATATATTTTCTGGATAGTCATGTAACTAGTATACAGATCCAAAATTCTGTAATTCATATGTACACATGGCAGATTTGCTAGCATGCATTTCCCAGCTTCTGGTTGTTGCTTTGTGGCTTTCAACTTTTACTTACAGCCACAATTTTCTGTTGACCCATATCACATTTTACGAGCACCACTGACTTCCCAGCAATTCATCCATGGGATCGTGTTTGTTCATGGGAACAATTAAATATGGGCTTTACAACCATTTCTTCAGTGAGCACTATTTATGGAAGATATACTTATTTTTTGAGCAGATATTCCTCCTTAAACAACAATAACATTATATTAACGGGATAAAGGGATTAATTCGCTTAAGGGATGAATTTTTCTATATTGCCATTCCAGTTCTACAATGACATTTGTAAACCTCGGTTTTCTAATAAGACTGTGGTAAATTTATAACATTTCTAATGTAACTGCTTACAATGTGTATGTTATATATAGAACAGTCGTGTAGGTTGAGCTCACAAAAGGACCACTAACAGGTCTGGCAGTTGGTGAAAAAGTAACAATGAGCGAAAAGGGTTGATTTAGAAGACTAAATTAAATACTGTAATTTTCAATGGCACTGTGCAAGTGGGGTGATATAAAATACAGAATCAGAGGAAGTCAGTGTCTGTGGTTTGTTCAGGTGCTCTTCAGCTGAAGCAACTCTGGAAGAGGGGTATGAGGACAAATTGCTTGTGCAGAGTAGTTCTGTGATTTACAGTCATAATTTAAAATTTTGCGTTTGTTTCTAAATCGGTGTCCTGGTTTTGGGCCTTTGGTGTTATTGTGCAGTGTATGTGCTAATAATACATTATTGAGAAGTAACGCACAGCCTTGATTTATTCTTACCATGAAAATAGGAAAACTGATGTAATTGCAAGTAACATCTGTAGCCTTATTTTAAGCACAGGTACTGACATTTTACCCACTTTTTTTTTTTCTGTCTTAAAATGGATTTCTTCTCAGAATGTCTACTTTTCATCACCTCAAAGTGATTAACAGCCAACAAAATACTGTGGGAGCAAAGACTTTTTACAGAGGATGTAGAGCATAAAACTACAATAACAGAAAATAAAGATTTTCCCCTTTACAATGTTATACAGTTCCACTAAAACAAAAGGTTACCCAAATAGATATTAATAGGAAAATAGAGATAAATGTTAACAGGGTTACCTCCTATGCGTTTTAAAAACTTCACATATTTGATTTCAGAAACACCAAGAGTAGCACAGGACCTCTTACAATCAACATGAGATTATTCTCTTTGTACACTTCCTAATATTGCATCTAGATAAGGTGAAGAAATTCAACAAGGCTGAAATCAGTTCCTACATCCCATACAACTTCTTATTTCTATTTAGGAGAAATCAGTGTCACAGTTCCTGAAACTCTGCAGCCTTTTTTTTTCCTATAGATTCTCTGAAGGTAATTGGTACTGACTCAAGAAATAACTACTTAGTAAATAATAAATGATTTGATTTATTGTCAGCTAGTTCACTAACAATAATGCTAGTTCACTTTGTATATACAATGAGGGCTTAGATGTAGATGCAGAGTGTAGTTTCCTTGTGCCAGCCAAATTGGGGATGGGAGTAAAGGTGCTGTAGTCTGTTGCTCATCCTTTACTGTTGGTTAAAGGTCCATTATTGTCAAACAGAAGGGTAAAAGTTGAGACTGCAGCCTGTGACTTTCAGTGCATTAGGATGTACTACAATGAGTTCAAGCTATACAACTTCTCAAAAAAGTGGGAGTTCTAGGGAAAAAGTGTCCTGTATGGCCCTTTCTTACCTCGGCTCCATTTGCTGCTTGGAAGGGTCAGGAGGAAACAAAATGGGCATCATCCTTTGAAAAGAGCAAAAGTGAAATGGATATTGACACCTGATTTCACAAGGTACAGGCAACCGTGTGACCACATGTTATGTATAGCCAAATTCCTGTTCCATGCTGTCTTCTTATATATATATGTCCTTGTAGTGTAATAATGAAAGTAGTATGTTACTTGCTATAGCCTTTGATGCTAAGATTTCCTTGGGATTTCCATCCCTACTCTCAGCTAAGGGAACATAATATCCATAGATAGAGCAGGTCTGCCTTTGTCTTTCATTTGTCAGTTTAGCATGTTTGGGAAAGCAATTGCTTTCATCACCATTTTTACCTTTTTGGGGGGAAGGCAGAGAGCACCTTATTTATAGGATGTTCAGCACCACAGGTGTTTCACCCTGCTTTTGGTATAATGAAAGTAAAAATGCTACACATACATTACTATGCTTAATAATTTATGAGTCTCATTGCCTTAAATGAAGTTGGCCGATACAGAAAACTGGTTTTCCCTTTGACCTAAAGTACTACAGACCTCTCTGCTTAAACAGTGTATGGTTTCAGAAAGAGGGGTGGGAATTGGGGAGCAATTCAGCACTAAAGGGAAGAAGGCAAAAGCATTTAAATATTGAATATTGAAATTGTCTTTAAAACTTGGAAAACACAGTCGAAGTTTTTCTCAAGGGACTGTGAGAAAGTCAAGTTTATCTAGAGTACAAATGCTTTCATTTTCTCTTCCACAGTATAAGAAGAAAAACCACAAGCAAAGGTGAGCTTGCAATCTTGTCTCAAAATGCTGGAAGTTCAGTCAGCTGCTATAGAAATCTCTGTAATGCTTTGGCTTCATTTTACATTGTGTGTCTAGATGAATAAAACCTGAAAGTGGTAGATATGGTTCCATGGATTGTTTGAGTAAAGCACAGTTCCACAAAAATTAGGCTCTACTCACTCACCTTAGGAAAAATAAAAGTTCAACACCACTACCAAAGTTGTAAGACCTGCATGTATACTTTCAGATAAACAATTACCATCACATATTTTTGTTTCCCAAAAGTAATAATTTTCTGTTGAGACATTTGCTATGCAATTTTAATTGGACTTCTGTTTAGCTTAACACTGCTGACCAAGCATATATTTATGTGATGTATATAGCTGCTCTTCAGTTAAATGTTGTCTTTCATATAATCCACAAGATAACCAATAGAAACCATCCTGGCTCCACCATTAACAGTAAATAAAGACTCCTTTAAGAAGGCTTTAGTTTGAGTATGTGATTAAGGATAGGATATATATATATATAAAAATAAAGGAAAAAATTAAATGTACAAACAACCCCAAGTGTTTAAGTATATGGCAGGCGGAAAAGGTAATTGTATTGTTTGTCTAGCCAACTCACTAGTAGCCTGTAATGACAAAATGAAATCCAGCAAAACAAAACAAAGCAAAAAATAGAACGCCAAAAAGCAAAATCCAAAATCCCAAACCCAATTTTTGGCTTGAGTGAAATGCAGAGATTGGTATAGATCAGCTTGTCCAAGCATGGTTACTCATGTATTTAGGTAGCATTAGGTTCCAGTAAATCCACTTAGAATACACCAATCTTGTATATTTATTTGTCTGAAATGTGTTTTAACATGGGGCTGGCAGTTTAATCTTTCGCCAGAAATTTGTTTTAAGATATTGCCAAGGCTATGCAAACATAGGAAATTAACCTCTTCAGAGGAAATATTTTTAGAGGAATCTTTTAGAGCAAATATGTTAAAATTGAGACCAAACAATTTCTAGGGACTGAACCTTTTATTTATGTGTTATGATGTAGTGGTATTCCGCAGCGGTACCGCTAAAGCATGCAAAATTCTCTTCTATGCAAATTAATGAATATTGTGCAGATGGCACCTGAAATCTAGATTCAAATAGGATAACTGCCTTAGAAACTCAATAATTTATAACTGATGACTTTTGAGTAGTACTAACAACACCTGGGGAGACACTCAACTATTAATCTTTAAAAAGAAACCTTTGCATTTTGTTCACATCTTGAGTTTCCTCCATAAATGCTTTCTTCAGGATCTTCCCATTTAGAAGCTCTGTTCATGAGTTGTATTTCTAATGTCAGTGAAGCTGAAAATAATTTAAAAAAACACTTTAATTTAGTGACAACAGCATTTTAATATTAAATCAAGATAGTACTGGATTTTGGTCACTTTTTTAAACTGGGATTGCATGTTAGACATAATCAGGTTTCTAACTGGGCATTCAAATTTGGTTAATGTGTCTGAATGTACAATTACGATGAAAGATTGTTCTGCAATATGTATTTTCCTTTTTTCTATAAATCAAATTACTTAGAGACAACTTTGATTTGGTATATAACCACGTAAAAAGAGCTTTAATAATATATACATAAAAAAGCTGAAGAAATGTTAAGGTATTTTTACCTCACTAATGGTATTTTTCCCACTGATTTAATGCTCTTAGAAACAGTGGATTCAGAATAGGTTTTAATTAATAAGAGATATCCTCTTATGAAAAGTTAGATTTATTTTCACTTGTGACTTAACCTTACTATTGCTATAGATTTCTTTCTCATTTTTCCAGTTCTTCTGTGGGATCCTTAGTAGAAAATAATTTTCACATCCATCTTTAAAGTGTCTGTTAGCAAAGGCCAATTACAGAGGTTGTGAATTTGAGGCACAAGTTAAATATTCCATCAGTACAATAGAAAGGTGCATTGCTACTTTTAAAGGTGAAATTTAAATGTTAGTTTTATCAAAAGGATGCTTTTTCCTTAGAGGATGACTGTGATGCTGCAGAAAATTTTCCTGTTTATTTCAACAAACACATGCAAACTGCACATAGGAAAGTAATTGCTCTCTGGATGATGATTTCACTTTGAACAGCAGTCAGAAGAAGCTCTGTTTCCCTGAGTTTGGGTTGTAGTTTTATAGTTTCAGCTTCTAGTTTACACAGCCTAATTTAGATATACATCATGTCTCAAGAGAGTAAAAATTTGTGCATATTTTCTACTAACAGTTCCCATTATTTTCTCCGTGACAAGATTTAACATCATCTTAATTTAAATGCTAATTTTTTCCAGTTAACTGTAGAAATAACATGCTTGAAGACAAATATAACTTTTCAAGTTCTGCTGTGAAAAATAATAGCGAAATTCATGCAATCATCCAAATCAGTCAGTAACTTTCCAAGACTGCACCAGGAGAAACATATGAAAAGTGAGTAGACAGTGAGAAACACCACTGATGGCTTATTGCAGAAACATTGCTGCTGGCTTACTGGAGACAGATTTAAAAAAAAAAAAACAAAACAACTTTAAACTGTAGTGGATCAAGGGAAACAGGTAATAGAGTATAAGACCTGTATTTTGTTTCCTCACATTCAGATGCAAATGTTTTTGATCAGTTATTCTCTCACAGTCTCATTCGCACAACCTAAAGTTAATGGACCATGACTCTTCTCCTCTTTGTCTGTGGTTATATTTACCTGAGATTTAGAAAGATGTGCCCATCAACAGTGTGATCAAAGCAGCTGCTTTCTGTGGTTAGGTATGTCTCCAAGTTGTAATCAAACCAGTGAAAGAATGTGTTCGCTCTAAGCAATATGCATGGGAATCCTAAATAGACTTCCTGGCCAAGACCTCCTCACTAGCACGCACTTCGGACTTGAGAGGACAAGAAGTTCCAAGAGCACAAAACATTTGAAAGACCAAAGAAAAACCAGCAGTAACCAGGCTGGTTACAGAAATGAGATCTATCTGTAATTCATCTCAATTCCCACTCTTTTCTTGTTCAGAGAGGCTGAAGAACCTCTTTGCAGATGGCTATTTGCCTACTTTCCCTTTTTTTTGTCCCTTTCTCCTGAAGGCAGGTAGCCAAAGTACCTGGTTGCCAAGCAGATGCATCATTAGCAAGATGCACTTAAATTCAATGCTAGAAGAACAAATTGTGAGATATATATTCCTGATGTGCAAACATCTTACTGTTTGGCACTAGGTAAGCAAAATGGGTGTAAGCCATGTTAAAGCCAAAAGAAAGTACTAAGTGAGGTTTTGCAGGATTGACACCAGTCTGGAGAACCTAAATGTCTACACTAGAATCTTGATATTTAATGGACCCATACAGGCTTTTCTCCTGGTGAAATGCCAAGCCTTATCTGGCTTCCAGACCTATCCAGGTCCTTACAAATATTTGCTTAAACATCTAAAGGCTAGAAAATGACCAAAAAAACATATCTGGGAGGAAAAAATAGAAACCTGTAGGATAAGGAACTGAATGTGGAGAACATAATGAGTCAAACACGGAGGGCCTAGCTTGCAATACAGAAAGAAAGAAGCACTGAAACTGAGCAAATAATGGAAATGTGTAACAGGTTTGCAATGAATAGAATCATTTAGGAGGAAGCAGAGGCTTGCATATGTGAGCTCTGATAGCAGGAGAGACAGGGAAGCCTCTGGATTACAAATAGAATGAGGAGTAATAAAAAATCCTAATTAGTGTTAATTTGATTATATGCTATAGGTCAGGAGATGGTTTCCTGATTAAGTCACTAAACAGAAACTACAAAGAGCCTGGGTTCGGTTCCCAGCTCTTCCACTGTGACATGAGCTAACCAACAGCAAGTCATTTAATCTGTCTGGGTTTCTATGCAATTATTGTTTTATTCTCCACATCTATGTGCACTTCAGTTGTTAGGTAGACAGAGCAGCTATTGCCTCTTTTTGAGCTACACTTTCATTTGCAAACTGGATTTGATGTAGCCCTGTCAATTCTGGGGCAAGATTATCATCCTGTTTTTGAATTTTCTGCTTTGGGCCTGTTTCTGGAAGTATTTGGATTTACATGGACAGAAGAAGCAATTAATAATATTAGGAAACTAGAAATTAATTTGTTCATGAACTAAGACTGAAGGAAATGTTATGAAATATTTTGTTGAAAGAGATATACTACATTTAAATCCACATTCATTGAGAAAGCCATCAGCAATCTTATAGGAGTAATATTTTCTCTAGAGAATATCAAAGGCATTTTAAGGATATACATGCCATCAGTGTGGTTCATTAGTGTCCTAAGGCCTTAATCTTCCATTATTCATGGTTAAAATGAAATTAAGATTTGTTTTAGGTCCGATGTAGATTTGTCCAATGTGGCAGCTGTGGGGACTGCTCTATATTACACAGCACTGATAGTATTGTAAGCTTGAATGAGGCTTTCAAAAAAATTTTATAAAGAGTTTCTCAGATTTTTCAGGTGATGGTTTGTTTTATAATGCATATGTAGGTACTAGTCACTTTGACACTGCCAAAGTAGAAACAACAAAGTCCATGAAACTGTAGCCACATTTTTATCCTTTGCATTGTTATGTATATTAGTATTTGAACCTGCCTATCTTATTGGAAAGTAAAGGGAAGTTCTGTCTTAAAAAAAAGGGATCTAGAATTGCCAAAATAAATGTCTCGCTGCTTTTCAAAGGCTTGTCTCTCCCTCATGAATACGTCTATGTGGAAAGATCTCAGAACTGCTCGAAGTGATGTACTGGTGAGACAGGTTCTTTTCTTGTATTTTAACTGCTAGAAATGTAAAAAATGAAATTAAATGGGAGAAAGAGAAATGTCAGATGTTGAACAGAATGGATGGATGTTGAAATCCAAGAAATAAAATTTTAAAAGATACTACCAAGAGGAAGTTTGGGAATTTTAAACCAATCATTCAGCCATTTAATTCTCATGACAAAATATTATTTCTCCCATTTTAATATGAAGTAGCCATTTCTAACCCAAACAATGTCAAATCAGCACAGCACTAAATTTATCTCTTGTTTTGTGAACTCCCAACATATTTTAGGATGTGATGAGGATAGGTACATGATTTTCCCTACTGGGAAGACTCCTAACACTATACTTACTTTCTGCAAAGCAGGCAAATGCATTCAGTTGTTTCAGTTAATTAGATGACAGTCCCTTGGTGCAGAATGAAGATGAATCCAACACGTTGTGGAGTTTTTGAAGTAAGTGGTTGCTGGTTTTCATATGTTTCAACAAAAAATATACTTATATTTCTATAAATGTGTAATACCTTCATTGTGCTAGTCAGCTATTACTTTTAAGCAGCTAAGATCCCATTTACATGCTATGTCTCCAGTAGTTATATAGGCAGAATATGTCTAGTAAAAGGTCAACGTCACAATAGAGATGTCATTGTTCCTCAGTTTAGGAAAAAAACACATGCCATTTGGTAATTCATAATTCCATATTTTTGCTGGGGAAATATCGTTGAAATGTATGTCTAAGTGCCTAGGGTCAGATTCCTTTTCAAAATGCATGTTTCGTAAGAGAGATAAGTCACCTGATAAAGTATAAAACTCAAATGAAAATTGAGTTACTTTTTTTAGAATGTAAACATACTAGTCTGAAAGAGTTACAGACCATGTTTTTAACCATGGTATTAGGAAAGAAAAAGATGTTTTTTTTTCCCACTGTCTCAAAATCCAGGGAAGAGAATCAGTGAAGAACCATCCAAACCCATTCACAATGAGGAACAGGTGTGAGTTATTACGAAGTGTTAATGTATTATTCATAGGATTTTGGTATCTGTATTACTTTCAGATACATATTTGCCAGGTCTACTCGGAGCACAGAAAGCTTTAGAGTTCTGCAAGTATTCCAGTGAACCTTAGATTATGTTTCATGGGAATGCTATGTTTGGGATTGCAAGCTAGTGCTGTAGGAAGGAGAGAAAACAGCTCTCTTGGCAGCTATTGACCATCAGCAGAAGAGGAAAGAAAGTACTTCCACTGAACAATACCACAGAGGGCTGAGAAATAACTGCAGAGTGACCTTCTGGTATTGCATTGTGGTGTTTGCCTTATGGTGGAACCTTAATATCTGCTGGCTCTCCCTCCTGAGTGACAAAGTTGTGAGATAGCATCCCAATGCAGTTTCAGGGAATCGATTTGCAAATATATTGTTGCTCTCCAGTTCCATTAAATAAAGTATTTTTCATGTCTTTTTTACAGAGGGTCACTGACCTTTAACATGCACATTCCAACAGAATTTTTTGTGGGGGTAGATGGGAAATCAAAAGTCAGAATCAGAAACAATAGGTCATCTTGGGATTATGAAGAAAATCACAGAACACAGTTTGAATCCATGCGTCAAATCAGGACCCTCAAAAGCCATTGAGCATTCAGTAAAGAATGGTTCTCCTGCATAGCAGAATAATTTAATATGTGAGCTTGTTAATACAAATCTGATGATGGAAAAATGCAGCCATGAGTTCTGAATTACCAACCATGTGGATGTGTGGTGATAATGTATACTAGTAGATACGTTAAATCTCTACATAATTCACTGGAAGCTAATTTGAATGTTTACTCTTTATATATGTAATGAACAGCAGTCTCTACTTTTCAATTTCCAAGTAAGTATCACTAATAAATTGGAAGACTAATTAATCAAATATTGCTGCAATATTATTAGCTAATTTACCAAATTGTTTTTGAACTCTTGTATGAAGCTGCCTGTGGCTATGTCAGATTATACTGTCTAAATTACGCAATGAAGCGTATTTTAACTGGCAGAGTAATTTAGTGTAGATCAGAATGCTACAAATCCATGTGTGCTGCTGATAATACAACCCTAGAAAAGCTGACACATTTCTTAACCACTTATTCTCTTTCATGTAAGATGCAATTTTACAAATACAAAATTCAAGGTGTTGTTTTGGATTACAAATCACTTTTTAGTTTCATCTATTGGGGTGCTAACTAAGAAGCTGGCCAAAAGAATGGGCGAAGTATAATAATCAGTTTAAATATCAAGGTTCAGATGTAGGTTTTGAACATCCCAGTAGGAAGGATGTGTATAGACATAGTTGTAAAACAAAATGACATCATTAGAAAGCAAATGATAGAAAGTCTTTAAACCAGCATACACATCTTTTTATTGTCATATTTAGAGACTTACTCAGGTAACACTGTCTTTACCATGTGTAATCTTTGAGGGGGAATCTCCACCAATCAGCAAGTCTAAATGATCTCCGTATATTAGAAGTATTTCCATGGGAAGTGAGGCCAAGATGATTGCTCTTCCAACACTGCTGTAGGTATTTCCAGAGGTCTGCAGTTCGGAGGTGCTAAGTATAGCAATCAGATTTCACCTAGAGTTGTCCATGATTTAATGGTCTTATGCTTAAGTAAGCCATAAAGTTTAATGGTGGTATTTGTGTTTAAGACCAGAAACAGGCTTATATAGTATTCTGGACCAAGGTCATTAATGCCATCACTGAAATATCTGAACAGCATAGGTGAGGCAATGAATAGAAGAACATTTTGTTGAGACAGATTACTATTTGCATTACCATTCTGTTGACCCAAGGACAAGGGAGGAGTTGACCAAAGATCAGATTTCTGCCACTTTCACAAAGAGGAGTGATGCTTTGCTCTACAAGTAGTTCCAACTGAAGCGTGGGGCAGCATGCTCTAGCTCACTGTTGTTAAACAAAGTATCATAGTTTGGCTTCAAACAGCTTTCAGAAAAATCAGGAAGTTTGTGTCAGATCCTGACCCCTCATTATCAGACTCATTGCCAATGGTTTAACCACAAGACCATCTGAATTGCCTTAGTTTCCAGTCTCCTGTTCCAGAAGGTTACTACTTTTTTTCCTGCCCTCATGGGGTGTGAGATTCAACAATTACATGATGAAGCTGTAAGCACATATTTAAGGAGAGGAGTGGGGGGAAGGGGAAAGAAAAAAAAAGATTAATTAATTTCGGTGTAGTAAAGGCTTGGACAACTAAGATTAAAAGTTCTTCAACCTGCTAGTAAACTGAAATATTGCCTTACTTTGTTCATAAAGTGTGTATTTTTAAGCTGATAGTTATAAAATGTGCAAATGAAATCAGATGTCATAGCAGACTGCATAGATTTTGAAGAGTCAAATTCAAGCAGCATGACCCAATTCCCTGAGATTATTAGTGCTGCCATGAAATTAATGGACATGCGTCTTTTTCATAAATAATTATGGGTTTTAATCAAGGTCTCACTGTCTTGTTTGCTTGGGCATTGATGGAGCAATTAAGAAGGGTCCTTTACTTATAGCTGTGGTCCAGCACTTAATATGTGCAAATTCTTTCTTTTATTGTAAGAAGAAATGTACAAGAGGATGTTCTGTGACATAATGAGTGATCCTCACGCCAGGATCACACTGGAGCATCTGAATTGCAGGAGGTTACTTCATCCATTCCTCACTCGCAGGAAATGTGCTGGCTAGAAGGGCTACTCATCTGTACTGTTAGTTCCTGAATATAGCCAGTTACAACAACTACCCATACCAATGACATATTGAAAGTTGACAACTTGATTAAATCTGCTTGCCAATGCAGCCATATAGCAGAACTGAAAACTTTTCTTCTTGGGATCTGAGTCATAGTTATCATGATAACTGGAGCTGAGCAAGGATCTAACCACGCCACTGACTCAGCTGTTCCAATATTCAGAAGTTTTCAGGCTTTGATCACAAAAAATCCTGAAATTTATTTACCATCCATGAATAAATCAGTTCAATAATCAGTAAAAAACAGGGAAGCATAGTATTTCAGTTTGTAGTATGATCAGCAAGGAAATTAGGACTGAGGGTAAGGAATAGCAATTCAATTTCAATTTTACAGGATCATCAGCAGGCAGACCATAACTATCTGAATCAGAATTTGACAGTGATAGGCACACAGCCACAACCCATGCAAGGTCCTTGACAAACTGCAAATTACAGTATGGAAAGTGCAAGGATCTGCTTGTATTTTCTTGATTCCAGATTATCTGGCACTGCTCTAATTGGGGCAGCTCAGTACGGCTCTGACTTTGAATGGAAAGTGGTGTAATGGAGTAGCCGGCTGCCAGCTAACAGCTCATGCTTTCCCGTGATTTTCCTTCTACAATGACACTTGGCTGAGTTAAGCTGAACTGGCTGTTATGAGCTTGACCCACATTGCTTCCTCCAGCAATGAGGAATTCGCCTTGCCAAGAGCAGCTCTCCTCGCTGTATGTCTCTCCAAATTTGGGCAGATCTGTGTCTGATAGTACATCAGCTTCAAAATGAGCTGAACATATCAGAAAGCTAGAGACCCACTTTCTGTCTGAGAGTAAGACTTTTTAACCACTTTTTATTTTATGGATAATCTTACAATGATTCATCAAAGCTATTTCCCCAAACAAATGAAATACTAAAAAAGAACAGAAGAGCGGAAGCAAACCTGCATTCTTTCAGGTTTCTGAGCTACTTTGTTCAGATAAAACATCTGCTTAAGTGCCTGCTTGTTGTATCATTATACTCAAATTTTTTTCTGAACGTTATCCATCATGAGAAAGAATTCTAAACTTTGTAGCACTCCATGGGTGTTCTCACTTGTGCCAAATGTACTATGCTACCAAAGCCAGTCATAACAAGACATTATTTCCAATGGAAAAGGTGGTTTATGTCTGCAGCAAAACAATACTATTTTTTTTCTGATCACAATGACACATTTATTCTATGCCTTGGTTGTAACAGCAGAAGTATTATTTTATATTGAATTTTCAATTTTGGTATTTTGTCTTGTTTCTTCTCTGTATTGTTCATGTAATAAACCCCCTCCTGTTTGAGGAAAACCTCTTTTGTATTTAGACAGGAGGGTGTGCTAGCAAGCTGTCTTTCAACTGGCAGAATCAAATACTTGTATAGGACATAAAATGACAATCAAGTATCATCTGAGAAGACAGAAGCATGTTTATTTCCTCTCCTATCCAAAGAATCAAAGGGATAACTGTTACCTTGATTATAAGAAAAAAATATAAATTCTTAAACAAAGCTTTGCATGTTGTTGCAAGGGACCTTCTTTAGTTTTTGAAGATGTAATACCATGCTGTAATCTTAAACATGTCAAATTGCAATTGCAATATCATAATTATCACTTAGTCAGGCACATGATATCGTCTCCCGTCCTTACAGCTTATGTCCTTAGGCCTTCAAAAAAAGGCTATTCCATGTGACTAGGCATTTTGTTTGGTTGAAGTGTTTTGAACCACGGAACAAAATTACTGATTGTAGGTTTTTTTTTTTTTAATCTCATAATTATCACTGTTTCCTTCTTCTACAAATTTAAGTCTACAAACATATGTAAGCTAGATTAAGATCGTGAGAACCTAACCTCCTCTTACAGAAATTTAAAATATTGGTTGAAAACACCGTTGTTTCTCTTTTTGTTGCCACCCTATGTTTCTGCATGGAATGCAAACAAATGAGGTAAAGAGCAAGAAGTGGGAGTAACTGTGTAGTGCAATATTTCCTCTTCATTCAAGACAGCACATATATTTTTAATTTCTGCTCTTCTCCACCATCTCCAATTCACTAGTATGGGGACAACTCATTCTCACTTTCAGACAACAGGAAAAGGAAATGAAGGAATAGAACATAGTATACTGGAAGTTAGTACTTAGTTACCAGTAAGCATAATTTCTATGTGTTCCTCATGCCAGCCAGGGTGTGAGTGTACTAAGAATGTATATTGGGGAAAACCTCTAGGTGCTCCATAGTTTTGAAGTCAGGTCATCTAAATACATCTGCTGCTGTTTTGAAGAGGTATGTCTACTGTCTAATAAAAATTAGGTATTAAGAAACAATTCTTACTCATTGCTACAGCATTCACTGTGTTCATTGATTTCCTCATAATCAGCCGCAAGTAACTATGCAACTGTTGTCCTTTAAAAATTAGTTCAGCACTTTATGTTTTTAAGGTGATGCATGACAAAGGGTCTTAAGCTCAAGCATGAAATAATGCTGTCGTTTTAGCTGTATCCTTCATTTTCCTTTCTTGGGTAATCTTTTCCTAAGGCAGTTTAATAGCCGCTTGAGAGTCTTTTACATGATATTAACTATTGTTCTGAGCAGAAAAGTTATTTGAACTGATCTGAAGCTGATGATGCTTTTAAAGTCTGAACCACTTCTTTCCAGGCCAAGGAAGACACAAATACATATAAACAGTAAAAGAAAAACTCACAGGAAATACAGCAGCCTGTTGCTTATTCTTACACAGAACCTCACCACTGGAGGAAATCAGCCTGGTACATAGTCTCGTTAGCTACACTGAGACCTGTTGTATGTGTATGAACATCAGGCTGCTTGGGGCATTGCTTTTGGATGTTTCCTGTGCCTCAGTCTCACAAGAACCATGTAGGGGATGTAGTACCTGGTTAAGCTGGTTCCTAATAAGATGGCCCAGGAAACGATGAAATGATGTCAGGAAGGGATAGGATATGAGAATGTAGGAGTTGGGACAATAGTCTCATGTTCCAAATGTTTTTTGAATTACACATGAAGCCAGTGGAGGAGGAATGTTTCCTTCTCTATCCTGCTCAGACTAAAATGCCATTCCTGATCAGAAGTTAAAATGACTGAGGATCTTAAGCAATAGTAGCATCATGACTGACACAGGCTGGTTTGTATCATCACTGATATGACTGTAAGGCTAACTGGTGGCAGTTGTTTGTGGGTGACATTTTTTAACTTTTCTGTGGTAAGTTCATACCTGGATGTTAGTAGCCTTGAATGTTCAATCAGAAAATCAGGAATTACATTAATCAAATTATAATCATAAAACTAAAAAAAAAACCAAAACCAGACATATTGACATAATTTTCAACTTATTTTCGTGCAAGTCACTGATTTTAGCAGAACCTTAAAAGACCATCTTGTCACCTTTAACATAAAGAAACCGTCTTCAGAAGTGCTCCTAAGTGACTTTCATAAAAACAGTTTATGCAGTAAAAAGAGCCAGCCTTATTTATTTACTGAACAACAGCTCAAAAATATTAGAAGGAAATGGTTTAACACAGTGAGCCATAATGTGAAAAGAGTAAGGGCTACAGAAGAAATACTCGAAGAATTCCCTGTAAAAAGACAAATGAAAACTCAACAGCTGGCATACAACAGTGACATTATGCACCTGTCTAGGCCTGAACACAAAATGGAGATCTGTTTAAAATTATTAAGGAACTGAAATAATAAGCAGGATGAAATTCCGTTGGAGCTCCCAGAGAAGTGGGCCTTACACTTATATAAATAATTGTTCTCTCCCCCCTATTAAATGATGAGAGGTTTGCGTAAGTGTCCATAAGACAAGGCATAAACTAAATGATTGGAGACTTGAGAATTCATTTCCTAGGAATATTTTTTTTTCTTCTTCTATATTTACCAAATTAACAAAGGCAATGGCTTTTATTATTGCAAAGTGATTACTAGTAATTTAAGCCTTATTTTGAGGCATTCTGAGCACTGCTTTTCCCTAGAAATTACCAGCTTTAAGAATCAGTAGTTTTTGTTTGAAGACTATAGACTTTCTTTTTCAAGAACTAGCATTTGATTCTAATTGCAGCTCAAGTGTCAGTTGTGACTTTGCTGTTTATGTCTCTATCTGATATACCTAAGTGTAATGACCTTTCAATTCGTTGCACAATGTAAAGAAAAAACTAAATCTGGTGTGTTGCCTTAAATCAGCACTGTCTGTACCCGAGGAAGTTATGAGTAAATTAGATTACTGTTTTAAGAAATACCAGTAATTCCCTTTTCTAAGTATAGAATAGCATTGGTTAAAAGAAGCACTGTAAATCTTATTTCCAATTAGCTTAAGACCTATAAACATTCACTGAAGGCCCTGCTAAATCTGCTTAAATTCAGAGACTGTCCACCATTTGCCAGCTAGTAGTTCCTGTCTGGAGATTTAGCAACAGATATCTGCAGGATGGGAAAAAGCTGATTAGAGATGAATAATGAAGAGAGACCAAATCCCCATTAGCTAGGTCTGAAAGCAGAGTCTAACAAATGACTCCACATAGTATTTAATAGTGCCCAGTTAGGCAAAGAACAGTGAACAATAGATCCTGATTAATATGAAGGACCGTGCAAAACTGTGTATATCCTACTTACTTAGAGATTTCCATGGATTTGGTGACTTTTTACAGTAGACAAAACCCCCTTATACTTCAGCAGAGTGATAAATAGATAATTACCGCATGGAGTTACATCTAAGAATGACCGTCTGGATTTTATAAAATTTATTTGTTTAGTGAGTTTCACAAAGTAATAAAAAATAAGTTGCCCTCCAGAAATGGGGAAGGAGAGTTTAAGTGGTATGATTACACTCAAACAAAAAGGATTAAAAAAAGGTGAATCCTTGTATTTCCTCTCGTATTCACCATGCTGCCTGTGAAAGAAATCACGGAGGCATGTGCTAGCCTCCCTTTTTCTGTATTTGAGAATAAATGAGGAAACATATTGAAATCAATAGGAGTCCACTGACTGTGGTCAGCCTTGTGTCAGAACTACTGTGCTTTTGCTGTAGCAAATTCCTCTACCTATTCTGTCATGCAGAACAACTTCCCCAGATGACAAAACGCACCAACCATTCTTTGAGATGAATCTCCTCTTTGACGTGTGCCACACTAGAAAACTGAGTAATAAGCTTAGGATTCAAACTTATTCCACTGAAGTCATCCTGTCTTGCAAAGTATTCAGACTTCTCTGCTCAGGAGAATTTTCTAAAAGATCAATGCTGCATTTGCTTTGCTACTTCAAAAATCTATGAATATCTTTCGTATAACTGCACATCTTCAAAACAAAATCAGTCTATAGCTGAGTAAAAAAAAAAATCTGTAGGTTTTTCTTCGTTTGAGGATTACCTGCTGAAAGAAGAGGCTCACTGTTGTACTGTACTGGATTTCATATTCCTAAGATAAGTAACAAAAAGAAATATCATCTTGTTTTCTGATTCTCCTGTCTAGGCACATTTTGTATAGCAGGCAATTCTGAGTTATGAGACTAGAGTTCTGCTGAGGTATTCTGCTGACATCATAAGCCATACAACTGAAGCTCGACTGGTTTATGTTGTCATTAGAATCCTAAGATAGAACTGTATAGAACTACATAATTCACAGTGTGACTGTTTGTTTTATATGGTAATACACGGTCTGAGTTCCTGATTCAGTTCCTTCTTATTCCCATTGAGGCCATCTTTCCCTTTCCCCCAAATCTCTTCCTGACAGCACAACTGAAGCAGCAGTTTGTTATAAAATAGAAGGTATTTCTGTAATTGACAGACTTCTTTATTGAAAGAAAAGAATGAGCATTTCTTGAGAGGGAAATGTAGAAGTGAATATGTCAGTGGAGATAAAGAAGATGAATTTGGGGTTGAAAGCATTCATCAAAACTGGATCAACATGAGGGTTACTAAACAGGAGAACTTAAGAACTAGGAATGAACAAGTCTCTTAAATGCAAGGACAGAATGAGCTGAACTGCTGGTCTGAAGCCTATCCCCTTTAAGAGACTGAATTGTTTGAAAAAAAAGGCAAGGTATTTTCTTATTCAGGAAACAACAGATCTGGAAAGAGACCGTTCGAATTTAGGGATTGTCAACACAAGCCCTTTTTAAGGTTTGAAATATTTTGAATGATAAGCCATGCTTTTTTTAATTTGTGCATTGCCATTAGAAAGAATGATTCTTCCAAGATGTCCTCAAATATTCTTGACCCAAATTTCTCTATTATAGGAGCTTTAGCAATAATTTAGTGCTAAGAGAAAATGCTGGTTGGACCTTACATGAAAATGACAGTTTGGAGAATTTTAAATACTGGCTACTTTTTCTTTTTTCCCCTCCATGCATAAAATCCAATTTCCACAACTCCACGCATTAGCTAGCGTAACAGCTTCACTTTGCTGAGTCTTGGATATGGTCCTTATGCATTTTTGAGTAAGGAAGAGAATATCTGAAAATACGAAGCAACCAAGAGATAAACTGGTATGTGCTCACACATAAGATAGGCTACTTAAATGGCTTAAGAATATCCAGTAAAAATTTAATTACTGTGTGTGGCCTCCTTATAGTACTCTTAAAAGCTGAATGAATAATGCATTGCAGATCTCCTATGATCTCACACTAACAAAATATATTTTTCATTAAAAAAACACAAGCATTGGTGTGGCAAATAGCCTTCCTAGAGACTGCTTTAGTAAATCAGACTATTTTTAGAAGGCAACTGGGGATTTTATGCTTTCAAACACATTGGCTGTGATAAGAACCCTTTTGAATTCCTTCTTTTAAAGACAGGATATCAGCAAACAGCTAACAGAGTAATTTAAAATTCTGAAATGATACTCTTGTTTGTTTAAATCAGTTTTCCTTTAGAAACAGAACTTTGGCTGATGCTGTAGATTCTTCTCTAGTTAACGTATTGTGCTTAGACTGTTGTGAAATTCATAGCTCCCACTCTCAGCAGTGATATGACACAAATAAAAGATCAGCAGAGAAAAAAGGGAAGAGTCTTTTTCATGAAATGGCACCAGAGGATCTATCTTCAGGGAATATTTAAAATAGATATGTTTACTTTTGATATACTGGCATGTCTGATAACAGTAAGCAGATTAAGTATATACAGAAGATCTTTTATGCCTGCTTCCTTTGAGTGAAGGGTATTATGTTTGTAAATCAAAGTCTAAATGCTGGCAAAGGGACCAAACTGCATAATCCTATTGAAAGGTTTATATCTTTAAACAGCATTTTAACATAACTGTAACTTGACCATTCCTTCATTTCAGCTTCAGAAATAGACAGATGAGGACATGCTTCCTGATAACAATTCAGTCACAGCTCCTATGAAATACCTTTTAAAGTTTTTTTTTTTCCTAAATTTTCAGGATGAAAGTACTTTTATGTTTATTTTTAAAAACCACTGTGTGTGTGTGTGTTTACAAGAAACAGTCCCATCTTCTCAGAGTTTTATGAAAGTGTAAATTAAATTTTTAGCTCAAGTAAGACTTCAGTCTTAAATTTATAGAGTTATACACAATTTTTAAAATTTTTTTTTTTTAAACAGAATAATGCATTTAACTGTCTAGTAGCACTGAAGATAAAAAGATTAGACATAGCTTTAGGTGTTGCATGCGTTAAGTCAAACTTCTCAAGAATTAAAGCAGAGATAATGTATTATACTTGGAAATATTTCTTGAAATTTATTTTAATCTGTGAAATCCAATGTCAAGTGTCTCAGGACCACGAATGCAAATGTACGTTGGTAAGGCTGTTGAAAATAGAAAGTTTGCAGTCAGATGTGTCCTACATATATTTGTACACAAGATGAACAATCTTAAATGTTTTCACATGATCAAGACTGTAGTCAAAATATTGCATCAATAATTTAACTGTGGGATAAGAAAATATTTGGAAGTCATCTTCTAGACAGAAAAAACATCAGGCTTATCCATTTCAAAGTCAGAGTTTTGTAAAGGTATTTTCCCAGCAGCTGCTTTACACCAGCTTCCCAAAATATTATTGTCTAAGAAAGTTCTGATTACTAGAAATAGATGGATACTGTGCTCAGTGTGGGGAAGCAATAAATCACTGGGGACCAAATAAAGGTTGAAAAGTGAGAAGATGACAGGAGTTTTTTAATTCATTTTGGTCCTAGCTATCTCTGGGATTTATGCAGTTATAACATAGGCAGCCAAGCTCTTTCCTGTACAAATTGTCCTGAATTTTACATGCAATTCCAAAACCCTCTGCTCAGCATTTCCTTTCAAGCCTAATTCACAGAACTGTCATTTATAAATTTACAGTCGAAACTGTAGATCATTTTGAACTGTGTCTGTGGGGTGGTTATCTCATTCTAAATAGAATGGAATGGAAAATCACATCCTACATCAGCTTGTACAAGAGAAATGAAATGGTGTTTTTTCCTCAATGTATCACTCAGTTTAGTGTGAAATAGAATTTTTTGTGATGTTAAATTGGGGATGCAAACCAATTTTCAGTGAGTGTTTACAACTCTAACCTTAACACATTGCTAACTGACTTAAGTGGCAGTGATTATTGTAGTTCTGACAATCACACAAGATATCTCAAGGAGGAACACTAACCAAGATGAAATATTGATGTAATGTGTGTAATGACAACCAGAAAAGAAGGAAGTAGCAGTGCTGTTCGATCAGATTCTAAAAATCAGTTGTACCTCACTTCCTGATCTAAAGAGGGCTAAGTTTCACTGAAATAACATATACAGTTACTGTAGTTTCATTATGACCACCAACTTTTAGGCGGTATTAAGCAGTCTAAAGCTCCTGTAGAAACCTTATGAAACAAAAAAGCAAGTGTTCTATGACTGAGGCAATGAGCAGAGGTGATGGCGGTATCCTTAGCAACGTTGTCACTAGATTGTCACTTAACAGACCTGAGTCCTGAAACATATCTTCAGACAATCTGGCACTTGGGCTTAAACCTGCTGGAGTGAATTTCCACTCCACTACACTTAACAGCATTTATCTTTGATACAGTGGTGTCACCCATCTGTACAGTAGTGAATGGTTTGGATAAGGGCAAGAGAAGCTAAGCTCCCAAGTTTTCAGTAGGTGATACACAAGCACATCCCATAAAGTCAAGGATGCCTGAACAGCTTATGACAGCACATGTACGTGGATCAGCTGTAATTCCAAGGTGAAACCCTGCTGCAATTCTGACCCATGCCATACAAAATCAGTTTAAGCTTACACGTTTTGTGTGGTTTTTAACACCTACAGTTATTCCGCAATGACTGTGTTCAACTTCACAATAAATAAAAAGACAGGGAATCCCTGCCTCTGCACACACAATTATAAATTAATACTGTGAGAATGTTTGTATGAAAACAAAAAAGTAAAGACTACTTCTTTTGAGGGAGCATGCTTCTGGACACAGAGGTTTCTAGGTAGCTTTATTAGATACCAGATATTTCTTGGAAAACAAATATGGTAGGAAGTAAAGATCAAGAAAAAGAGCAGGTAGCTTTAAAAAATATCCAACCAGTAGAGTAAAAGAAAAATATNAAAAAAAAAAAAAAGAAGAACATCTAGAGAAAACTGAATGTAAAACCTACTATTAATAAATATTTTCTGCCTCAAGCCATTTATACTTATTTTCTCCAAACAAAGCTGGTGTTTAAATCTGGTTTGAGAAACATAACGAGCACAGTGACACTAGTAGTATTACAAAATGAATTAAATAACCATATGATAACGTAATTCCTAGTAAGTTTTCTATATTATGACTGGGCATTAACCTAACAAAAAGTGTCTGGTAATTTCATTTTTCCCCTATATACTTTTATTTTTTCTCCATCCCATATTGGTATATGCTCTCTATCTTTTAGATATTCTGAGTTTAATTGTATTAAATCAGCATAATTTGGGATTGAATTCTCAGAATCTTCCTATGCTGTGTATATGGTAATATAGAACTTTTATAATGTGAATAAATACCTTAATTAAAAGGTTATTTTTCCTTAGAGAAGTCACAACAAGGAAAAAAGTGAAGTTCAGCAAGCAAATCCACTACAATTCCCTTCTCCTAGTCCCATTCCTCATTTCAGCAAAGCATCAAGGAAGCCTTGTTATACAATGGAATTGAAAAATTATTAAGCTTGGGAAATTTCTATACAATTTACCCCATACATCTCACTAAAATGTTTCTGACACCAAAGCTTAATTTACCCCAGGAGAGACACTGCTGCAAAAGGCTTAATGAGTAGCTGTGAGTATAAGAAACATTATCAGTCACCCCTTGGTACGAAATAAATAGCGTAAATTAAACAGTTTGAAGTGAAAAAAAATGTTTTGTGTGATACAGCCATGATGAAGTTATGGACCGCTTCATTAAGAAAGCTCTCGTAAATATGTATCTGCCTACATTAACTCTGCATACTTTTAGAGTAACGTTCCTTCCCAAGTAGAGCTTAGATAGAAACTTGGAATGACATCTTGACTGAACTCAGATCAAAAGAGGGGGAAAAAAAAGGATATTAGCTTCATAATGAGGGAAATAAAAATGAACTTGAATTAGGCAATGTAAAGCTGCCTCGTGAAGGCAGTAGGTAGTATTCCCTCAGAAAATATTAGCCCCAGAAGCTTTTCCTTTTAATCTTCAAATCTGGGGAAAGGGAGCAGGAAGAGAAAGCATAAAGGAAAAATATTAATTGCTCCACAGCTGACACACACAGAATGGGGGGCTGAAGAAGGCCAATAGAGTACATCAGCTTTCAAGTGGACTTGGACACCTTACTGCTTCAGGTGCTTTTAAACATAACAAAGATGGGAGCAGGCAAATGGGCCATAGGTATTGCCATTTTGTTCAGCTGGGGGCAGCAACATGGCTGCTCCCATCGCTTACCCAAACATGGGCATGATAGATTGGATAATGCTTTAAAAAATTGATATGGATATCAGTTACTATTTTTACTGTCAGTATCATGCAGTAATAATGTAGAGCTGTAAACAAGGACTGAAGTAAATGTTCTGGCTACTAAGTATTGGAGAATAACAGACAAATTCACTGGGGCGTTGTATGATTTTTAAAGTATCCACTCTGTGAATTTATGGATGGGAACAAGATTAATGAGCAGATATTTAATAAGTATTATAGACTCTTGGAGAATTTGGCTGTGTGTTCCCTGATGAAACAGTTTACAAGGGAAATTAGCTATTTTGATGTATTAATACCTTAATCTCCATGTTTTCCTGTGGTACATGGAAGTATAAAACTTGGCTTTCACTATGGCAAGCTTTAGATTAGCTGAAAATGAGACAGGCCCTCAGGCAACAGCACTTGAAAATACTGTCACTACTTAATGTAGTTTTGCTGAGCAGACCCTTGCTCAGATTCATTCTTCAGCATACAACAACATTTATCTTGCTAAGCCTGCAAAGAACCATGACTTGTTAAAGGACATCTACAGCTACTTGAATTTAACAGATTTTTATATATACAGGTCAAATTTGCTCAGATACAGAAGTAGGAAACCTCTGACATTTTCAACCTTTAATACTTAGAAAAACCTCAAACCCAGAAAAAACTTTGTAACCACGTTTAAAAAGTCACAAACTCGTTGTGTTAATGACAAACAAGAGCTCAGACATCTTGTGATTTAGCCTTTGATTATATCCATATCAACGAAGCTCCTGTGTCTAGAAACAGCCAACCCATGCACTCCAGTGTTACAAGAAAATCTGTTTTGATTTGGAAACCTTCAGAACACTTAAAACTGACTTAATTCGCACACCCTGGTATTTTACCAACCTTTGTATTGGCACTGAGTACTACTAGGCAGTAAAGTGGAGTGGAATTTTTCAGCTCCAGCGTTTGGAAAGGCACTAAGTGCTCATAACTCCAGATGAAGTGAAAGGAACATGTAGATCTTTAACACCCATAAAATTCAGCACAGAGGAGCACTTAGAATAGCTGATGGCTGTGAGGATGGAAAGGAAAAGTGTGGTTGTTCTGACCCTACGACCACAAGTAGGTTTGGAGCCAGAGGTGAGCAGAAAATATGTTTTCCCTGTTCTGTATCACCGATATTTCAAAACATTTCCCTTTTTCCATCAGGCTAAATGTTGAGATTGTGTGGAGATATAATGTTTTAAAAGACAGAAGTAGACACATCTTGTTCAAGACTGTTTGTATACTCAGTGGAAGTGTGGGAACCAGCATCCAGCCGCCTGTGCCTGCCTGGATCACAGCAGAAACCAGAACAGTCACTCCTCTCCTGCGTAAGTGTTCTCAGTAACAGCTACAGGATGAGAAGAAAAATAAAAGTCTCAACCTCAACCCAGGCATGTTGTCTCTCTCCCTCTTCCAGATATTCATCTTGAATTTCTGAAAGGTTTTCCTGAATAGATGCTTTACTCAGAAAGACAGTCCTCTCAAAATACCATTAAAAACAAACAAAAAGCCCCCAAACAACAAAAAAACAGGGGACAGGAATTACAGGCTGAGAACGTCTGTGGTCTTTTAGAACAAGTCATGCAATTTTCCTTGTCTTTACACACAAAGAAAAAAAAGCTGAAAACTTGGCCTGTTCTTTTAAATTGAACTGGACATTTATTAGTTATTGAAAGCATTGCACTTTTTCAGATGGCATTTTGGTTTCTTTAAAGCATCTCGTTTTCTAAAGATGAAACTCTGAACTTCAACCACATTTATGATGTCAGCTGTTTATTTATTACTGGCGTGCTGTTGTATTGTTTACCTTTATTCTTCTTTATAGTAATGAATGTTAATTGCACCAGAGTAACCTGTACTAAAGTCAACTGTCAATCCTCAGACGCAGCAAGGTTAGTCCATATTGTCTAGGATAATTTAAATAAAAATAACAAGTACTTTTCTATCACCTAATATTTCATTAAACAGAGTAATGATAAGTACTAACTGAAATCTGTGGTATGCCTAAAGGATTCCTCTTTGCTGACAACATTTAGAGTACATTGCTCTAAGAAGGTGCTAAGATGGTGAAGCCACACATCTCAGTATTGTCACCTTCTCGAAAGTATTATCAGAACTGTCAGGTAATTTTGGATCCCTATTGGCCTTAATACATCAGTCACATTGTGTTCGTATAAGACTGCACTATTTAATCATTATTTAAAAGAAAAGAACATAGCATTTCAGACACTTGCATTTGTTTTCTCATTTTTGCTGTCCAGTATTCAATCAAATCCTGGAAAGACCAGATGATTATGGGAAGGATAGAGTTCCAGGGGCTCTACTTCTCCGAAAATAAATTTCATTTACTATCTTTTCTGTGCTGAACAAGACACTAAATCAGCACAATGGAGTTGGGTTCAATTAAACCGACCCCTTTGTCTGTTATTTCAATGAACTTCAGTTATTTAAATAAAAAACCGAACACCTACTTTTTTTTTTCAGTGAAGCAGAAAAGAGTTTTAGAAGTAGTTTTAAAAGACCATCAGTGATAATCTTAGCAGATCTGAGCATATCATAACTCACCCAACAAGATGGTCCTAATATATCAATAGAACTGTCTTAGCTGTTTCTGTTTCTTGATCTTCCTGTGACCATACCTGAAAACTCCATGACTCCACTCCAAAATAAACCTCAATCACAGTACACTTTTCACAAGAAAGTATTTTACCAGCACTTTTGATGACTATGTCAAGAGGCATTTTCTCCCTCCTCCCTTTAAGCTGACATTGATCCAAATAGCCAAGATTTGCAGGTGTTGATCTTCAGCTGTGAAGCATTTGATCTGCCCACCCACAAAGAATTCCCCTAGAAACATGCAGCTATTGCAGCAGTTCTCCAGCTTGCTATTGAATATAACAGCCACTCATGATCACTTCATGATCACAAAAGAATCTCGAGGTATGTCCACATTACTTTATAACACCCATCATACATTAAATAGCCCCCCTTTTTAGTCCATTCAATTGCTTCAAACTCTTATCTCTGTTATAACATGAATTAAGCTAATTGGAACTGGTTTGTATTTTAAATAGAGTATTCAAGATATCTGCACTGAATTAAGTAGAATAATTCATGGAAATGTTTGAAAGAGGGTTTACTAAAAAAATCTCACATTTGTTAATTCATATGTTAATTCATAATCAAAATTGTAATTTAAAAGGCAGTATTTGCTGTGCAATTGAGTTCCTTTGCATGTGTCAGCCTACACCTGAGTTTGCGAAGCAGCAGAGCACAGAAATAGGTAGGAAGTAGTAATTGTGACCTTCAATCACAAAACCAGTGGGTATGTGATTTTACTACAACAATTATCAGTGCAGGGTTGTAACACTTGGTTGGTTCAGGCAAGTGGCACAAAAATAAACAAGACTTTTACCTTAGGCTTAAGCTTTCCATTTCTCATTATTGCTTCTCTCACTTCACACAGATTCTGGCTTCTCACTCCTTACAGGTTTGTTCTGCAATTAAGACCTTTGCTTTGTTTTAACTTAGTAGTGACTAAATGAGAATAGTGACTCCTCTGTGTCTCCCCTGTTCTCACTTAAAGAGCCCCAGCCCGAACTTAACCCAGATGTGCCTCCCCTGCCTGTGAGAAATGACTGTCTTCCTTCCCTCTGAGCCTGGGAAGCAGGCCATGCCGCAGGCCTGGTGGGGAACAAGGGTTGTTCAATCATCATGCAGACTCCTGAGGTTTCCCTGCTTTCTGCAGCATCCCAGAATCTGATTGCACAGAAAATACAGACAGGAGCTGTAGGAGTATATACAGCATTTTGATATTTTGCTGAAAGAACTTGTGTACACCATTTTCGTTTTGCTATGTCGTGTTTGTAACAGTGGATATTTACATGCAAGAGCTGGCTGTATCTTATAGCGCAAAATAATACATAATTCTAGTTTCTAATATCCAATGGAATTCTGTTTTGAGCTAAAAAAAAAAAAAGTGGGAATCGTTCTTGTCTTAAAAGTTGAAGTGCATCTGTTCCTTCTCCACACTATATCTGAGAAATCTGTCAAAAATCAGTAATTAAGAGATTCAATAAATCACCATTAAGGAATCAGAAGTAGTGCACATTACTATTCATTTTTCAAACCAGAAACATGAGAAGTATCTTCCTCCACAATAAGACCAATGTTATGTTTCAACATCTCTTTAAACTACTTAATGAACTGAGAGGATTTATCTTTTAAAACCAAACATTTAGAAAGCTTTTCTCCCAAATTTTAATATTCTTTTACAGTAAGATAGTTTTATAAAATGTTTTAAAACATCTGAATGGTAGAAGAAGCTTATTTATCCATCTGCCAGTGAAATGTGGGGTTCACAGGTTTAGCTTTTAATAATTAACATCACATATGGAAAGCTGATCTGTTCACACACAGACTCTTCTCCTTCTCCTTCTCCTTCTCTTCTCTCCCTCCTTCTCTTCTCTCCCTCCTTCTCTTCTCTCCCTCCTTCTCTTCTCTCCCTCCTTCTCTTCTCTCCCTCCTTCTCTTCTCTCCCTCCTTCTCTTCTCTCCCTCCTCTTTCTCTTCTCTTTCTTCTCTCATGGTTAGACTGGTAATCATAATTTCAGTAATTTTGGAGAGAAACTTCTCCTCTTCTTCCCTGTTTCCTCTGTATAGGCAGACTGTACAGGATACAGCTGACTTAATATTAACAAATGGAAAAGCTAGAAGGTTACCTGAAAGATCAGATACCTTTCGCTCTCCATTCACCCAGTGAAGCTATTTTGTATGCTTTCTAAAGACTTATTTCACACCTGGAAATTCCTTTTACTGTCTGTAGTGTCATAGAGACAGAAGTCTTGCAGAGAAAACACCACTGCTGTATTAAAAGAAGCCAGTCCCTAGACCTGAAAAATAATCGACTTTCTTTCGGTTTAATGTGGGGCTTGTTTAACTTTTCGAACCTGTTTAGTGCATGTATTGGCAAAAACACTTTTTGTTGAAAGATTCACAAATTAGATGAGCTGAGACATCTCACATTCTGGTTCTTTTGTACCTCAGAGAAGTCATCCTGCAGGACAAACCCTGCATTGATATTCATAGTATTTTAAAGGTCAAAAACAAGCAGGAAAAAAAGTCAAAACATTTCAGAACTTGTTTACATATGAGAGAGAAACCAGAAGTAGGAAGGCAGCACAATTTGTTTATCTTCACAGGTCGCCTTTTTTAATTTGATGTGCTGTATTCCATCAAAATCAGAGTGTTTCTGAGGTTAATAGTCTATCAATCGGATTGCATTCAAGAATCTTTTAAAATATGGTTTGTGTTAATAAATGAAGTCTGAAATGATTACTTTCTCCCTATATCCAGTGTTTGTTTTATTCAGAAGCAAAATGGGAACATTCCATGAATAGCAAGTGGTACTCGGTTAAGTAATCTAGACTGGCATAAAAGGAAACTCAAAGGTTATAAAACTGTAACATTAAAATAGAGTAGTGAAAAGAGAACTACAAAAATGTTTAGGCGTCTGGATTTGAGGTTTACTAAAAGTATTAGGACTAGTTCTACAGAAAGGACAATTCATTATGTTTATTTTCAAATGATCACTTTGTGGTCGATTAAGAAAATTTAAACATCCATAAGCACACACACCATTACAATTATGAGGATTTATTTAGAGCAGTTTTTGACTACTGTATTCATAAAAAGGCAGTGTACTGTGTAAAATAAACACAAATGTTATAGCATTGTTGTTATACTACCTCTGGAAATTAAGTTAAACAGTTAAATTTTTTTGAGCATATTTTTCTTTAAAACTGTATTGTAAAAAATGTGTGTTTTTTCCTCTGGGACGTCTGGCAATTTCAGCAATGCATTAGTATAAGGCACTTTGTAAAATCATCTTTTTTAAAGGCTGAACATTCATAGTGAACCATTCACCCATTGTTTTGCTGATTATCATTAGTTCCTGCACCTGAGTAGTTTTACAATAATGCAGCAGCAGGAAAGAAAAAAAAATGCATTATGTGGTCACTACTAATTAGTGATTTATATGTACAGTGCCTGGACTGCCAGATGGAGAGGTAGAGAAATCAGGAGTGAAGTTAAACCTGGGATATGAGTTGCATGTTACAGGAATTACTGTAGCAGAAAGCACCTGAACCAATGCGGGACAAGCCTTATAAAAAGCAGTGCAAGTGCAGCAGTGGCCCTGCCTGAGCTTGCTTTGGTGCCCAGTAACTCTATGTAAAACACGACCTTTCCTGTCCTGAGTGACCACCATAACAGATGGAGCCCAAAGTCATGGACTAAATGAACTGAATGGACATTTTGTGGACATATATGGACATTTTACAGACATTTTACAGGGGTGGTCAATAGACTAAGGGAATTATATCTGTGTATTATATCAAAGGATGGGAAGGATGGTAGTGAGTAATGAGAATGGATTGAATAGTGTGAGACCTGAGCATGATGTAAATGGTATAGAATAAGGGGTCAGATACTGTCCTGGTTTCAGCTGGGATAGAGTAAATTTTCTTCCTAGTAGCTGGTATGGTGCTGTGTTTTGGGTTTAGAATAAGAATAATGTTGATAATACACTTATGTTTTAGTTGTTGCTAAGTAGTCAAGGACTTTTCAGTTTCTTAGACCATGCTAGGTGCACAAAATCTGGGAGGTGGCACAGGCAGGACAGCTGACCCAAACTGGCCAAAAGGGTATTTGATACCATGCGATGTCATGCTGAGTATATATTTTGGGGGAATAAGAAGGAAGCAAGGGGACGTTGTGAGTTATGGCTTCTTCCCAAGTAATTGTTATGTGTGACGGAGCCCAGCTTTCCTGGAGATGGCTGAACACCTGCCTGCCCATGGGAAGTAGTGAATCAATTCCTTGTTTTGCTTTGCTTGTGTGCATGGCTTTTGCTTTACCTGTTAAACTGTCTTAACCTATGAATTGTCTCACTTTTTACTGATTCTCTTCCTGGTCCCACTGGGGCTGGATGAGTGAATGGCTGTGTGGTGCTTAGTCACCAGCTGGGGATAAACCAGCATAAAGTTCATGCATGAAGGCTGAAAATCTATGCAAACAAGGTGGCTGAAATCAGTAGACACAGAAAAGACGCACAATATTTTCCACACTGTCTTGTAGTTATCATGGTATACCTACCACAAAGCACATTTGGTCCCCTCAGATGTTACCAGAATAGTCTCTGCCTACTTTGTCATCCCCTTTCCTTTCCTCCTATCATGATTTTTTAGTTAGAATTGCTAAGGGATCATAAAATTGAAGTAGCAGACAAACAAAACCTCAGAGCTTAGATTTCTTGCTAATTACCTAATTATTCTATTTGGAGAGGTGAAGTCAAAGGGAAAATGCCTAAAAGCTTTGTTCATTTCAGCAAACTGGGAGATGTGGTGCTCTCAGGTTTCAGCAGAGCTGCTAGCAAAGGTTGTCACATAGTTATTTTACAATACTATGTAATATATGTAGTAGCTAAGGCATTAAATGTTTCTTTTTTCTTCTCTAATAAGAAGAGTCAATAGATAGTATAGTCGCAGAATTCATTGAGATTGCCTACAGATTTTAGGAACATATGTGTTACTCATGTAACTTTCTTTTTTTTTTTTTTAACATCACTCTGTAGATTGCCTGCACAGATTCTCATCACTCAGGGCATGTAGTTAATAAGGTGTTGTTCTCTCTTTCTGTTCATTAATAAGGACATAAATTGAAATTAATCCTAATGCCACTCTTTCTTACATTAAAATTAACAGTGCGAGTTTGACCCTCAGCAGTTATGCAACGAGCAGACCTCAAGATCTTTGCATACCAGTATTTGGATCTAAATAGATGAACCACACCTCTCTCTATGCTTTTTTACTTAGCCAATACTATGTCTGTGTAATAGGTGTCCTCCTTCTTCTTTCTGAGTGAAACAAAATTGAAAGCGTTACTCAGTGTAAAGCTTTCAGTAATGGAGTTAGATGGAGTGTCTGATGGAGTTTCTCCAGAATAACAGAAAGGACATTAGCTCATGTACTGCTAAGGATGTGAAATTGAGAACTGTCATATTAATGCATGAAGTGTCATGAAGGAACTGCATGGCATAAAGCATGGTACTTTTGCACAGATCTGTCAGAAAACTTCCAACAATGTGTTTATTTGAGTTAGCAAGAGTCATAAGACCTGCTCTGATATGCCTGGTCTGGCCTCATGTTACTCGTTATTTATTTTTCTGCATTTATTTAGGAAGGCAGTAAAGGCTATGCCTCCATTTTTTCCACTGTGTGCATTTGAGTCTGAACACTTGGAAGAAAGGAACAGAAACACAAGCGTAGATTTAATAGAATTTTCTACTTCACCTGTAACTTCTGGCTTAGCTGCAGATGGAATGGTGGCGGTCCAAGTCTGCAGCTAAAACAAGGTGGCACCGAGGTGATATTAACTCTGCACATCAAAGGACTATCCTCTGCAGAGATGAGCTTGTGCTCCTTTTGTTCATTTCTCTTTTCTGGCATGCCATGCTGTAGTCATAGTGCTAAACAGATCACTACATTGGTTCAAGACGGAATTTTTCTTTTGATGACTTTGGGGGGAACTCTTATAGGAATTTATTTATGATTTTGTCAATCTTATGACACAGGGAGCATGATACATTTTCTATGAATATTTCACTAAACAAGCTCAATTTCTGTTATGCTCTTAAGGTCTCCTGTGGCACATCATAATCTCAATAACAAAGCCACAACTATAGGTGTAGTATTATTCTAAGACTGTGGAAATGTTTTTGGCTTACGATGCGTGGTTAAGGTAGTTTGTGGGCCCATACTTTTGTTGAACAGACAACAAGTGAAGACAGGATCTGAGGATCAATCTCTGCAACACCTGTCTACGTGCCTTTGTTTGTCTAATTTCCCACTCATGATCTGGAGTCTACATGATGTGTATCTCTGCTTTTGAAAGCTAAAAACCTGCTCCTCTTTTTTCAGCTTAATGGATACAGTTCTACCTTACTTCTTCTTGAAGTTCTAGTGTATAGATTGTTTCACTCTGTAAGAATAGAATCTGTATTTTAAAAGTGTACATCCTTGTGAACATCTCTGTGACTATTGTGAAGTAGGTACTTGGGGATAATAAATAATGAAAGTCTTCAGTTTCTTGCAAACTGTTTTGGTCTTCAAATCTAACTGCTTAGTTAAATTTCACAAGTACATTGCAGGAAGTCAAATGGTTTTAGTCCATAAAGTTTACAAAACCCACTGCCTCTAGGTTCTGTAATCATGTTTATCCTCAGCAAGATCATTTATCTCTTGGTGTTTAACTGAACAGAATATAATATTTTATGATTTTCTCCCCTTGATAAATACTTTGTCTACATATTGTTTTCAGAATTCTAATAAGAATTTCATGAATTTCACAAGTGTAGTTATTCATCTATTTGAAAATTATCCATCTGCATCATCTTTCACATCCTGTCTTCACACAGAAGAAACTTTACTTGTTTCTGGGGGAATGTTTATTATTTATACTATAATGGTAGGCAAACTTTCTTGAATTCTGTTGCACTTCATGAAAGCACAACCAAAATAAAAAATGTCTGTAAACTAGTTTAATTGTCGTTAAACAGAGTTTTTAAGTGTTCTCACATTGGTGTGAGATACCCTGCCATTTACTTTCATTTTTTTTCTATGTTAAAACCAAAACAAAGCACAAGGAAACAAACCAACCCAAACAACACTCAGAAAAGTTCAAGGTTTATGTAATAGCAGTGGGAAAAAAAAGTATGCATTTCCAAGATCAAGGTTTTATTCCTCCTATTTGAATATTCTCATGTCTTGATCGGTATAGACATATGCCTCAGAGATCCCCTGGTAACACAGACTGTCAAGATAGAATGCAGGAGGTACTATAGGACCCTCTTTTGTATGGCCTTGGGTAACTGGATGGACAATTCTTCATATTTCTTCCAGCATAGGACTTTGTGGGGAGTAGTATCAAGCAATGTTAACTTCAAGCATATCTTGAAGCGTTACTCAAAGATTTCCTTGTATATCACCTCTCTCAAAAAAATTTTTTATTACACTTTGTATGTTCCCATTACAATATACATGATTTAATGTATTGCAGTATGTATTAATATGTTATATTCCACATGAACATATTAATATGTTTTCCGTATGCCTCCAAGGCTGCATTCTCATACCCTCGCTGTTTGGGATACAGAGGAATGTATGCAAATATTCAGTGAGTTTACATTATCAAGTGTTGGAACGAAGAGACAATCTGATACCTTTGGTCTGGAACACGAGTAAGATCTCCAGACTCTTTGCTGGTTCTTTAAACACAGGAGTGTACAAGTATATTATTACTGTTTGGGCTTCCCTGTACTTACTTGCACTTTTTGTTGTTCTGTTTGACCATTTCCAATATCTTGAAATGTAGTTTTGAATTGTAGAATATTAGACACATGCTGAGAAAAATGCTTTTACTTACTAAAATATGTATTAGCTATAAGTAATTTCCTCTTTTAACAGCTATCAAAGGTATACAATAGCTATTTCACCCTCCAAATACTGCCCCTCAACCTCTCCTACTGAATTACAAAACAAAGAATGAAAGTCTTTTTAGTCTCATGTGGAATTCATTCGCGTATGTTATCTTCTAACTGTATATTTTTGCAGGGTAGCTCTGCCTTTGCAGGGCTAAACAATTTATTTTCACAGTCCCGTAACAATTTTGGAGACATATGTACTCCCTTGATTAAATAAAAATACTAGTAATCCTATCACCAGCATGACAATGTGCATGTTATAAACTGTTCAAGAGAGAAACCATTCCATCTCAGTGAACGGCACCTGCCCAAGTAGCTGTTTAATAAGTAAATAACTGTAATGAATAACTATACTTGAACAAACAGAGAGATGTTTGTAAATCCATTGAAACTTCTGCTGGCTGGAAGCATGTTCACTGAATATTTATTGAATATTCACCAACATTGCAGGTCTGGAATTTTTGTTAGAGTTCGTGACTACTGTCAAGACTGATTCAAAACACAAGTTCTAGATTTCTCCGCATGGAATCACTGTGTGATTAAAAATTAAAAACCAGACGGATCTCGAACAACCTTTTTATTATCCCAGAGACTAACCTATGCCCTTTAGAATAACAAGGTTATACTAGCAAATATGAAACAGTAAAATTTCCTGAGCTTCCTGGTTCCATTCTGGTGAGATGAAACAGGGAAAAATCCAAGCAGGCTCATCCCAGTATCCTACCACTTCTGTTTTCAGTAAAAGTGATTGTAACTACAAACTAAATAATATACAATTAATTATAAAAAAAATTAGCTTAAACTGCTACAAAAATAATGTATTACTGTTCTACATTCAATGTTTGTTTCTACTGGAACAGAGATTTGGCTTAATTGTGAATGGTGATATTCATTCCTACACTGGAAGAAGGGCAAAGTACAAGGACCATTGAACATTACATTTTTCCAATGTTACCTAATTATAAGAACACCTGTGCTGAATAACTTTCAGCTGATCTATTTGCAGAGTGTTTAATAGTCCTTAAAATTCCTCATTTCTTAACAGTAATGGGCCAGTGATGTTTGCACATTAAGTTGTGTAAGAAATATATTGGCAGAAACTCCTCAAAATACTTACTTTCCGACATTATACCTAAGCAGTGGTTTCTAGCAGGGTGCTTACTTGAGATCTATGCCAAAAAGTGCATTAAATATTAGTGGATATTCTCAGTCATTTTTCTTAAGGGTGAGGTGTTTTGTCCTTGCTACAAAGAACTCATTCTAGGGAAAAAACCCAGTGACTCATCTAATCAGCTCAGAGAAGTTATTTGCATGCCAAAGAGCATTTATACTTCTGGAATGTTAAAATGGAAAGTTTTCATCACCTTCTCCCCTTCTCCCTCTCCTGTTTCCTCTCACTTTTTTTTTTTTTTAAATACACGGTACTCCTTACCCCTCAGCATACTGGGCAGAATTAAACATCTTACACATCAAACACAGTATTTTTCTCTGTTACTTTTGTTGCTAGAGAAATTGGAAATAACTCTTTCTGGCTGCTGAATATTTAAGTATTATACAAAAACGGATACTTTTTTTCACACTCCACGCCTTAGCAGTGGGTGATCATTATGAAACCAGACATAAATATTTATAGTAGCCCTGGAAGAGTCACACTGACAAATCCTAATGGCTATTAATCTTTGGGTTGCTCATATCTGTTTAGTTCACTTGAAGTAGAAAACTAGCTCTAGTAGTCACTTAGATGAAAGTCAGGGAGAGGAAAGGAAGTCAGGAGATGCTTTTAAAGGTGTTTAACTGCCTAACTTCTACAAAAATCTTTTTGTTTTGGATAACCGTGCAGCCAAGTCAAAGAATTAGCAGAGTACAACTGTGGAGGTTTTTTTGTGCATTTGGTGGGGAGGAGGGGCATGGGGAGATAGTTAAGACATGCTGTAGTTCAGACGCGTTGCAAGTTCTGAGCCAAGATTGTTGCAGAAGTTTCTGTGATCTGCATTGTAGACAGAGTGATGCTGTGATCATAATATGTTCTGAATTTAAATTATATTAATTTAAACTCTCTGTTTTCCTCTCACCCTGCAATCTCCCTGACTGCTACTGGAATGATCTGTGAACCTCCTTCAGCCATGTGGCTGTCTTGCAGGCTGTTGCTCCCCATAATATCTTTCCCTCAGTGCTTTAATAACATGATGGATGATCCAGTTTTGTCTGTCTGGAAAACTCGTGTTTCTCTATTTGGATCAGAGTATTCTCATGAGAGGGAAAGGCCCCAGAACCAGACTTTGTGGCTTAGTCCAAGAAAGTTATGTCTCCTCCTTTAGCTTTCATGTTGGACTGTGTTTTAAGAGTTAGCCTCAGAAACAAGGCAATGATGTATCTGTATAAGAAGAAAACAACTATGGAATTTGAAACAAGTATAAAAATGTGCTATGTAAAATAAAATTATATAAGGCCGTATTAATGAGATGTTTAGAAGATTCTTTAGTTTCGTCTGCTTTAAAGAAGAGTGTGTGTGGATCCATATTCCAGATTAATATATCATAACCTGGAATTCAATGTTGCTCAGTTTCTAATGTAGGCTGGATCACAACCAGGTTTCTTATGCCTGGAATTTCCCACTGACACCTTTACTATGAAACACAAGAAATTAAGGCTTCACTGAGTGTTTATAATGTATTTTAGAGACAACAACAAATCTGAACTTGATTTTTGACATAAATTGTACGGCTGTTATAAAGTAGGGAGAGCTTACAGGAATCCACACTACTTAAGTAAGTATAAATCTTCAACATGCATTGTAAATGCTCACAGACATACAGTGTGTCAATGCAGGGTGGATAAATGTTGTGTATTTCAGATATCTTCAATAGATATGAGTCTGTAAGGACTTTCTTCGTTTAAGTTAGACAGTGTACTCAAATGTTGTATATGGTTTATATCAGTTTAGATTCCCTTTGCTATGCATATCTATCTGGATGTATCTGATTTTTGGCTCATAATTCTTAAAACTCCAGTCTAGGTTCATTTCTTAGAATTCAGGCTGGCAAAGACCCACAGATCATGAGAAAATATGTAGACATTCCCATGTATCAGGCTTTCACTGAGCTTTACCTCCTCTCCTGTCCATCTGATCATCTTAGTCATTCGTAAGAGAGAGGCTGCTGCTATCTGCAGTTAGCAGACTGGACTGGCTCTGAAGAAATCACTTGGCATTGTTGTGAGAAAGCAGTAGGCATCTTTGAAGTAGTAGGAGAGGGGGGAACTTTCTATGAAATAATTCTTTGAACTGAGACTGAAAATGGACTGTGGCTGAGAACAGGTGAAGAAAAGGAAGGAAGGTGTTTTATTCAAAACACGGGCATTAATATTGATTCCAAGGTGTTAGGAGTAAGCCAGGCATTGAATAAAGGATTATCGGTTTCAAAAGTCCATTAGGAAGAAAGGGAGAAGGTGTTGAAGGTGGTGGGGATGTTAATATGATCCACTCAGTTTAGAAGATATATTGGAAAAATGTCTTAAGATGAAGCCATTTCTTTGAAAGAATTGTTATGCTTCTATTATTTTTCTCATAAGTACTTTCAGAATCAGAAAAAAAAATCCAAATGCAGAAAGAGATTTCAAAAACGAATTACGAGGGAGGATCTGTGCAGTTTCAGAACATAGCGTCTATATTTGACTTCTGCTGACAATATGTCTGTCCAAGACAGATGAAGTTTAAAAGAAGGATGTGACTTTGAGGTGCATGGGACCTTAATTAAGTGAGGGAGTAAAACTGTAAGGAAAGTTTTGTTGGTGGTCTTAAAGTTATTTGATTTTTTCCTACCTGCCAACCAGAAAGGCCTTTTTTCATTTATTAAAGAAAATGGCAGATTTTAGATACAAGCTCAATATTCTGTTGTTAACAGCAAGTGTTTAGAATTGGAAGTGTCATTAAACCATGGGAGCAAACAATGGGTGCTGTTTTGTTGCATTAGTTATGTACTCAGTGGCCTTTTGGAGCCAATATTACCTTAGACTTAGAAACAAACATTGCTGTGTAGTAAGAACCTTGGCAAAGAAGGGCTCTTTTTTCTGGCTTTTTGTTCCTGAATTAGGGTGCTAGCTACTTTATTTCCAAGAAAATGTAATGATTTGGATGTTTAATGATTCACATTTCTGCAATGAAGAATTTCAAATGTATGTAATAAGTTATTGATGAAGATGTTCTTGTTTCCAGTTTTGTGCTGATCGGAATGTGATCAGGTAACAACCCATGCCTTGGTGGCAACTTTCTGTAATTTGACTGTACTAAATGCAGACCAGAGTGTGACATTTTTAGTAGGTTCTTATTTTACAAGCCTTATTTTATCCTTTCACTTTGTGGAGGTAAGGGCAACTAGTAGTTGTTATAGTAGCAGTAGTAGTTCTTCCCATGAATGATTTAAATTTCTCGAAAAGGTAATTTACAATTTTTATTTCATGTCGTTGTGGTGTAGTATTATAGTAGTTATTTCTGTAGGTTGGTATCCTTAGTTAGATGAAATGTAGTTTTCCATACATGATTCACAATACTTGGGAAATCTTTGTTCCTCTTACTGTTTTTTGAGCAAGTGATATTTGTGATAGCCTTAATCTTGTTTTGTGTTTACCAGGCCACTTGCTGTAATAGTTGCTCTTAGAACTGTTGTTTGCAAGGAATGAAATTTAGATTTTTATTTAAGCTAGCTGTAACCTGACAGCTTGAGTTCTTTCTGAAACTGTTCAGAGCCTCTAGTCATATACTTTTTTCCCCTTTACACCCACTCCATAACAAAATGTCACCTAGACAGATGTTCTTGCACTCCAGACCTTCAAAAATGTGTGTATTTTCTACTAAACCAGCCTGATTGCAAGACACAAAGCAAACGGCAGTCTGAGAAAACAGCCTATTGGAAAAGAGGTGTTGAATATGCACCATGCATATGTGTGCTTTGCATATTTAAGGATGCCTGCCAGACTACTAAAGTGTAAGAGGTGGAGGAAAACATTTGTCATCAACCAACTCTTGAAATTTTTCCTCTTGTAGGTTGTGGAAAATACTCACTTCTTAAGTAATGGTTGCACTTCTTTAGGTTGATGCAGAAGTAGAGAGTTCTGGTTTTCCTTTTTTTTTTTTTTGTAGAGTCTGCCTCCTGCTAGTTTTCATTTCTTGCTTTGAGCTTGTCCAGTCATATTCCTAGGGCAAGTGGGATGCTCCCTGAGGCTTGCCTAATGGCGTAGCTATAGAATAGAATCATTTCAGTTGGGAGAGACCCTCAGGATCATCGAGTCCAACCATAACCTCACCTAACTCTAGCACTAAACCATGTCCCTAAGAACCTCATCTAAATGCCTTTTAAATACCTCCAGGGATGGTGACTCCACCACTTCCCTGGGCAGCCTGTTCCAATGCCTGACAACCCTTTCTGTGAATAAATTTTTCCTAATATTCAGTCTAAACCTCCCCTGGTGCAACTTGAGGCCATTTCCTCTTGTCCTATCACTTGCTACTTGGTAGAAGCGACCAACACTCTCCATGCTACAACCTCCTTTCAGGTAGCTGTAGACAGCGATAAGGTCTCCTCTCAGCCTCACTTTTTCCAGGCTAAAAAGCCCCAGCTCCCTCAATGGCTCCTCGTGAAACTTGTGCTCCAGACCCCTCACCAGCCTCATTGCCCTCCTCTGTACTCTCTCTAGTATTTCAGTGTCCTTCTTATGATGAGAGGCCCAAAACTGAACACAGTATTCAAGATGCAGCTTCACCAGTGCTGAGTACAGTGGCACAATAACTTCTCTAGTCCTGCTGGCCACACTATTCCTGATACAAGCCAGGATGCTGTTGGCCTTCTTGGCCACCTGGCCACACTGCTGGCTCATGTTCAGCAGTGTGTCAATCAACGTCCCCAGATCCCTCTCTGCCAGGCACGTTTCCAGCCACTCTTTCCTGAGCCTGTAGCACTGCCTGGGGTTGTTATGACCCAGATGCAGGACCTGGCGCTTGGCCTTGTTTAGCCTCATACAGTTGGCCTCAGCCCAATGATCCAGCCTGTCCAGGTCCCTCTGTATGGCCATCCTACCCTCCAGCAGATCAATATTCATTCTGGATATGATGCACTCAACAAGTGCTCCCTTTCTCCTGGAAGATATTTTTTCTATAGTTTCTTAATTATACCTTTTTCACATAGATCTAATGAGGGAAAGCTTGTGATCAGGCTGAATATCCTTCAAATAGGCACTTTTTTGAGCTGAAATTTTAACAGGTGTCTATTTCCATCTTTCACATGCTCAAATGCTCAGTTCATGTTGAAGACAACATAGTCAGTACAAGTTCTTTTACCTTATTTCAGTCTGACTTCTTTTTCAGTTTAACTACCACCACTTCTGGCAACATGTGACCTTGTATTCCTGTTGCCAGTTTCAATTAAATATAATAGTACATTTGCTTTCCTTCAGACCGATAGCTGCCTTCGGGGTAATACTGCCCATTATTCCCCACGAAGAATTCCTCCTGCTATTGTCGTTCTCTTTTCACATTTTTCACACTTGACTGGTGTTTTTGAACACTGCAAAGTGATGTAATTATACACTGTCATTCTTATCTCTTTTCCAAAATACCGTTTCTTCTCCTGCCTTACCTGTGGTCCAGAGCCTGTCTTCTGTGTGCTATGAATTTGATAAACATTTCAGGTAGCATTTTGGATTCTTTGTCATGTTGTCTCTTTTCTGTCTTGGTTGTGGAGTCAGCAAAACTGACCTTTTCCCATCAGTTTTATTTAGAGTTGGATATTCTGTCATATTTGGCCTATTGCTATGGTATTGTTAAGCGTAAACTGTGAACTTTCCATCCCTTAGGGTCTGAGACTAACCATGCAGCTTAGTCCCTGCAGTGGTGTTCCATCTCCCTTGAAGTTCCTCAAAAAATGCTGATCTTCAGGATTTATTTGTATTTGCTTCTGTTTTTCCTCTTATTTTTACTTCGCTCTGTGTTTAAAAATGCATAAGTTGCTTCTCTCTCTCTCTCTCTCATTTTTTTTTTTTTTTTTTTTAAATGCGGATACTATCCCTGTCAGGATTCTGTGCTGCAGAATACAGTAGCTGTTGGTTAAAAATAAAGATGAAAAATATGGAGGGAATCTTGGAAGTAACAGAGTATTTCAGTTTTTTTGTTTTGTTTTTTGTTTTGTTTTTTTTCCAAATGTAGGAGTCTGACAGTTTAACTAGCCAAAGCAAAGTACTGGGGAAAACAATACAGAGAGAGACATAGCCGTTAAGTCAGTGCCTCAGGGCAAGATGGTTTGGTTGAGCTGGTCTCATCCATAGTTACAGCCTTGTGTAGCAGTGCTCCCCTTAGGCGTCTTTTTAAGATTTCGTTTTCCTAGTATTTTGTATATGAATAGCTCTACTTTGGGGTAGGAAGAGTCATTACTCATTAGGTGAATAATAGTATAGTCTCTGAAGACCTTGACAGGCATGTTTTGTTGTTGATTTCCATTTTTCTCAGCAGAGATCTCTTATTTGTCTTGTTTAGATTCTATTGGGAGCCTTGATACATAGCCCATTGCTGTTTCAGGTGTAACACTATGAATCTTAGTCTGTCTCTGGACCATATTCTTAAAAGGAAACATGGAAGTTTCGTGGGCTTTCTATATTGAGGGATGATTGAGCTGTACTTGTATTCTCCCAAAGCACCTGTTTTAAACTAGTGCCTTAATAACACTTCCAACACTCTTTTACTTCTGCCTCAAATGATAATGTATAATTTTTGCCTACTTGGATACAGATTCCATTGGAAAATCTGGAGGCAGAACTTCACCCATATCAAATTTCTTATCTTTCTTCCACTTGCTTTCCACCATCAAGTTCTCTTCATATTTCTTACATCACCAGGAGAGACACAAACAGAACTTCTTTGTTGCATTGTAAGAATCACCTATCTAACAGAAGAGCTTGATCATGTGGTGTTGTAGAAGAGTCAGAACAAATATTTTTGATGCATCCCTTAATTTGAGCTTCATTTTTTTCCCTTGTACAGTAATTTCATACTTGTTCTGCAACAAAATTTGGTGAGTGAGAAAAATAGGACTTGTACCTGAAACTGTTTTCCATAAAATACCTAGACACAATGCTGAGAAGTGTAATCAAATCTTAGAATCATAGAATCATTTCAGCTGGAAGAGACCCTCAGGATCATCGAGTCCAACCATAACCTCACCTAACTCTAGCACTAAACCATGTCCCTGAGAACCTCGTCTAAATGCCTTTTAAACACCTTCAGGGATGGTGACTCCAACAGTTCCTTGGGCAGCCTGTTCCAATGCCTGACAACCCTTTCTGTGAAGAACTTTTCCCTAATATCCAATCTAAACCTCTCCTAGGACAATCAGTCCCCTCAACCAGTCCTCTTAAGCCTCAAAACAACAATGTTTTGCACAAGGAGGTCCTAGTCAGTTATGATACCAAGTAAGAAAGGAAATTGGAATCCATAGTCTGTGTCAATAAAGTGTCATTAAAATGCTGTTTGTTAGAGCTAACACAATAATGGATGGGAGAATAATGTAGATAATCATACATCCCTTCAGGTGCTGGGAACCCAGAGTTGTACAGCACTAGATGTGCCTCCAACCAGGCTGCAGCACATTGCGTTACCCCATTTTGGTCATTCCAGCCATTATTGGATTTTCTTACAAGAAAACAGCTTTATTTATCATTTCTAATGTCAAGCAGAGAGAACGTTCAGATAAGAACTTCTTATTGCACTTTTAGATAAAGGCAAGGTGACACAGGAGGTGTAATTGCTGGAACCAAAAGGGAGTTGCCAGCAGGATCCTGCTCTACAATGTGCTGAGGTTATCCTGTGGGCAAAGGGTTTGTGAAGCACAACACTGTCCTGAAGGCAAAATCATATGTGCAGTGCAGCACAACACAGCACATAGCCTGGTCCTAGTTAACTGTTGTGTGGATCACTAACTGCTCCATGTACAATGGTCTTCTGTTCTGGATCACTACAAACCATTATTTTTACAAACTGTAAATAATTGTCTATATTTGCTATCTTTCTTGCTAACAAAAAGACTGAAGTTCATACTGATTTGGAATATAAAATGTTCTTTCAGCCATTGAGTGATTCGCCCCAGGTGAGGGTTGAAGCACAGAAAAGATGCAGTAAAAAGTGTTGACCTCATCCTTTGCCTGTGGTGGTGTTGTTTGGTGAATAAAGGAGTCAAGTCATTACACTGTCAATCTGTCAGCTTCTGTGTGTATGAATGAAGGATTTCAAAACTGCCAAAGTAGAATGTGAGCTCTTAAGAAGATAGGGTTCTTTTGAAAATCCTAGACTAAATTCGTATGATCAGGATGGATGTCAACATTTTCTCACTGCTTTTATGAAAAAAAAAAGTTTCCTCCATATTTTTCTTTCTGCTGGAACAAAATATGATTGTTGTATATAAGCTTTTATATTTGCCCAGCTCAAAAGTTGCTTAACTATACTAACTTAGGGTAATTTACGTTCTGAAGTATGTCCATCTCAGATCTAGACATGCCTGACCTACTTTAATGGTGGGTTTCAGGATGACAGCAGGCATTTTAATGGTGCATCACTGTAATGCATCTTCAGACTGAGAGTTAACAGTAGTTCATAAACTTGTTTCTTGATTACCATTATTCTATTCTTTGGATTTAGGAAACTGGTTTAGATAAACTGTAACTGGGTTATGGTATGAGTAATAATAAACCACTAACGTTTAACATGTTAGGTAGCACTAGAGCTCAAGTGCTTTACAAAAAAACCTAAGAATAGGAAGAGTCAGAGACCCCGAGTGAAGGGCAAAAAAAAAGATCTGATTTTAACCCCGTCCAAAAATTCTCAGTTTACTTTTTCCTTAGTGTGTGTTTAGGTTGAATGGTTAAAGCTGAAAAGACAATTTGATTTGCACTCTTTTTTTTTTTTTCTTTTTCTCCAAGTCACTTTTCTTGAAGAATAGCTTGAGGAAAAGATAGTGTCACTGTCAATATACAGTATCTGCACGTGTTCCAAGCTATCCTTTAGAGAAAGCTATTATAAGTAATAGATGTGACTTCTGAATGAAGATGTATTGGGCCAAATGCTGCCCTCAGCTGTGTCAGTGGAACTGCCAATACATCAAAGCCCATGAAATGAGTGATTTTCCAGTGATATAACTGAGGGCAGATTTTATCCTACTGTATTGAAGTACATAGGCAGTTTAAGAAAAACATGAAGTCTTTTGATCTGGTTATAACCTCTAGTAAAAGTACATGGAGTTATCTGCCAGAATGAAGCTTTTCCATAGAATATTTCTGCAATCTCAGTTGCTTGATAACTGTCCAGCTATTCTTTAATTTATTGTGCCATTTGCTACTTTATTACATTTCATACTGCAGCCCTGAGAACACATGCCCTCTTAACCTTTTTTAACTTTTTTTTTTTTTTTTTTTTTTTTTTTTTTCTTTTTTTTTTTTTTTTTTTTTTTTTTTTTTTTCCCATTAAGCTCTCAATAATTTTCTGTTTCAGGAGACAGGAAGGTTTGAGTGGTGATGAATCATAAACTCTCAGGAAGAGTTCTTGTGCTGGAGCTGTACACAACAGGGCTATGGTAATCCAGATCCATTCTGGTAATCCAAACTGCTGTCAGGAGAAATCACCCGAATACTCGAACAATTGCCCTGAAAACCAGGTAGTCTGTGGTGAACCTTTCTTAGATGTTTCTATAAATTTCCCAAATTTCTGTAAATTTAAAATGTCAATATGAAATAAAAAGCAAAAATAACTTTAATGATTTAACATAAAAATAAACCTGTCAAGACAATTTTTCACCTAATTATTAGTCTCTGCAGTTCTTCAATGCATCCTCTCTGGTGAAAAATTTCTAGATTAAAACACCTTTAAAAGTTAAGAGGACATGTTCTCATGTAGAACATGGCACAATGAATTAAAGGGTCAGCTGGACAGTCCTCTCTCCTCTTCTGTTGGTGATATGTTCCTGTGGTATATGGTATTGTTATTGGTGCCTGGGTAAGCATGATTTGGATGAAGCAGGAATTAATGTAGCACAGCTATTTTTTTAAGGCTTTCTGCATGCTTAGTCAATCATATTTGCATGCATCAGTCTTGCTTCTTGTTTGAAATAATTTCTTTGCATCTGAAACAGATGGATATGTTCAAAAAAATCTAAATAAAACTGCAAGGCTCTTTCACTGTCACTACACTTTGGCAAAGGCTGACCTTACATAACCTCAGATTGGTTTCGATGTGTGATGGGCAAACCACAAACTGTCCACAGTTTGGGTTTGTTTTGGGTATTTGGCATAGTACGAGCTAGAGTCCTTTGAAATCTAGTGGAAAGAAAACCAAACAAAAATTTTCCCGTGTGAACTCTTGCATTCGGCTTCTCATCTCAATGGGAAATAGAACAGCAGGAGCTTCCTCCATGGCATCAAGTTTTCTAGCATGTGAATTTTCAAATGTTCTAACAATTTAGAAGCTCAGTGAAGTATATCATTAAGTATATCATTAGCTCCTCTAACTACGTGATGAAATGTTTGGTTTTGTTATTGTCTTTCAAATGCATCTATGTCCTTCTGAAAAATAGCAGCTAGAAATTTTTGTTGCTGTCATTGATCCATTATCTCAGCCTATGAGAATGTATTTGTTTTTTTGTTTCTTTGTCTGTGGGGTTTGTTTGTTGAGTTTGTGGTGGTGTTTTGTTTTTTGTGTTATTTTTTTGTTTGTTTGTTTGTTTTCATAGTTAAGGAATTTCATAGATTTTCCAGCCTAAAGAGGGTCTTAGATTTGAAGTTTAATTGTAACTCTCACACCAAGTTCTTCTTCTTTGCTACAAGGACAGCATTCTATCTTAAGCCAAATTAAAATCTTAACAGACTTACACATGATGCATAATGTCTGTGCAGTAATTTATATTATCTGAGAAAGATGACTGATAGCATAAATAATATTCTGCACCATTAAATCTTGTACTGTAGAGTAGTTTTTGCAATACATCCTTTCTTGCATTTGTTTGATAATGCAGTAGTAGTAAAAAACTTCATTTATGGGGGGTTTAGCATACCTTTTATCTTTGACAAAAGCTCATTTATTTCAGTAGATATCTCAACGTCTGTCTCTTTCCGTCTGTTGTTTCCTCCTCCTCTCAATTTTAGGTGAAGTTTCTCTGGGCAGGTCTCTATCTGCAGCAAGCATACTCAGTATGTAAGAATAACACATGAACAGTCACTTCTATTCCTGCTTGGGCTTCCAGTGAGGGCAATACATGCACTACAAACTTACACTGGGTGCAAGCAACTCTGTGCTTAGTGCACAGAGGCTTAGGCTGCTGCAATTTGAACATGTGCAAACTCTATTTTTTAACAGTTTGCAGCTCATTCAAAAATGCAGACTGACTTTTCAGAGGAATAACAGGTTGGGGTTTTTAATGGCTGCTCCAAGGCAAGACTCCACAACCCTACTTTTAAATGGTTAAACAGCAGGACTTTTAAGTTATGCTTTGTCAGAATGTCAGATTTGAGATTTGACATTATAAACATGTAATTTACTCAGCCTAGTTTTTGAAATGGCTAAGGCAGACATCCACCATAGGTAACATCAGCTAAGGTTATTACATCTTGGGAAAGTTTTTTTATAAGCAACTGAAAATGGCTTCATTCAGAGGGAAAAGATGGGCTTTTAGAAAGAAGGAGGATGAATAACCTGCTTCTGAAAAAGAAATGACTTAACACGGTACAAGGTGTGCTTAATAACTAATTACATCATTAGCACTTAAAACTCAAATAGCTTAATCAGGATTCATGTATATATCATTGCAAATGTTCTTTAATATGAGTAGATAGTTCAGAAAAATACAGTGTGCCGAGAGAACAATAAATAAATCATGTCAGAGTATGCTTTTTCATCTTCAATCCATAAAAATCCCCTATTATTAATAAAAATCTTTATTGGACTGGTGTATAAAGTAGAGGAAAAACTGTCATGTATCTATCAGGACCATAATCAGCCTGCTAGGCAATACAGGGGTTAACTGTTGTTCTCATTAACAGTTGTGAAAGGAAATGGTCCTTCACTAATTGGGAGATATTGGCTTAACAAAACAAGGCTGGACTGGCACACTAAACAGCACATGTTAGGCAAGCAGTGAAATAAACAGAAAATGTACGTCTGCTGATGCTACAGATGTTACTAATTTGAAATCACAAGGTAACAACTGAAGGTGATGGAAGGGGATGTATCTACTTTTGGTTCATCCCTATTTCTGGTGACTTCTGATCATTAGGAGAGAAAATCACAGAAATCGAAAATACTGCCTGTATTGGCTTAGAGAATGGACTTTTCCTTTTAATTGTGTCTTGTGGTTTAACCCCAGCTGACAACTAAGCACTGCACAGCCACTTGCTCTCTCCCCCACCCAGTGGGATGAAAACGAAAATCAGAGGAGTACAAGTGAGAAAACTCATGGGTTGAGATAAAGACAGCTTAAAGCAAAAGCTGCACACTCAAGCTAAACAAAACAAGGGATTTATTCACTACTTCCCATGGGCAGGCAGGTGTTCAGCCATCTCCGGGACAGCAGGGCTCCATCACATGTAACAGTTACTTGGTAAGACAAATACCGTCTATCCAAATGTTCCCCTTCTTCCTTCTTCTTCACCCATCTTTATATACTGAGCGTGACATCATATGGTATGGAATAGCCCTTTGGCCAGTTGGGGTCACCTATCCTGACTGTGTCCCCACCTGACTTCTTGTGCACTCCCAGCCTACTTGCTGGTGGGGTGGTGTGAGGAGCAGAAAAGGTCTTGGCTCTGCAAGCACTGCTCAGCAATAGCTGAAACACTGTTTTCATCACAAGTTCAAAACATAGTCCTCTACTAGATACTGTGAAGAAAATTCCCTCTGTCCCAGCCGAAACAAGCACATCCTGTCTAAGGATAGGTGTGTCTCTCATCTCCTGGATATAAGGATATGAAAGGAGATCTAGAAAAATTGCAGGTTTGGCTGTGTGTCACCAGATTTATTTCTAAAATAGTATTTAAACCAAAGAGTAAGTAGTGGATTTGCTTTAGGTGAAATGGCATTAGAGTTGCATTGTATATACAGGCAAGGATTTAGGTATGAAAACCATCTGTGCAGGACAGTTAGCGTAATCCAAAACATAATGTATTGGATTCTCTACATTTGCTTGTAAAGTTTGTCTTCTTGATACAGCATTAACTGCTAGGAGCCAAAAAGATCACCCAGGAAACTATAAAAGCTTCTGAGATTGTTACAAAAATATGGATTAAAGTTAAGACATTAACGTTAAGTCAGAAAAGCATGGTATACTCCAGTATAAATGGGGAGGCAGGTCAGATAGAATAAAAGAAATATTTTCTCCAGAGTTATCTCTGGAGAAAAAACATATAGTATGTTATTTAAGACTAGAAACAGTAAACATGCACTGGTATGATGCAAGATGAGTATAAGCATTAGCATGACACAATGAAAAAGAAATGCTTCAGTTCTGATGTTTTTTCGCTGGATGGATTTAGGTGAAGATACCAGAAGAGAAATCAGTTGATGTAGGCTGCACAGTTATCATCCCACATATCACAAATTTTCCTGCAGACCTAGACTAAATGGGCAGGAGACTTCACTATGTGGTCATTCTGTCAGTCAAACATGGGCCCTGCTGACACTGCAGGGGAGGTGAAACGCTTAGCTGTGTGAGTGTGAGCATTTGTCTTTATTCTAGCTGGCTACAACTGGTAGAAGGCAAACATTACCACTGCAAATATTTTCGAGACATTGCATGATATGCTTGCTGAGATGAAACACAGGCAGAAACTATTTCACCTCAGTTTTCTCTGAGGAATTGTAAATTACCCTCATGAGGTATTCAGTAACACACACAAGATCAGCTGTTCATCAGCCTGTTTCAGCTGGGTTAGTGTAATGGTTTCTACAGAAATTCTCACTCCTTGTAATTTAAAATACGGGTCCTGGAGCACCAATATATGAGCTTTAGCATAGCAGGCGTTAAGGAGGAAAGGAGTTTGGCCAGCCAGCAGAGGAAGGTGCAGTACCTCTCCCCTTTAAGATGCAAGGTTAAATAAATCAAGAGGTTTATATTTCTGCCAGTGATCTGGCAGGAACCACTGGGGTAGGAAGTAAGGAAGAGATGGGGATAGTGGAACAGAAGGAAGGGGATCAGTCCTCTGGCTGTATTGGTACAGAAGTTGAGAAGGCTTCAGTGTTCTTCATTAATTTGGTTTCCTCATTTGATATTGTTTGGAAATTCCTTCCCCAGTCCTTCTCAGTCTTGTGCAGCCAGAGTAAGAATGAAGTCTGATGATTTGCCATTTCACACATACCAAACTTTCTGTTTTACCAAATGCTTATCATCATTGCTTTTTGTTATGACCAAGATTAGTCCTTGCCATCATAGTAATTGCTGTCCTTCCTGCACATAGGTGAGAGATTCAGTAAGCATGAAGTTTCAGACAGACGGAAAGATTCATGGGGGGATTTTCAGCAACTGCTTGATGGTGGCTGGAAATGATTTTAGGCAAGAGGCAACAACAGAGTTGAGAATATACTGAGCTCCTAAGGTCATGTGAAAGGCATTAATTTGCAACCTTATTCGTGCCTCTTATGCGATGGGAGTATAAACAACTGTCTGACATAGAATTAAAAGGTGGTTATGCTGGTAGAACATGCCTGGAATAACCAAATGAAAATTACAGTCTTAAAAAGTCTAATTCAGTGCACTACTGTAGTCTCAGCAAATTCAGCAAAGATGTAGATTATTTCAGCCTCGCCTCTTGGTTTTTTTTTTTTTTTCTTGCTTAGTTTGAGACAGATTGTATTTTTACAATGGCCAGCATTACAGCAAACTACGGCAGGGTTTATTCCTTAAATGTCTGTTCATTTTATGAGCTCACATTTAACAAAAGAAGATGCAGAGTAAGAAACTCACAGGTATTTATGCATAGACCAAACATTTGTTGAAAATTACAGAGGTAGAACAAGATATATATCTTTAAAAGTACTGTTGAGATAAAGCAAGAAATAATAAAGGAGGCTACTGATCTGCTGTTGTTCCAGATTTAGGGAAGGGAAAAGAACAGGTGGTGTTAGCAGCACATACGTGAAACCATGTATACTATTCTGGGACTCACAGAACAATGATTTGAGCCTATGCAGGCAAACTGAAGAAATTCCAAAAGTATGTGCTGGTACATATGGGAGAGGACAGATATTGAATAAGTATTCTGGACACTTATTTCTGTTGTCCCATCTATATCTAATATGTAGTTATGTAGTTATCTGTTGTATTATTTTTTGTTCTTCACCAGTCCATTATATAGATCATAAACCAAAACTGTAATAGTTTCTTTTGTGCAACAGTCAGAAATCTGTCCCTTGTATGATGCTGGGAGAACAGTTCAGCTTATGAAATAAGATTTCAGCAGTGTTATGAAAAAGGGCATTTACCTGAGCCTCTTAGTTCCTTTATAGGAGAAAACCTTATCTTCATAGAATTGTTCCAGACTATTTGTAATATTAGACAGAGAATGATGTTGCTTCTGATACAACTTTGTGTCCAAAACTAAATTTCTGCTAGAGCGGAAGTCAGGCCAACTCACATGCTGCCTGTGGGGCAGGATTCTCATTATTCCCTTGGTGCAGCATTGTCTTCCAGAACAATTCTGCATTTCAGGCCTTTCTTAACATCATGGGTGCTCGAATACGGATCCACTTTCAGTGAAAGAGCTACCTTAGGAACAATATTCTTACTGATACAAAGATGAAATTCTGAGCATTTTCAGGAAAAAAAAATTTTTTTTTTTACTCTGTTAATAATTCTAGGGATGACTCCAGGGGAGAGAGCAATTTCTTCACAAAAGATATTTATTATCTTTATAGATTATTACTTAATTATGAGAAAGGGTGATGAAAGAGAATACAAGTGTGTATAAAGATGTAAACCCAGTGGAACCCAACAAACCAAATTTCAATGTTGAGCTGAGATTACATTTCTCATTTGTAATTTTCTTTTTATGATGAAACCTGACTCAAGGGCAGAATTTTTATAATTGCCATTGATGCCTAGATAAAATTTGAATTGTTCCTTTAAAAACTGCCCTTAAATCCTCTCCAAACTCTTTGTGGAACTCAGTTAAATGTTTTCTCATACAGTGATATTTCACACACTGATTGAAGTAAATAGATGGCGTGTTTTCTCAGGTTACATTAATTTTTTTTAGTACTAGAAAATGGAAAGGACTATGTTTTATCACCACATTACCATACTAGAACTTCTATACGTTGTAAATGACAGAGTTTTTGCAAAGGCTATTGCTCTGTACCGACTCAAACAGGAATCCCTCTGTAGCATAAGCAGTTAATTAAACCTGAAGCAAACAGCTATTTTGCTCTAGTACAGAAAAAAACCCCAAAAGATTTCTGCTGCTCCTTAGATTAAGCGGTCTTTCTCCTGCATCGTGCAGTGGTGCTTCATGCACAAGTACATAACACCTCCACTAAGCAAGGACACCACCACCTACAACAAGATGGAAAAGTTGTCAGGTCTAGTTCATGCCATATGGTGTTAGCATATAGTAGTGACAGGTCAGACTTCAGCATTGCACAAGTGCTGTCAGAGGCGACATGGCCTTTTCCAGGTTTGCTTAGTAGTGAGTAGCTTGCCCCTGACCTGCTGCTGTTCGGGGCTGTTTGCCCAGAAGTCTTCCCAAGAAATACTAATCTGCGACAGCAAAAGGAATCATCCTCTGTGTGCCCCTCTGCAAAGACAGCAGCAGACCCAGCTGCAAAACTGTGCTTGGTGTTTTTCTCTGTGGTGCTTTACAGTAAACATGCAAACCCGACAAAATGGCAATGTCCCTGAAGTACCGTGGAAGCATCTGTCTCACTTGGATGGCTGATCGTGCTAAGCAACAATGTCTATAAAGAGTGAGAGAAGAAAGAGTAGAAAAGAGCTGTAGTATCTAAGACAGAGACTTGATATTCGTTTTTGTCACAGCACAACGGTAATTTTTGTGTCACTGTTGGTAAACTGTTGCTGTGCAGATGAAGAAGACAACTGGCTCAACTGGCTTTAGATCTAGCCCACAACAGTGACATGGCTGGGATAGTTAGGTTTCTTGTGCTTTCATCAGGACTTCAATTTCATATGTTTGCGCTCTGAGCTCAAATAAAGGGAAAATTCTTATGCAGAAAGAATAGGTAGAATTAGCATGTAGAGCTATCTCTTAGGTGATATGGTATTCGTTAGTGTAGTGTTTAGAATTTAGGTAATGGAATGGTGGTTAGAGTGAAAGGGGAGTACAGAAGAAAACCTTTATGTCTGAAAAAGTGTTGTAAATGGAACTGAACATCCTAATTTGTATCTCATCTATATACTCAGAAAAACAAAGGAACAGTAATCATAAAAAATAATAGATTATTGATTTAGATTTTTCCAGATAATATACTTAAAACTGCAGAAATATTTCTATTAACATTCCACTTCGAATACAGATAACAGCCAGTACAGCATATTTTGTATTTTTTATAAGGAACATAAAGTACCAAAAGGAAATCACCAAATGAATATTGGAAGAACTGAATTAATATCAAATATATCATTATTCTGTGGTCTCCAGATGTAATTAAAATTGGGAAATAGGATTGCAAATGAGCCTTTTAATGTGACATCAGCGAATCTACTGTAACCAAAGGATGATGGGCTGAACCATGCTTTTCACATAATCTGACTGAGAATGTGATTTACAGCCACAATCATATAGTGAAGCTTACTTTTAAATAAATTATAGATTTTATGCAGTAGAACAGACTTATTTTAGATATATTTTTTTATATACATCATATAAACATTTATATACACTTCTTTATATCTACATCAATCAATGATGGCTTAAAAATGACTCATAAAATTGATTTTACATGAGCATGTATTTTGCATGAACAGGTATTTCACATATTATGCCAGAAGGAACAAAACAAAATATGTAAGGTAGTATATGAAATTGCCTCAAGTATTTCTCCTCTATTTCATGTAAAGGGTCTTTTAGTAACACATACAGGATTTGGAAGCATTGCGTTTCTTCTAATCAGCTAGTGCTCAAAGGAGAAGAAATTCTCTGATGTTTTGTGTTGAGGCTTACACAAGTTACAGATAACACCTTAATATGCGGTTCTTCATATTTGGGTATACAAACCAGCTTATCCAAACAACGAAAAACTCTACTTCCCAGCTGTGCTGCTGTTGAACACTTTCTGCCCTGTACCTGCTGGTGAGGACTAGAAGGTATTCAGAGAATATTCTGCAGTATGGCAAGATATTTTCTCTTGTGGTGGGGTGGTAGGAATTCTGTACGTTTATATTTTAATGCTTTCTGTGATCATGGAATTACATATCATCATATTGCACACAGCCCATGGGGAAGAGTTAAGGTTGCGGTTTCAACCCTAAATCTTGCATTTCCTAGCTAGTGAGCACTTATTTTATAATGTGACTTGCATTTTAATGCTTTAGGCTGATCCTGTCCCTGTTAAAAGAAAATAGCAAACTCCTATTGGTTTCAAAGTTGAAACCCTTGTATGTAATAAATATAATTGTATTTCATACTGTACCTAATGATTTTATGCTTTTATAGGCTGTTCAAAGATCTGTTTTAAATTTTTCCTCTGTTTATGTTTAGCATGATATGCCATTTAATGAGGAAGCAGAGATTTAGCAACATTATTAAAGAACAAATTAAAATGTCAATTAGCACTGACATTATAATGTCAGAATTCTAATCTACAACAGAATTTCAGTTTGGCATACTAATCCATGCTCATTTGCTTCTTACTTGTGATCACAGAATCACAGAATAGTTTGGGTTGAAGAGTAAGGTAAACTTTCAGAGAAAATATTCTGTACATCATGGAAAAGCTTAGAGTCTCTGTAAGGTGTGTTCCTTGAAAAAGTCAGGTTTTACAAGTATGGACTTAACAGTATTTTTGATGTTATTGCCATAAATGCCCTGATTTCCTTTGAAAATAAATAAAACCAACACAGTTTCTCACCAACAGGGCTTAAGTACATATATAAAAAAGAGATCATTTTTGTATAATCCATTTGGTATTTATTTGTAGATTTTAGTATCTTTGTAAACATCCGATTTACCCATATTACCATTCAGGCAAAGTACAAGCATTAATATCAGCATCTGACTGAGAAAGAAAAAAATCTGTACTTTATTATAATAAATCAAAAAATAACAGAAAAATATAACACTATTTTAAAATCATTAGCCCTAACTTTACTGCTCTTTTAAACAAAAAAGCCAGGCCTCCAAACACTGAATAGTAATTATGTATCAAAAAAGACAAAAACTGTTTTCTGACGTTTAATAATTGAATTGCAAACTGATGATTCTAGTATTTGTGATTTTTTTTTTCTGACTTCCTTGAATTCTAAATTCCCTCCTGTAATTCTCAAAATGTCAAGTTCCTACCTATTCATTAATTATTTACTTTAATTATTAACTTAAATATCTAGATATACTTAATGGATATAATTGTATTCACATCCCTATACTTAAACATATGCAAAAGTAATCAGCTAAATTAGTATCCAACAAACAGGAGTGTGTGTCTCTATCAGTAATGAAACTAGAACTGTGGAAAAATTGGACAAAAAAAGACTATAATTTCTCTTAAACGTTCAGGTATGGAAATAGCGCTTATTGATCTCATCTTACGTAGGTCAATGGACAATTCCATATTGCAGTATCACAGAATATATTTCAAAATCTGCCCACTATTGATAAGTCTCCAGGACTAATATTCCAAATTGACCAACCTGATTCTGTTTTAAATCAGTATTCAGCTTCTTCTCTTCTATTATTTAAAATGGCTTTGGAATAAGCATTTCTAGAAGGAGAGACAAAGTGAACAAAGCTCACTCTCCTAGCCAAACAGATAACTTCCAGTTTTATTTATAAACACAATTTTACTGTGTAATCATGTGCATCATTTTTTTTTTTTTCATCAAGAATCTCCATTTTTAAAGGCTTCCTGCAGAAACAGAAAATTCAAGTTTCTTCTAAAGAGCATGAGTTTATTGTGTTGATATCACCTCAACACTTCCAATTTTCATAACTACAGCTGTGGCACAGACTTGTATATTATCTTTTGGCAGGTGCCAGAGAAATGCATTGACACAATTAAGAGATTAAATTAAAACATAGCTAGTGTATTAGGAAAAACAATTCATTCTTTTTTATGACTTCAGATATACAAGAAATCAAGCCAAGATTGCACAATAGTTCTCTGATGAGCATACAAATTGGACAGGATTTGAAGAGTTTGGGGTGTGTAAAGATGTCATGGAATTGGACAGACAATATGTTAAGCACCAAACCCACTCATTAAGCATTTAAGTACCTAAAAAAAAAAATTCTCGAGTATATGGAGGATCTATTTCAGTTGGAATAATAGGAATATTTAATTAATCTATGTTTAGCTTACGATTAGAAAAGCACCAGAACTGACAAAGGAAATGAGGTATAGAGCACTTACCAAGAGAGATATTTCTCACTGTGTTTTCTATATGGGGGTCTGATCTAGAAATGTGTACCCAGAAACACATTTTCCTTTTTTCACTATCTTGCTCAGATTTTTGCTTGTTTGGTATTTTGCTTAAAATACGTTTATATCCGCTTTGTTTAATATGTTTGACTCATTTTTTTTGGTGAAAAAATATTTCAAAACTCAGTGTGTCTATTGCTGGTAAACCTGGGCAAACAACAGTAGTTTGGGTGACTTGAAATGCAGGTGTTTACCACAGCAAAAAAATCAGTCTGAGAAACAAACACACCATGTTTACTTCAGGATATGCTATGTCATGTTTGTTTAATTTAAGATCATTATTTATTATTCGTGATGCAGATGTTAGTTTATTACTGCGTAAGTGTTATGAATGAGAAGCAATAGCAAGAAAGTCATGAATATTAATCTTGCATCTAACACAGATGCTACTACTTTGGCAAATATCTTTAAAGCTGGTAGCTAAAAATAAGTTTATATTTTGATAATCATAGTCCAAAGATCAAGACACATATATGATATGTATTAGGAATCAGCTGCACTGCGAATTAATTGTAGCTGATGGGTGGTGACTATATGATGATCTCACCTACATTTTAAGTAAACTGCCATATTATGATAATATCTTACTGCTCCATATTTCCAAGCAGTGAAATGGAATGAATTATCTTTCTCAAGCGGTGACAATTTAAAGATAGTTAATGTTCATAAAGCATTTGGAAGAACTGGTATATTTTGAAATTATGTATACAGATGAGTGAAGTGAACTAAGAGCTGAGCTTGTCGTTACGTAATTGATATATATGTTTGTAATGACCCTTTTGTTTAGCAAATGAAAAATGATACTTTATTTAGTGTAATAGCTTATATGAATATTGTATCATATATTGTAGTTTCGATGTTATGGTCAATAAGTTACATCATTTGTGATGAGTACTTCTATTCAGAGTGTTAAATATATATATATATATATATTTGTTCTGCATTCTGCTTTTACTGGTGATGATCATATCTGCTGATTATGCAATAAGCATAGTGTAGAGAAGGAGAGCAACATAATCCTTGTTACGATAAAGACAGCTAGAGCTATTTCAATAACAGTGAATAAGTGAAGGAAAACAAAACAGAGCCCAAAACAAAAAAACAGATAATGAAAGTGGTAATTCACTTTATTCAAGAAGTATTTGACTGTAAGTCGTTCAACAGTTACGTCCGTGCTTTGTGAGCACCCAGACTATGAATCCAACCACATTTCCAGCAGAGAAGACAGTAGATGGTTTTGATGTTATCAAACTCAAGGTCATCAAACTCAACAATATGAGTGCCTGCTTATGTATTTTAAGTGGTTGTTAATGAGTGTTTTGCTTTTAATAAAGATAAAAAGGGAGAAAGGGCTACATATAAATCAACTCTTCTTTCATCTGCTATACGGAGACAAACAGCATTTTTTACTTTTACTGAGAAGACTTGCATTCATAAGGAACCTGAATCTGTAACTAACATCTAAAATGTTTCCTTTATAATTTTTTTGTTGTTTCTAGCCAAGTACAATACTACCCATTTACCATTTTAAGCTATATCATACACTGTTCAGAAAACTACCATGCTTCCGTCTGGATTTTTACTCTATTTGTAAATCGATTGACCTAGAGTTTCAAAAAGGTGACCTTCTCTCCTTTAATAAGTCTACTTTGGTATGTGTGAAAAATACTCAACATAACTAAGCTGTTCTGTTCATTTCCCTAGGTACATTATTCTGCTTCTGCTTTGGGCTAGTATAAATGTAATATGTGGTGAAATAACTAGAGGTACTGGATTAATTGAAAACAATCCTGTATAAAATACATGCATTTTCTGTCTGCAGTCAAATAAGGGGACTGGTATTTCCTATGACTGTATTGAATTTCTTCAAAGGGTCATGCTTGTGTTTAAACCTTACCACAAAACCATGGAATCCACACCTTCTTAGTTACATATAAAAACACTTCAGATATAACAAGTCCTGACTGAATATGTACTTATCTTTAAAAACAAAAACCTTGTAAGACTGTAATTCTTATTAAATACCAGATGCTTTTATTTTCTACAGAGACCAAAATTTTCTTTTGTTCTTTTAACAGTATCATCTTTAAAAGAACTTTTTCTTTCTTTTTGGAAAAACTACAAACCCCCAAATTTGCAGTGATTTGTCCCAGAAATCTTTGGGCTTTTTATTACTATACTATTCCATATAGTATAGTAATATATAGTTCATTGTTCCTTATACAGAAAAGAATGCCACAGTTTTAAACTTTATTTTATTCTCATTTGACATAAATTGTTTTCTATTTTAAATAAATGCCTATTTAAATAAGTTCAATGTCTCTCAAAACCTGGCTGATCAGCGGATGAAGAATAGTCTCGCTCTTTTGTTCCTTCTGGTTGTTTTTCTCCTGTCTCACTTCACCAAGCTAGTTCACCAAGCAGCTGCACAAATTTGTGTCAGAGCTAGAGACAGCGTGATAGAAACAAAAGACCTGCAGAAGGGAAAGTGGCATCTGCTTATGCTGCTTTACAGGATGCTGGGACTTATCATTTATCATCTCACCTCTGGCTGGGATTCATAGAACAACTCAAACCAGTCAAAAATTAAAGCTGATGAGATCCTGTCCTGCTTGTGCTGATGCTGAGATGATGTGCCAAAATTAAGAAATATTTCAGAGACCTGATCTGGCCAAAAACCTTCCCTATCAAAAGTGTTCTACACAAGCCTACAGGTGAGAGAGCATGCAAGAGCCTGCTAAATAGCAGATCTTTGCAAAATCCTGCAAATAGCCAGGAGAGAAACCTGAAAACCATTAGTTTACTTCAGAGGATAGATGGACTAGAATACAAGTAAGTTGCCGTCCATATATTGTGTCTGGGCATGAATGTGGCTTTTTATATCAACATCAGAACTTTCACTGGCTTTAAGGAAAAGGTTTTCAACTCAAATTACTTATTCTTCCACTAGTGTTTCCAGTGGGAGAGTGTAACAAGTAGCATGAATAGAATTTTAAACATGTTTCTTAACTCAGCAATATAATAAAAAAATCACAACTTGATCATATGAAAAACTTCTCTGGTTCAAGCAAATTTTACAGTAGGGCTTTAAAATTTACTCATTTTCTGGGACACCTCTCCTCCCCCTCGGTTTTCTTCAGATTTCATCATAAGGAATTAAAATATCCTGAGAATTGTCTTAATATTATGAACTTCTAGTGCCAAGACATTTTCCAAAAGTGATATGACAGTATGGTTCCTGATTGTTATTTTTATAGGTAAAAGCTGGAGGCATTTTACTGATATTTTCAAACCATACATTATCATGGAATACAGCCCTGCTATTTTTTTGTTGTAATTTTTAGTATATATATATCACATGGAGAAACCCTAAAGGGAAAGAGGATTGAAATCAAAGAATGGTCTAATACAGCATGCCTGTAAGAAGACAGGTTGTGTAATTTTTATTACCTACCAATGGGATTTCAAATGCAGGGGAAGCCAACTTTCCTTTAGTAATGTTGTTCTTGTAGCTCACAGAGAAGACTTCAGTCAGGCCCCCAGGTGGGCACAGGTGATTTCAGCAGAGGAAATTTCAACGTTAAGAGCTGAGTGCAGCTGTGAAATGAGGAGTGATACAAGTTATACACGCAGCATATATGTTCGTTTGTATAAATTCCTCTTCAAACAGAAAAAATAGTGGGCAATGGAGAACTGAATATAAAGATATTTTTTAAAAATATAGTCTCTCTTGCCTTATACCTTTCTGCTATTTTTATCATGCTGAAAGATCACAGTTCTGTTCCTTCAGAGAGTAATTTGCACCTACCTGTATTCTTCCCACTTTGGAAGTTTTTGTCACAAAAACATTGCTTGCTTAGTGTGTTATTTAAATATCCTCCACTGACTAATCACCAGTAGGGACAGACAGTAGCAGCAAAAGTCCTACCTGGCTATGCTAGCCCTTAATGAGGAGAGTATTAATTGATAGGGGAGCTGGTTATGGGTGGGAAACCAGAATTCCAGTGTCTTGTCCACTAATATTTATCCAAATCTTTGTCAGCAAAGTCAAGAAAGAAGCATCTAAAGTGACTCTATAGAAAAATGTAATCCATTGTTTGAAGTTATCTTATAGGTTGACTTCTGATAATACACTAATTGCTTTATTTATGTCAAAATCCCGTGTTCATTTTTCTCTGACTTGATGAAACATCCTACATACTGCAAACAGTGCTGCAACACTTCTAAACAACTTCTAAAAGTACTGTGAAAGAGATATTACCCTTTTTTGGGTAGTTTTCCTGAATATATAACATTCTTTGCAAAATATCGCTAGAAAAATACTTTTAAACTTGAAATACATCAGAAGGTGTATCTTTGTTCTAGTTTGAGTAAGAAATTAGATTTTTAAGCAAATCTCTTCATTGTCCTCAATTACCTATGCTTTGCTTTACATCTTGGGACATTTGAATTGGATTCCTTTTTGATGCCACTAGACTGGAGGTGTGCTCCAGCATGACTCCAGATGTGCTCTAGCTATGAGTGAGTATTCAGTCCATGCCATGAGATAAATCTTACTCCGCAGTAAAACTTCTTCAAAATACATACATGGATGACAGGTAGGTCCCCAACACCAACTTCTTTCGGTTCTATGAATGCACTCAGGCTATGCTGCTTGGAAAGGTAGAATAGCCTCTGCACAGTAAAAAGATATCACTTTTTTTCATGGCCTAGATTTATGCCTGCAAAAGATGACATTGAATCATTGTCTAGCTAGGCCACCTAAGCTGTAGTCATAATTTTAATCGTTTTGTAGACTCATATTGCACATTCTGTTTGGGTAAATGGGTGTCAAAATGCCTGCTGCAGTCTAAAGTATTGCTTCATATAGTGGTGAAAGAGAGGCTGAAAGGCAACGCAAATAAACTTTGGAACAGATGAGATTGCATTGGCCTGGGTTGGTCCTTTCTAATTTTCTTTAGCTCATTACCAAAGGTCCAAGTTTATTCATCTGTTCAAAATGGGAATTTCTTTTTCTAGAAAAAGTTCAGGTGAAATAGAAGAATGAGTTTTTATGTTGGGGACCAATTGTCATACAGACCTCTATTCACTCTTTGTAAGTTTGGCAATCTGAGAAAAGTAGTTTCTCTCATAGGAAACAGAATGATGTATAACAGAAGATCTTTCATGTGAATTGTTTATTCACTCACTATAACTCTTACTTGGATTTACACATACTTGTCTAGTTGTCTCTACTGGCATGGCAAGTTTGTCACTTTATTATGCCTCCATTTCCATGTATTAATGTTGATGCATGCAGATACTCATAAGTCTTTAAAGAGAAACTTGTTGTGGTTTAACCCAAGCCAACAACTGAACACCACACAGCTGCTCACTCACTCCCCCCTCAGCGGGATGGGGGAAGAGAGTTGGAAGGGTAAGAGTAAGCGAACTCATGGGTTGAGTTAAGAACAGTTTAATAATTGAAATAAAATAAAATGCTACTACTAATAATAATAATAAGTTGTAACAAAAAGAAAAATAACCCAGAGAGAGAAATAAAGCCCAAGAAAGATAAGCAGTGCAAATTAAAACAATTGCTCACCACCAACTGAGTGATGCCCAGCCAGTGTCCCCGCTGTCACCCTTACCCTTAGTTTTATTGCTGAGCATGATGTCATATGATATGGAATATCCCTTTGGCCAGTTGGGGTCAGCTGTCCTGGCTGTGCCCCCTCCCAGCTTCTTGTGCACCCTGAGCCTACTCGCTGGTGGGGTGGTGTGAGGAGAAAAAAAGGCTTGACTCTGTGTAAGTGATCCTCAGCAATAACTAAAATATAAGTGTGTTAATCAACACTATTTCCAGCACAAATAGGAAACGTAGCTCCATACTAGCTACTATGAAGAAAATTCACTCTATCTCAGCCAAAATCAACTAAGTCTCCATTGGAGATTGTACTTCCTCGTTCCCGTAAACTGGATGAATGCCTTAAGAGAACTGCCCATGTATCCAAGGAGAAAGGAAGTACCTTGAAGAAGAGAAAAAGCATACTCTGAATATAGACTGTGCCTCAGACAGATTTATTTGATGGGATTATATTCACAACAAGTAGTGCAAATAGGTTAATTTGTTTTTATCTGTAAGTCAGCTAACTGCAAGTGAAGTAAGTAATCTGAGTTGAAGGAGACAAAAAATAGTGTTAATTAAAATTTTAATGGCTGTCTCACCCCAGCTGAACTTCTCAACAGAGTTTGTTAAACTTTGAATGAACAACATGTGAACTTTGAGGTTTACAAACGATTAGACTGCTGGATATGGAACCAGTGAGATGAGATGTACTGTATTAATGATCATATCAATTGGTAATTTATAATTAACTACATTTCTATTTTTGCCCAATAATTGTAGTCATATAATTAACTCAGAGTTTAAGGGATTCAAATGACTGGGAATTGACTTGGGAAAGTGAGTCTAGGAAATGAGTTCAAGCAATTCTTAATTAGTTTATGTTAGTGATGATTAACTATGAGATTTCAACAGATAAGGTACCACATTTTTTTTTAAGGATGAATTGATTAGCTTATCTTGATAATTTGTCTCTGAAGTCCTTTTTACTTTCCATATGGTGCAAAATGCAATGTAATACCTTTTGAACAACTAATTTTAAAATTAAGCAACCAACTTCACCCTGGTATCTTTTCCATGAAGATGAAGATTTCTGCTAAGAACATAGTCTTAAAGCTCAGTACTGCAGTTATACAATTATTTGAGAGTCTCTATGGCTTTTAAATTGTGATGGTACAGCAAAAGCATATGACTATTTCTACGATATGTGATGTGTAGTGCTTTTGTATGTCACTAAGAGGCAAACATACACTCAGAAAGAGTGAGTCTCTGAGAGCATTAGGAGAAGAGAGTGTGAGCAAGAGAGCTTCACTTTCCTGTATGAATAAAGTAGGGAGAATTATATCTGTCCTTTAATCTTGTGGTGAGTTGACTCAAGGTCCCTGGTGTCAGGTTTGGACCTGCTTCCTTTCCTTCCTTTCTCCTTCTGCTTCTCTCTCAGTCTTGCTGTGTGTAGACCCCATATTTACATAAACACATTGATTCTCATGGAGTCTTTTTAGATTTTAGTGTTTTGACAAAAAGAGGATCTTAACATAAATGCTCTACTTGGGGTATCAGAGCAGAGAATAAAAGATTACTGTTAATCCTGGACTGATTTAGGGGAGGGGTAGATGGCTTCTGGGAATAAAAGCATAAGAAATAAATTCCATACACAAAGGAACTAAAGAAATCTGAAATGATTTATCATGCACTAATTTCAGTTGTACTATCCTGTTCTTAAAATGGAAGTTATGTACACTGAATAAGTGTGCTTTTTTTGTTTGTTTGTTTTGTTTTGATTGGTTGGTTTGGTTTTATCAGATTGCTGTGTTTCATAGGAATGAACTGGTTTGGTTTGGTTTCTGGGGTTTTTTTTTGTTGTTTTTTTTTTTTTTGTTTGTGTGTGTGAGGGGGGGTTGTGGTTTTGTTTATTTTGTCTTTTGGGGGTTTTTTTGGTTGTTGTTGTTGTTTTTCTCTGCCTTGACTATTTCTGCCTTCTGGGAAGCTGTCCAGTATCCAATTTTTCACTGAAAATTAAATACACGTCTCTCAATGATCTTGCTGTTTTCTGAGAGGAAAGTAATGTCTTCTGCTTTCTAGTGTTGACCAAAGAACAGATATGAAGCATCTAGGCTTTGCCTTGGGTTTTGCTCTGCTACGAAGGTATTTCAGGAACAAATATCTCACTCTCTTGTTGATTATTAAGCTGCTACCACCTCTGCTAAAAAACCTCTAAAAACTGATGGAGTGAGGTTCTTGCAGATTTGCATGCTGTGCGTGTTCAGTACTAAGACTGTAAGAGAAGTTTTTCTGATGATGTAGATGTATGTGCTTTGGCAGATTCGGGGATGTCTAGTAAGTGTAAGCAGGGACTACAGACTTTCAGCCCTACTGGCACTAACAGGTTGTCTCCTCCTTAGTGTTAATTTTTGTTGGACAGCATTGATCTTTGCAGGCATCCACTTTGTCCAGTTTGGCTGCAGCTGGCCAGAAGTATTTCAACTGCATGTGTGCACACACACTCTTTGAAAAGCAGGACATCAGAAAGCTTATTTCCTTGGGCACAAGCTAAAAAGCAATGACTAGAAGTGAAGTCAAACTTACATTAAGAAGATGCACATTTTTAACCAGCTGTAGGCGAGACTGGGGAAAACATGGGCTAGTCCTTGCCTGGCATTTCAGGACTGTGCTGTGCAGGAATAAGAATATAGTCCACACTCTCCTCACCTTAATTCTACTGAATTCTGGTGTGGGTTTTTTTGTTTGTTTGTTTGTTTGTTTGTTTTTTAATCAGAAGTGCTCCTAGCTGTAATGAATAGATGAGTAAATTTTCATATTGACATTATGTTATAGAGGAAATGTACAATCTGTGACATCGTGGTGCAGCACGAATGTCCTTTGTTTCCACTAAAGCAGTGTCTCTCTAAACTTCAGTGTTTTAAAAGGTTGGAATTTCTGTTCTGAACAAGAACATAACAAACCCTGTGCTTCTCAAAAGTGTTGAGCTACCCTTAACAATAGCAGGGGTGTGCAACTTGCCTCAGGTTTCCACTGCTTGGTTGAAGAGTGCATTGCACAAAGTTAATTAAGGGCAAAGTCAGTATTCTCTGGTTGTGGAGGGTTCTGGGAAGATACTGCAGTTGGGGATGAATGAGTTACGGATTTTTTTCTAATGCTGCAGGCTGTGTGCATCTTTCTTGAACATGGAGTGCAATCCCACTGGCCTTGAGATTTTCGTCTTTATTGGTATTTCCACAGAAGATGTAGAAACATCAATTTTTAAGGAATAAAACTATTGCAAAAAACTATCACAGTAGCTATGAAATTCACACTGAGTGGAAATTTATTGATATTAGATTTCAGTGCAAAATCCTTATGTTTGAATGTATGTTATTATTATATTAACTATTTAGCTGATGAAAACTACTAACTACATATGTGATTATTATATTATCCATGAACTTCATTAACTGTTGCCATGAAGATGACTGGAATTGTTTCCTTTTAAAGAAAGGAAGAAAGAAAAATTCCACAAATGACTGGAAAGGTATTCTCAGTTTTCAGAAAGATTTCGTGTTACAGTATCTATACTTTTTTAGTTGAATGTTTTGAACGCCTTAATAAATGCTTTCATTAGCAACAGTTGCATTCATTTGCCACACTTTTAATCTTTCTTTTGGTTTTAGTAACACAATATATTAGATTTCTTTCAAATTCAGCTGTCAAGAAATTTAATTGAGTTGTAGAAGCTTTTTACTCAAGTCGTAAACTAGATGCTCCATTTAAAATAGGTGTTAACAGTATAATTAGCTGTGTCAGTAAGGGATATCAAGATTCTCTACGAAAGGCAATGAGAATATCGCAGAAGTAAACAGAACATTTTACTCCCTCCACTTGTCAGTTGAACACCTTCATGAGTATTGACTAATTTAATCTCCATCCTTTCCTTCACCCCTGAAAAAAAAGTGAAGTAAAACAAATAATCAGAAGATGACTAATTTAGTTGGTTATCTGTTTGACAGCTGACATGCTGAAAAAGTCAGGCGCTTTCTCTGTCTACCCAAAGTGCATTTCTATTTGTCAAATATTTCTTGTCATGTGATGCTTCCTTATCTGTGAATAAAAGATTTGTTACAGCAAATGTATTTCAGATGATGCATCTTTAAACTACAACACACATTGCACAGGATGTGTCAGAGCTGAAGCCATTCCAATCGTAAAGCCCCATGGTGCTTCTTATCTATATTTGCTAAACATTTTTGAGCAGGCTGCTAAAGAATAGCTTTGGGGAGGTGAATTTAGTATGTTTTTCAAAACATGAAAAATAAACAAGGGTACAGCATACACATACCACATACACACACTCTTGTTTCCTGCCTTTTTTCATTGCTCTCAGAACCTGAGACTTGGTGCAGTCATTCCAGTTTCTAATTACTGGAAATTTCTCAAAGAAATCAATGCTTGGAAGCATCTTTTTTTCTACCTCCTCTCCATTTACAAGCAGATTGAATTAGATTGTATTTTTAAAAGTAATATAGAAGTGATTTTTTTTCTTAAGAAAGCAGTTGCTTTTGGTAAGATTATATTTGTAGAACAATAGAATGGCTACTATATAAACATTGCCTACAGGAAGGACCAGCAACAGACGCCATAAAGCACTCCTTTGAGATGTGCCATAATCAGAAAGGTGGTATATCGAAATGCTCAAGAAAGTTGCACTATGAATAATTTACTGAGAATCAGATGTGGCATAAGCATCTTAAAAATCCATAAATAACAACAACGTTCTTCAGCACACCCTCTTGCAAGTTGGTGTGTTGGTTTTTTTTTTCTTAAACAGATTCTTCTAGAGAAACTAGCTTTCAAATATTAAAGTTCACATAGGTATAACTGGAGGGAATATAAATCTACCTGTTCTGCTGCTAGACTCCTATCCCCAAATCATCTTTCTACTAAAATGAGAAAACTAAACTGTCTACACCAAAAAGACTGTATTTGGAAGTAATTTAACAATGACTAATGTTAGACGGAACAGTTATTTGTTTAGAGATAGACCAGAAGGATATTTTGGGAGAGATGGAAAAAACCTGAGTTTCATTGAAATATTCCATCTATAAGGAAAAAGAAGCCTAATCTGAAAAGGTGTAATGGAAAAAGTGAGTGTTGCAATAAAGTTTATTCAGGTGGAAATGGCATTTCCTGCAGTTCAAAACCAGAGGTAGTGATTCCTCTACTCAGATTACCAGGGACAAAAATAAAGGATTTTTTTTGTTTGTTTGGGGTTTTTTTGTTTGGTTGGGGTTTTTTTTTTGTTTTTTTGTTTTCTTTTGTTTTCTTTTGCTTAGTCCTTGGAGAAACAAAGCACTGTGCGACTTCACAGTGCAGATCTGGCCCAAAGAAAGCTTAATGGGGCAAGAAGGAGGACCCGGGTAACTATAGACTGGTCAGCCTCACCTCCATCCCTGGGAAAGTGATGGAACACCTTATCCTTGGTGCCATCTCAAGGCATATCAAAGATAAGAGGGTCATTAGGGGCAGTCAACATGGCTTCACCAAAGGGAAGTCGTGCTTGACCAACCTCATAGCCTTTTATGAGGAAATAATGAGGTGGAT
>VWYH01000256.1:212789-236867 GCA_013399365.1 Pampusana beccarii | reverse complement strand
CTGAGGGAGCTGGGTCTCTTTAGTTTGGAGAAGAGGAGACTGAGGGGTGACCTCATTAATGTTTATAAATATATAAAGGGTGAGTGTCACAAGGATGGAGCCAGGCTCTTCTCAGTGACAACCAACAGTAAGACAAGGGGCAGTGGGTTCAAGCTGGAACACAAGAGGTTCCACTTAAATTTGAGATGAAACTTCTTCTCAGTGAGGGTAACAGAATGCTGGAACAGGCTGCCCAGGGAGGTTGTGGAGTCTCCTTCTCTGGAGTCATTCAAAACCCACCTAGACACATTCCTGTGTAACCTCATCTAGGTGTTCCTGCTCCGGCAGGGGGCTTGAACTAGATGGTCTTTTGAAGTCCCTTCTAATCCCTAACATTCTGTGATTCTGTGAATGCAAAACCAATCATACAAAACTATTATTTTAAAGAGGAAAGTAGCTACTTCTGCAGTACTGCTGTGACCCTTCTGTCAAATTGTCCCTTTATCATCCAATGCAGAGCCTGCTAATGCAAACAGGAGAAGCCAGTGATGAGTCCCCAGCCTTTTGTGGCCTTACACCCCTCACTGGGGCCACCTTACAGAGAGTCTGGCAGGTGGCTGCATTGCTTGGATCTGCTGTGGACACCATGCAGGTGGTTGTTGGAAGACAGCTACCTGCGCAATAAATACTAGTCAGCAGAGGGACTTAGTTCTGCCAAGAAGTAAAATGTGAAACTGGGGGCTGAGCTATAAGGCAGCACAGGTGTCACTGGGCAGACTGTGAACAGGGCAGCAAAGCAGTCGCAAATAGAACCATTTTCTTGGTTGCTCACAGCCTCAATCTGAGTGCCCACAGCAGCTTCTAAAATACCTGTCACTGTGATAGGGAAGGATGCTGTATCAGCTGCCACCATCCAATATTTCCATGCTCTCAGTATGAATAAAATGCTTTGCAGAACGTCTCCTGTGCTCTCCTAATAAGGGACTACAACTAGCTCTCAGGCACTAAGAATGCAAAGGTTGGGTTTTTTTCCATATCTACTGCCCTACTCTGTTGCACATTAAGACTATGCCAATATGGGAATTTTTTTTCCATGCATGTAAAAAACCTTCTCTTCTTAGACATGATAGTAACTCTTGAATATTACAGAAAAAGTAAAGCATGGAAAACTCCTCTCTGATTTAATTTTCTTCCCCAGTTCCACATTTGCACATGAAAAGCACACTGCTGATTTATCATTAAGTTGGAGACTCAAATTAACAAGACACTTGCTGTTTTAGACTGATTGCTGTGATACAGCAGAAATAAATGCTGTGTTGTAGCCAGTTCCAGGCATGCCATGATAACATCATGGGCTTGCCACAGGGTGTTGGGATGAGACTTATCCTTATGAGTTCCCTGGCTGGTAATTGAGACTCAGTGCGGAATTGTTGTCTTGTGACTCGTGAAGATGGGCTGTCCTTCAGTGAGGCTTCTGGGCATGGTTTTATCAAAACTCTGGCAAGTCCCAGAAGGTGCACGCAGGGAGTCTGTTCTTTTTTTCGTTGTCCAGTTTACTTCTTCTGTCACTCATAGATCTGTTGCCAGATTAAATTTAGCATGCTTCCAGCTGTTAGCCTGCAGATTTTCCATGTATTATTCAAAATACAGACTAAATATTTCAGATGTTTTTTCTTTCAAATATTTTAATATTGTTCTTTAAGAATGTACTAAAGAAAACTCAAATAGTAAGAAGTTATAGATTAAGACCTATAAGGAAAAAATCCAGGTAATTCACAAACTCAGAATCACCACCATTCGCAGGATAAATGTATAACAAGCCAGTCTTTCAAAACCAACATGCATACAAAGACCCTCACTCTAGTGAAATTAACTTGCTTAAAAAAATACTTTTTCAAGTATATGTAGCCCAAATAGACATATTTGAATTCCAAACTTCCCTAAAAATAAATAGTATTTCTCTTTCCTTCATGGCATATGTAGAAGCAAAATCCTAGCAGTTCTTTGAACAAGATTCTCATGGTGAAATACACTGTATTAATGTGAGATCAGGTTTTTGCTGTTTGCTATTCTTTCTTGTACTATTGAATGCTGTAACTGGAAAACAACATAAAAGCAAAAAAAGAAAGGAGACAACATGATTGTTATTTTAAAGATTAACCTATTCGTTTTGTTTCCCTTACATTGATAAGTATTGAGTTCCTCAGTCTGGAGAGATTGACTATCTGACCCCCATTTTAAGTGTAATATAAGCAAAAGACATTATTTTGATTTCTGGTTATTCTGTTGAACAGATTATCCTGTTCTGCTCCTTCAAGGTATGCACGACTTCAGAGCCTTCTGTGATGCCAGGGAATGGAAGACCTCATTTTCATCAATTGTGAGAAGCCAATTATGCAGACAATTAACAATTCCCTGCTCAAGGAGTACCATTCACTGGTGGGTGCACTCTACTGACTAACTTCAGGTTTCTCTGGCAGCATGATCTGTAGCAAATTAGCGGTTGTATTCAGTGTGCAGCCTCCACATTATATTCAGTCTAAAAGGAAAAGATGGCCTCGTCCTAGGCCTCCAAGAAGTCTTTAGATCTTCTATCGGTTCAGAGAAATTAGAAGAATGTTCTTACTCAGGGTAAAACTGAGGTTCTCTGTTCTTCTTGTAACTTAGTTCATGTTTATCCTTCCTGTTACTCCATACTACACTTTTTATCTTTTATCACTTTGAATATAATGATTTCCTTTTAATTCTCTTAAATTCTCTGACTCGTCACTTTTCCAATTTGCTATTTAAGCTGTCTTAAATATATGCAACACATCTTTAAGATCCTGACTAGTTGTTTAAAGTCCTAGCTAGTTCTTATACTACATCAACGGCATTTCTGTTGCATTTTAATCCTGTTGAAGAAGACAAAACTTTTCAGTAGGGAATCTGAAAACCTGATAAAAACAATAACAAATAAAAACTAATTTGTCAAAAACCCCAACAATACTAATTTTAAGTCTGTCAGATCTGAACTACTCAACTAGTAATTCTGCACCAGAACATTTCCTCCCTCTCCTTTTTTTTCTCAGTTTAGGTCATTTTTGAGCAATCATTTTATTCCCAAATTAGATAACATTTCCTTTTAAAATATATTGAAATTAAAGTTGCACACTTTCTACAAAGGAAATGTTATGGTTAAAACACTTTGATGAGAGAGTTCCCTTCTCTAATGTGTTAAAACTTTGAATATTTAGTTTTACTAAATAGTTTAATACTTTAAAATGTTCAGAAATTGTGAAGGTCATTCTGACAATTAAAAAGAGAAAATATAATTTTATGTATTTGTAAGGAATATGTAAATTTCAACAAAACTATCATTCTCAGCTCCAGGATGAAATTGCAGTTCATATTGTCACACAAAAGAGAATGTGGGCAGAATGCAAGAACAGAACTTGGTCTTGGTATTCACCTAAATTGTGACAGACATGGGTTTTAAGCCTACAGCAGAAGTTTTAGGTAACAGGACTTGATCATGGGTTTTCTACATCCACTGAGCTTAGGCTGGGCTCGTTGTTCTTTAGTGGATAAGCCTTTTCTGCTGAAAAGACTCTGAGAAAATTTAACAAAAAAAATGACAGAAGGCACTGTGGGTTGGGAAAACAGCTTTCAGTTGTGTCTGATCTCATACTTTTTTGCTCATGTAAGATTTATCTTTGTAGTGTATCTTTAAGGTGATTCTCAAAAGCAGCCAAAGAAGTGCAGAAAGGGCATCTTATTATGCTTTTATTTAGGAATTTTAAAATGTTGAAGAAGAGGATATTGTATAATGTATTTCCATAGGGAAAAATCAAACATGACATTGGAAAAGCAGTTCCAGAAAATAAGTGAACGGACTTTATATTTGACCAGTGGGCTTATAGAGTAAGAGATAAAATACATCATTGCATATGACAGAACTGAAACATGAAGAACACTATTTTGAGGATCTAGTGTTAAAATGGAGGCTGGTATACTAGTCCTGAAGGTTGTTGAGGATGAGGTCATTAGATGCTAGTTGCAACAGTTTCAAGAGAACTTACAGGCTGAAAGTTGCACTGAAGAAGTTTGTGAGGAAATACCGTGTTTGGTCAGCAGAAACAGGTATGCCTTCTGACTCTGGGCATTCAATTTTTTTTTTTCTTTCTTTTTATCTCTTAGCAGAAATAAGGCTGTTTTACACTAACTTGAATTCTGAATATTTTGTGATAAGTTTTGTGCCTACTTTTAAAATTTTGTTCCATTTCATTTTTTTTTTGTCTTTCTGAACACTGAATAAAAGATACAGTAACAATTGCAAATGTAAGGTTCCAAACAATAGAGGTTAAGATTTTAATATTTAAGTCACATTCTAATGGGATTGAACGTTTCTGTCGTGTTCAAGATGTGCTGGATCTAGTGACAGAAAAGTTCTTCATAATCTCATTGTGTTTTATTGAGATCAAATACTCAAATTTTTATATTAAAATGGCAGTTGGGGTGAGATAAAAGGGTAGGAAAAATAACAAGACTTTGTGTTGCAGATTAAGTGAAATGAATATATGTACAGCTACACATCCATACACAGTAATCTAGAAGTTTTGCAGAATTATTTTCCTCGTGGTGTGTAGGATTTTCCTACAAAAGACAGATCTACTGGACACAGCGCTTTGTAAGCAGAGTTGAAATTTTTCTAAAATTTATGCAGAATTCAAAGGAGCCAGGGGGCTTGGGATCCTCTTATTTGAGATACCCTATTCATGAAAATTAAAAATGGCTGTTTGGCCTCGGGCTTTTGAAAAAAAAGCATAAAAATTAAAGAGAAATTCCTTGCAAAGGAAGGCATTCATGCTTAATGCTAAACAGATACTCACCATGCCAGATTTAATGCAAACGCTAGGAAGAATGCCAAAATAGAGGAACTGCGCAGTATAAATGTCTTAGCATAAGGGGCAAAAAAGGATTTTAAGAAGATAAATATTCATTTTAGTCCTTGTGCTGTTTGCAGGAGGGAAAGAAGGAGATGTGAGCATCAGCATTACTCTTTCCGCATGTGTATGTAAGCACTAGACAAGGACAAAGATATTGAGTAGTTACTGTGGAAGTTATTTAGACTTCTGGGCTCATTTCTGGTTAGCACTGGGGAGATGAGGGTGATCAGTGTGCCCAGAGAGAGGTGGACTCAAGTGGTATTCTGAATTGCCAGCAAGGACTAAACTCTGTTCTCTTATCTTTAGGCTTAGCATCTGTTGCTACATGGGAACAAACTGACATTTACGTACCAGTGCTTTCCCACCAATGCAGCCGCAAGCTTTGCTGTGTCCTCTTTGTAGCTCGTTTTTTATCTTGTACTTATACAAGCAATGCTCAGCACCTCTGGTGTGTAGGATTAAACCCTTAAAGCTGGCAGATGATGTTTGTAAAGTATAACTTCTACAAAACAGGCTATTTGGTCTGTTGCAAGCTTATCCCATCATCTTTAGTTAATTTGCGTATATCCACATAGGAACTTTCAGATTAATATGTCTGGAGGGGTTATCTTAAGAGACAAGAGCAACTAACAGCCTCACATATTCTGTATTTCACAACAAACACAGAAATGATTCAATGGGTTCGTGATGAGTGACAGTAGGAGTAAGAATTACACGGTGCATGTTCTCAGCTTAATTCATAGTAGAAAGAAGCAAAAGTGGCAAAGGATGCAGGAGAAACTCTTGGCATATTTGCTAAGCTATAGTATGAAAGGTAGAATATAACTTTTGATATCTCTCCATTACTTTTTGTATTATTAATACTCAGCAGTGGCTGATGTGCCTGAACTTGAAGTCAATAGATAACTTCATTTCCATAACTGTATCTTTAGGTTTTATTCAGAAAATTTAATGTGATCTTTTTTGGAGGGGTGGGGCTCCAATCAGGTATATTGTATGGGCTGTGTTTCATCCATTGCAGGTAGTTTCTAAATAATGTACTAGCTTGAGGGAAACGAAAAAAAAAAAAAAAAATAGAAACAACAAAAATCCTTTGGGCCTGAAAATTGTAAAGCTTTACTTACAATGTTGTGTTGAAACCCCGATGAAGCACTCTTATGAGCTCAGGTCAGAGGGTGTTTATTACCTAACATTTTATCTGTAAATTAATTTGAGATATAGCAGTGATTTTTTAACAGAAAATTTAAAAAGGAGAAGATCCTAAATGACTATGATCTAATTTTGCTTGTCAGGATCCCACTACTTTGCAATCCTCAAGTTAAGTAGATTTTGAAGAAGCAGCAGTTCTCACTGAAGGGAGTAACAGCCAGTAAGGAAATAATTTACCACTGGCAGGAAAACTGACAGTCATCACAGTAACATTATTACTGAATGTTCTTAAAGTTAATCCATAAACAAATAAAATTATCTGTGCGGGGGAGGAGGAAAAGATGATTAGATGCAAGGAAGAGTGAAGACCTGCAAGGTAACAAGAATTTGGTTTTGGTTTTTTTTCATTTTTTTGTGTGGTTTTTTTTTTTTTCCCTTAGATTATTTTGAAAGTGATGGCATTATATCCCTGAGAAATCTCATAAAGGAGGAAGAAATGACAGAATTAAAATCCTGCCTCCCAGACTTAGTGCAGTTTCTGTTCATATCTCAGAAAGATTGATTTCAGCATTCCAATGCATTCTTAGTTAAAGTTAGTATCCAAATAAAATCTTCCACAGATGGAATTACCAGCATAGCTCCCGACAGAGTAAACTATGTGTTTTTGGCTCATAGTCACCCCTAGCTGTTGTTTGACTTCTTTTTAAAAAGTTGTCTGCTGGAGACCTGCACTAGCAGTGTAATTAAAAGCCCAGCAATAAAAGCTATAATATCTGGATACAAATGATTTAAAAAAACCCAGCTTCTGGAGCAAGACTAAAGCACACATATACTGTACACTTCGTTTAAAACGTGGCTTTTTTCCCCCTCAAATAGCAAAACCTGTGTAGCTCTTCTGTTTGTGTTTGTAAAACTGATCAAACAGCAATTATTTTCCTAACTGCAGATCCTATTGAGTTCAAATTTGATATTAGCAGCATTTCATTAAGGACAGGTTTAAATTTAGCACAATATATAATTATGCCTGCAATAGGACAATTGTCACTACATTAACCAGACTTGTCTCACCACAGGGTCTGCATGCAGGAAGAGGTCATTGTGTTCTGTAAGCCTAAAAAATCATCATCTTTATCCAAAACGTTGTTATTAAGCTAATAACCTTGACTATCTGCAGATGACTGATTTAGTTATCTAGTTTCAGGGTAAACACTAACATGTTGGAAATTAACTTTGTTATCTCTTATGTTCCTTAGTCCCTACATTTCTAGTGATAGCCTCAGCAAACTGGATGGGATCCAAAAAAATGAGTTTCAGCTGAAAATCCTGGCCAGTAAATTGTCGGGGAAAATATAACACCTCTGGATAGGATACTGTCCCTACAAACACGGTAGGAGCTGGGTAAATATGCTGCTGGGTGACAGTTGTCTTGTGTTTTTCACAGAATTTCTAAGTGGCTGGAGAATTCAGTCAGAAAATCATCTTGGAGGGTTTCAAATTCACAGCCTAATTTCCAGTCTGTTGGAAGGAGTAAAAGTGAATAAGAGCAGAATACTGACTAAGGTCCAGATCTTGCAAAAGTGCTAATTAATTTTACATACTGTTAGAGTCCTAAAGCTTTCAATTGTTATACATATACTTCCCCCTTTTTGCCAAATACAAAATTCACCTTAAAGGAAATATTTCTTCTCTTTTCTTGGACAACTTGTTGCTCCCATCTTCTTCCTACAAATCTGTCCATACTCTTTCTCCAAATGCTCACCACTGTGCCTGTCCTTATTTTACTTTGAATAATCCCCTGGAATGTGACTGTGTTAAATTCAGTTTCTGAAAAGGAAGAAACTAAACTCATGCTCTAATATGAGCAATCAGAGATATCCAGAAGCTTTGTGATGAAATAATCTGTACCTCTACGTAATCTGAAATATAGAAAACTCTTTAAAGATGTATCGGTAAGCTTGTTCAATGTAAACTCTATCAAAAACCAAGAATCGATCAAAAGGTATCATTATGATGTTGAAATTGCCCGTGCTTCTTGCAAGAGAATGTTTTCTTTTTGTATGTATAACACGAATGTCTCATCTTTATTCTCCACCTTCTGTATAAAAAATGCCTAGAAAGACTGTGTTAAAGAGGAATTAAGTTCCACGTGCATGGTAGGGATAATTACTTGCTGATTTATATTTGACATGTTTCCTGAAGCTAATACTCAGCAGGTGTCTTGTTTGCATTTGAGAAAATGACACAGTGTAAGGACGTGTAAATCCTGTGTCAACAGCAATTATTCATAACTAGGTCAGGCTATTAAGGATGTCTAAGGAGACTTTCATGTAGCTTTTAATTTTAAACAGTTATCTTAAAAAATCCGAATTGTCCCATTCACACATACAAAATTAACAAAATTATTAATTCGTGAAACATATAATTTCCCTATTTAAAAAGCTTGACATTTAAGCCTATGTAATTAAAATATTGTGAATTATACTGATTAATTAATTGGCATATGCATTAGAAGAGAGTTGCAAATATTTCTAATTGATTTGTATATCACATATAGTAGAAAACTGTAAATACTGCAGTGTGTCTACTTCATTGTGTATGGCCAATCTTTTCCTTCTCTTTTTAAAATATGTTCTCTTCCTATGCCATTTTCTTTGCTAAACAGAGGTACAGGTACTGGCTGAGAGTTATCTTACAGATGATCCCTGATTCTCATAGTGAATTACTCTCTTTCCACAGGTAAAGCCCTAGTTTTAAGACTTTTGTTAATATGCCTAATTCCCTCCATAGTATCAGATCTTTACAAGCATCAAGATATTCAGTATTTGTGTGTGCAAATAGGCTTCTCATTGATTAGTGATTAACTGTAGTGATTAACTGTAGCTTCAGGACTGCAGTATAAGTTGGCTTGGTTTTCCAAAATGTCCTGAATTTATTGGTCCCTGTTTAGCATCTTTCACCAACACTTAGTGCCTCCCGTCCTTTCACTGTGTGTGTGGCAGAGTTGAGCTCTTCTCTGTCTTCCCTCCCAGCTCTCTCCAGCTCAGAACTGATCTTTTGTCTCTATTCACACTCTGCTAGTCTGCTCTTTTTTCACATTTCTGATAGACATTTCTGCTCTTGAAGCCTTTGCTTATAAGTTTCTCTATCTAGCTTATACCGTAATTGCAAATTATTTGTTTCACAGTGTGCCATTGTAAGAACCTAGTATACTGCTCTGTAAATGCTTGTGCTGTATTCATAAACATGTCATCGTGAATGTTGTTCAATGTCATCTCTTTTTATTTTTCACATTTTTCCTAATGCTTTGGTTTTCTATTAACTAATTTAGTTACACTTTCACTCCCTTCTTTGAATATACTTGCAAGACAAATGGTACACAGTATGGGGAAAAGAAAGCAGAAATACAATTTAGGTTTTTTCATCATTTAAACTCTGTTAAGATACTTAAAAGCATCATCAGGAGATTAATTTAGAAATAATAAGCTTCTTGCAATATTTTAGCTAGAGAGGCAAAAGCTGTCTACAAAAGAAAATAAAGTGATTAAGGAAACTCATTGAATATTATGTCACATTCATATTCTGTGTTACTTAATTCTGGAGATGGAAGGACACAGATGACTCAATCAGTTATGTTTGCATTTATTCTAAAAAAATGCTAAACAGCAGGTGGAGGAGATCCACTGGTTTTGAAATATAGTGAGCAAATGTGGTGTGTAGAGAGCATTTCTGGCTTAGTCTGACAGCTGCACTGTGATTTAGAGCCTGATCCTGCATTGTGACCTCAAGCAAAACTCTGTGTATGTCAATGGGAGTCTTATTTCTCTAAGAACTGCAATATCTGACTCTCAGCTATATGGCAAAATTATATGGTATTCTGGATCCTTCAATATTAATACTTAAGATCTGTCCATTTCAGAGCAGCTCTGTGCCTGTATTTGCTAGAAAAGGCTTTTCAGAAAATAAGTCTTTTTGTTCTTGTGCTTGTAAGAAAACAGTAGATATTATGGTCTTCAGCTAAACAAATTCTAGAATGTGAAATTGAAGGGGAGAATGCATAAATGAATAAAATAAACACTCTTCTTCATTGCACAATACTTGAGGTATTTCTGCCTCCAACTCTATGATCTGAGTCAAGGCAATTTCAGAGGAAAATAGGAGATCTGCACTGACATTCTCTGTCTTTCTACGTTTTTCTTCCCTTCTGTTACTCATTTCAACACTTCCAAACAAATTTTAGGAGTTTTGCCTTCCATTTTCATGGCATCCATGGCCTAGCTCTGAAACATATACTACCATTTGTGGTGGTTCAAATTTATTATTCTTAAGACAAAACCATTGGGGTCTCTCCAGGCACAAGAAAAAGACTATGAAATGTTCGATTTGGGAAAACACTCACTAGGAAGAAAAAATTACCACCTGGTTCTGCTTATGCTGAATATTTGGTAAAACATTAATTTCCTTTATTTACTTTACAGTATATCAAATAGTTGCAATATAATTTCAGTCTACAATCATTGCATATCTTGATGAAAAATAATAGATCCCTCCCCATTGTCTCTATCTCTTTCTTAGACATGCTCTGATTGCTTACTTAGCCATGCACAAAGATCTAGAGTAATCAGCCCAAGAACAAACCTGGTTACCATTCAAAAAAAAAAAAAAAAATTAAAATATGAAGTCAGTGGGATTCTATTCCTTGAGTCAGGATCCCTTTTATTTCTAAATTCCTTTGAGCAATTTTTTGCCTCAGAGTTTCTGGGCAAATCTAATGACTTTGTGCTAGTTTGTTTGTGTTGCTTACACAGGTAATTTACTTATATATAGCTGAGTAATTGGACACAATCAATTTTTTCCAACTAATTTCAAAAACCAGAAGGCAAAAGTATGTTTAGATATTTGAGTGAAAACTGTTCGGTTTGTCTCTTTTTTATGAGCCTAACTCATGGAAAAAAATCTTGCAATATCCATGTTGAATTATTGAGTAAACTAAGGAAGGCCAAGGAGGGAGTGATGTTCATGCAATGGAACAGTTAGCGAGACCAGCATCTTATATAGAATTTTGTACTATTATCAGGTATTCCATCTTAAATGAAACAGTAAAAAAACCTTGAAGTATAACAAAGGTGAAGGAAAAATATCTGAGTTGTTTGGTTTCTTTCCTCAGACAAACATTTATTTCTCAAGTTCCCTTTTTCTGTCACAAATAAGAAGGAAAGAAAATGAGAAGGTAGAAAAGGGGGATACATGGACTATGAAAGAAGAAACAATTTTTTTTGTTGTTTTAAACAGTGGACATCAGGGATAGAAATCAATCAGCTAATTATGGATTTTAGTAAGAAATCCGTGGTGGATTGAGTGCTCAGCCAGCAGTCTGAGCAAACAAATGCTATTTCAAGAAAACAGAATTTTAAAACTGTGTTCTTACATGGAGATAAGGGTGTTGGTTTGTTAACTCTTCTTGCTTTATTAGTGTATGTCAGGCCTTAATGGATAAAAGCACCAAACCACACTGCACATAAAGATACCTACTGTTAGTACAGCATGAATTATCAATAATTATTGGAAATTAAAGTATATACAAACACCTGTGAAAGATACAAACTGAAGCACGCTCAAAAGGGCACATCTTCAATTCTTTACTCATACTACCAGTGTACTGAGGCACACACAGAGGCACACACAGACAGAAATCAACTTATACTTTTTTCTTATATTGAAGAAAAAACTGATTAAAAACCCAGCAGTTAAGGTGCTTATTGAGCTGCTTTAGTACAGCCGGAGGCACTGCCAACCTGTAATTTTGACATGGATATTAATTTACCTTCCAGGCATTTTCCATGGAGAGATTTACTGTGCTTCACAAATAACAATGCTTCTGTCTTCAGAGTGTGAGGTCTGAAGAAGCATACGTATGTACATATGATTAAAATTATTTTCTGCTTTAGTTCTTGTATTTTTCAATTACTTTTTCAAAGCCAAATTTTAGAAGTACGTGCCATTGAACAAAAGTTTTGCAAAAGTAAATACTTTTTGCCTCTTTTTGCACTTGTCCAAGAATATTTCTTTACATGAATTGCTTTTGAATAATACACTGTATGCATCCACTGAAAGAGAAAAGCCTTTAGAAGAAAAAATGTTACACTCAATATGTGTAATGATGTTACAGAAGATCATTATGTAAGGGAGCACACTTTCTCATGGATCCTAATTCACAAGCAAGTTAATTAAATAGATCAGTTCCGGCATTTACATGGGTCATACATCAAAAAGAAATAATTTTTATCTTAAATGACAGCTTGCATTAAACTGTCTAAAACCTTACCTTTGTGTAATACAGCAGTATATAATACAGGAAAATTACATTAATCAACATGGATACTAGTGGAGCAGAGCAGTCTGTTTTGGTTTCTATACTTAGCCCCTTTTCTTTCCAACGACTAAGTATTTATGACCACAGAGAATGGAAAATATGAGGATATACTTCAAATATTATGGAACACATATAACTGAAGATTGTGACACATATGCCTATAAACAACACGTACAACACTCCTATGGGGAAATGTAAGAAACAAACAATATTATGTGACAAAAAAAAAAATCATATAGTTTAGCCAGAGACACATGGGAGAAGTTACATATTTCCTTAACAACCAACTTGAGGCTGATTACATGTTGTCCTGGGAAAATCTCTCATCAGTATTTGATTCGAGGATGCTGATGCAAAATTTAACATGAAAATGGCTCTTTCTGTGTCTGTAAGGTATTTATTACCCTAGTTCCTCTTCTTTTGTTGCTATTGTGTATCATATATGTCTCTCAAATTGTGCATTTGTTGTGCATACTCTTGGCTTTGCGCTGAGGGCACTAGATGTGGAATGAATTTAAAGTAGTGGGCCATAACATTGATTAATAGCACTATGTATCCTCTGATCTTGCGTAAATGACAGTTATCTGGGCCTATTGTAGTGATACATGTTCCCCAAAGAAAAGGAAATTTTTACTGAGTTGATTAATAATGTACATCAACTATTAAAATAAAACTGGTCAGAAATAATTAATGGTAATAAAAAATGTTGTGATTAAAAAAATAAAAACCAAGACAGAATAATACACTTTTTCACACCTATTAGGCATAGCTATAATAGGAGTTGAAATGAAAGCCTATGAGTGGCTTGCTATTTATGGAAGATCAACATATTTCTGTGCTGAAAAATAAAAAAGCTGCAATACTGACGGAAGTTTACTTTTCCTCTACACATAGTGATTTAAAGAACTGAATTATGACATGGACCATAGGTTCCCTCCATCTTCCCATCCTGTACTTTGACCCATAGCTTTCTTCCATCAGCAATTAGCTGAGACCGTTTAGAGTTGTTTTTCATGGATTATCTTCACTTTACATTCCAATGGAAAAAGGAAGTGTTGAGTGGAGGGCATTGAGTTGAAAAATGTTTCTTTTTGGACAAAGAATAATCACTCTGTATGTATATATACATATATATACACACACAAACCACCCCTTGTCCTCTGTGTGTATATACGTGTGTGTGCATATATATATGTGTGTGTATATGTATATATATATACATATACACACACATATATATATACACCTTAGTGTCAGTTCAGTTTAAGTGCACTTGGAACCTTTATGATTTTAAAGAGGCACAATTTTTAGTTAAAAAAAATATATTAAAATATAATTTTTTCTTAATATCCATTGGTGAAAGATGACCTATGAACAGGACTTTTCCCTACAGATTTCTGTATCCAGAGACTCTAGCTACCTTCAGCTCCTTTGATTTTACCTACTGGTCCCCATCTCATCATCTTTTCTCCTCAACTGTCATCGTCTCCCCTCTTCCTTCTTAAGGAAGTCACATTTGAAATAATTAAAATAGAATAGATGCAAAGTTCTATAATGCTTTAAATATTCTTTTTATACTATTTCACTATATTTTTACCCTGAACGTGTTTGCCAATGTATTCCTGTGATTACCCGACAGTTTCTGTGATCTTACACATAAATTAGTAGTTTAGAGTCGTTGAACTTCATTGTAACTTACACGTTACTGCAGTGTGAATGACTAAATGAAGACCTCATTTACAAAACTAAGTGCATTTTTCATCTTTGCCTGGCCTGACTTCACATCCTGCATTTTCCTGGAATAGCATATCATCATTTCTCTATTGTCAGACTGGGTCTTCCCAAGAGTGCCCATGACAGATTGAGCAGGGCTCAGCATCTGATGCTTTGCACTTCGGAAATCTGACTGAATTCTTAAAATAAAAATATTTTTGTTAACCGTATGAACTGAATGGTTGATAAAAGTTGCTCTGTGTGATGTATAGTCTAATGTTCTTCTGAATGGGACACAGCTAAATCAGTATTCTTCAGATCTTACTCTAATCTTCCTTTATGGGTTCAAGTGTTGCTTTCTATGCGTATGCGTGTGTGTTTATGTTGACACAAGAGTGACGAGAGATGGAGGGAAAGCATACATCACTCTCTCAGTGTCCAGTTTGTCACTGTGACTGTAAATGGATACTGGAGGACCTGGGACAATACAGAAACATGGTGAAACTTCCCCCAAATACTCTTCTAGTTCCTTTGTATCGGGGGTCTAGAGCTGTAATTTGTCTCACTGTATTTAAAAATTTAATAATCTTTCTTCTGTGAATGTCTCCGAACATTTTCTAAAGCTACTTATGTTTCAGGCCTCTGTAATTTCCCGTGGAGATCAGAAAGTTCTGTAATATATTATTTGCTACATGAAGAGTACCTCCTGTTTATTTTAAACCCAGTGCCTAATAATGTCTTTGGCTACACTGTGCTTCATGAGGTACAAAAACATATGAATAACTATTCCCCTTAAGCTCTTCATTTGGTTCTTGATTTTGTTGATTACTGTCCATCACCATTACTGAAGATACAGAAGTACAATAGGTTCAAGAGTACCAGTGTTTCTGTTTTGCTCATTGTTGCTTTCTAGTTTTTACCAGCACCCGTCTCCTCTTCTTCACCATCACAGCATGTCATACTGGTGAAACACTTTCAAAGAACCGTTCAAGATCTCTGTCTTGCATCCAGTTTCCTCCTTTCTTTCTATCCTCAACATTTTGAAGCAGCAACATTCTGTAGCAGCAGCTTCACCGCTAATTCCCCTTCAGCCGATGTGCTGGCTTCCTGCAGTACCTACAAACACTCTTACTGGCATTAACAATCTCAGTTTCCTCAAAGCTCTACAGAGCCTCTTCTGCATTCTCATCTTTCTCAATCTGCTGCCCTCAGTTGATCACACCCTCCTACTGGCAACCTACTTTAATGAATGAATGCCATCCTGCTTCTTTAGCTTGTGCTTCTTTATTGTCCTGCTCAGTTGCTGTCTTAGCATCCTGTGAATTTCTGCCTCTACCGTCAAACTCATTCTAATCCTATCAATGGACACTGTTAAGTCCTAAGTCTTTCCTTTCCATACCACGACATCTTGGTATGTCTTGTAGAGGCTCCTACATAAAGAATCATATCTCCATGCATTCTATCCATAAAATTTCCCTTGAATCATCTGCTTAATTTGGTCTTGTCCATTTTCACTTCAAAACACTTCATAGGCCTGTGTTTAGCCTACATCACAGTCTTACTGTAAACTACTTAGTATATGACCTCTGCACGGTTCTATGAAACTATGTGATAAAACCCAATGCTACGCTACATGCATAATACTATTAAAAATGTTTAATGCATGACTTGTATTGATGCCTTATCCTAATTACTGGTTCCTAATTTGCCAAAGTGCATATTTTCCTTAGGTTAATGGCTGAAATGTTAATATTTACTTTTGGATTGCTTTTGTGGTGAGTCTGACAGCTACTTATGGCTAGTCGTGTAGAACAAATATCACAGTAAAACAGCACAAAGTTCATATGTGTGTTGTGAAGGCATGTTTCTTAGTGTGCTGATGAATAAAACAATGTTTTTCAGCAGAACTTAAGATACATAGAGAAACATATGCATGAGGTCTTTTAGTCATAAAAATGTCCCACTGTGCAGAATTTAGTATATAGTTCATAAGTAAACACAAACTTATTTTTCCCCTTGAAATATAAAATACTATTCAAAAGCCTAAATAGCTTCCTTGGGTAACTCGGAATTTAAATGAAAGTTTTATCAAGGGGTTTGCAGAACATATTTAGAATTGTCTGCTCAGAGACCTCGGAAAATTACTTTTTCCTATGGCTCTGTTTATTTCATGGCAGTACATGCTTATTTATTTGTACTTGCTATGTCAAGATAAAAAATTCAAACAAACAAACCCCTCTTTTTATAGCAAATACACTTATTTTGAATACGGTCTCTGTCAAAACCAGAAGACCTGACCTAGGCAGATTGCTGAGTCTGCAGGGTGAATGTTGTCTCATGCTGAAAATGAACACACAGGAACATTCCTCCCTGACAGCTTCTGGAGTTGGTTTGTTATTTTAACACTAGAAGAAATACATCAAAGACCGCAGGCACTTCACTGTACTGAAAGTGAGCTGAGGGGAAGCACGTCCAGCTTTGGAGCTTTGCATTGGTAGAGAATCAGTGGTAGATAATGCAAGCTGATGTTTTTTTCTTTTAATTTTTAAAATTAACAATACTTTGATCAGTTTTAAACCCTTCATTTTTCTGAGATAAATGTTCTGGTATTTGTCTTCCTTGTGAGTATTTTAGATTACTAGGTTTCCTGTAACTAACCAGTGATAAGCAAAACTGACCACAGACGTAAGTCCATTCTAGCAGCCCTTATGCGGCTATCATGGACAGCATCCCTTTTTTCACATCATTTTTCCTCCCATGTTTAGAAGCCTATGTTGTCTTCTTCCTCTCCGTTCACCACAACAATTCCACAATCTAGAGTAAAAAACAAAAAAAACCCCAAAACAACAACAACAAAAACAAACAAAAAACCCACCCAACCAACCACCACCAACAAAAAACAACAACCAACCAAACAAACAAACCCAGAAAACCACCACCAGTATCTTATTTCTTTGACCAAAGTTTTTTACTTGGTTCATGAAACATTTTATAAATATTTGTTTGGACTGAGAACTGTTCTTTCCCCAGATGTACTGGGTATGCATCTCCAAGCCTTGCTTCTAGTATGTCTTGTCTGATTCAGTCTTAATTCTTTTTGAGCATCTCAGAGACGTTCTCTCCTAGCTTTGAGTTCAAAAAAGCAAGCTCATTACTGTTAAGCAGCTGCTTTTCTGCCATTCCAAGCATCTAATTTTGTACAAGTTATAGCAGAACCTCCTGGTAAATAATCTACTTGATAAGGCATGTATTCCAAGAAATGAATAATGAATCTTCACACTTTTTCTTTGACATCAGAAAATGTTAGCAAGTTTTGCTATTATTTGTTTTAAATGTCTGCTCCTAACACTCTTTAGTCTGGAGATAATTTTTCCATATGCCTGATACACAGCAGAGTAAAAATATTTTCATCTTGAAGAAAACTAGAAATTAAATCTTCATTCATTTGATGGATAAAGGCCAACCTGTGGAAATTCCCTGAAAATAAATGAGCTCAAAATGTCAAATTTTCTTCTATTTTCTAAAAGGCTCAAATCTTTTATGTTATTGTTGATTGTTGTTATTTTTGTTATGATTGCTATCCTAACATACATTGGCCTCTATGTTGTACATCCATATGCTGTAACACAATCTGTCTCAGAGATATTTAAACGCATTTTCTGATGCTATCAACATGCAAATAATCGTATGCCTTTTTATGAAGCTACATGAAATAGCTTATTTTCATAACTCTCCTCATAGAGGAACCAGTTCTAGCTATTTGTTAGGATAGGTAGGATCAGCAATTACAGCTTCCCTCTGTTATCCTTCTGTTAGGAAGTTATCCTAAATCCTCAATTAAATACTAAGAGAAAGTAGTTAATCACCTTGACAGTTTTAACAGGAAACAATTATTCCTGGCAAATAATAAATGTTTCACATTCACAGATCTGCAGTTTTTTGGTACGTGCACATTCCTGGTAGTTTAAAGGCATTCTCTGCCTGCCTTTAACTACACGAGGAAGGGACTTCAATTGTTTGAGATTTGGAAAAATGAAGAAGTTAGGTCTGAATTGTGATCTTCTACCACTGACTACGGGCTTAAATGTTCACAATGTTTGCCCCATTTGATGTGGTGACTGATTCAGTCTTGGGTTGTAGAAATAGTATAGAAGTTTGTGGAAGAGAGAGAAATTTTGTCTTTGAAACTTGTGTAAATATTGTTAATTTTCAGCAAATTAATTTGCCCTTCATCCAGTGGAATTCAGATGTATTTCTACATTATTATCCACAAATAATGGTTTCACTTTTAACTTCAATTTTTTTGGACCTCACTAAGTATTTGTGAAATTTTTCCTTTTTATTTTTATTCTTCCTCAGATGACAGTTAAATGTTTTCTAAACCTTTGCACCTGGTAATTAAAGAAATGGAATGTTAAACATCAAAATAATGATAAATGATAAAACTATGCACAGTGCTATCAAATACTACAATTTGTTTTAAATTTTTTTTTCCTACTTCTTTATGCTCATGTTCATAGAAGCCAAGTAATATATTAGTGGACATAAAAAGGTGAAGAAGCCTTTAAAAAATCAAAGCTAAGCAGGAAAAAAAAATAAAGTTGTTTTACTGAAGTTAATAAACCCCACATTCTGAGACAAATATCCTCAAGCCATTTGTTTAAACAACCACTAAGTTTAGCAGTACTACACCATAACATGATACTCCAAATTAAACTTTTGCATCTCAAGTGACCTTTATAGCAGTTTTACAGTTCATAAATTCTTTACAATGGTGCTCTGTGGAGTAGTTTTAATAAATCTTGATTGCGCTGTAAATGTTATAACACGTACTTGAAATGGCATTTCCAGTTCTAACAAACACAAGTGTGGAATGATTCCCCTATTCCATATGGAGAATTTCGCTTCAGTATTCGTGAAATACTAGAGAATATTCCAGTAATGAGGGAGAAAATGCCACAAGTAACACAGTCCTACTGGAGAAGAAAAACATGACTGATAAACACATTTATCAAAGTGGATTGAAAGCATACCAGCTCCTCGTGTACCAATAGGAAAATCTTCTTCAGTTTGCAGAGCTTCTGAAGTACTCCAGAATAGCTGGATAGAGACAGGATTTATGTTTTCCATTTTCTGTTTTGTTTTAAGACTTGATTTATTGGCAAAGTGTCAGGTCCATAGAACTATAAACTGTGTGGTCTTTTTCATTCTCCCCAATACACTGGGATAAGTGCACCTAGTTAAAACATGTCTGCTTAATCTCATTTATCTGTTTACCATGATTCTTAAAAAAAAAAAAAAAAAAAGCTAAATATTATACTGAAAGAACTTTGGTAATGTGTTAAATCATCTGTTTTGGTGTCAAATTTTGTTTCCAGGTGTATATCCTCCATCCTTTAGTCCATCTATTTACTTATTGACTCGTTAACACCTTTTCAGGTGTTGTAGTTACATGTGATTAAAAAATCATCACACCTGGGCTATTATTTTGAAACAACCATGAGTACCTCTGTCTTAGCATCTTCCCTCTCTGCAGGAGTTCACTTATGAATATGTTTTGTTATTGTTGTGCCTATAATTTAGTTTCTTATTTACGACTGAGAGTCTTTTCCATTGCTCACAATATTCACAATTTTATTTTATTTTCTTAATCTCAACACAACTTGTTATCCTCACTATATTTTTGCATTTTCTCCCTTATGTATTCCAAATGTGAGAACATGAATAAACTCTATACTTTCTTCCTCATATAGTCTGTTAAAGGTGTTTCTACTCAGATAAATTTAAGCATTTGAAACGAAAAGTTTTCAAAGCTTGAAACACACCCCCATGTTTCCATGAATATTAAATATGGATTTTGAAGTCAGAACTCTAAGCCTTTACTCATTTTAAGGATCTTAGTAATAAAAAATGCACAAGTTAATGATGAATTAGTTAAAAGATAACTACTGACGTGTATGTTCTGTTCTTTCTCTAAAGTGAGCAAAACCTACAAGGTCTGCAAACCTGTCTCTACTGCTTGAGGGATACACAGTGTGACTTCGAGAAAGTGTGATTACTATTCTATTAATTTGCTCACAAACAATGAACATAATGCACGGTATTTTACAATGAGAGAAAGACGGTATATTGGATAGACAGATACAATCAAACTGAAATAATAAATGTTAAAGTCTGGTATAAATTAATAATACAGAAAATACATAAGAGAAGAATTATTATAAGTGGTCCTGTAAGAAAATATATAATGTATTACTTATGGTATTATAGTTATTAGTATTAGAGACATAGGTTTTTAGCAGTAGTTAAATGTTGATCTGCAAAGACAGTTTAATAACGAATGACAGATTCCAAAAATGGTCTAGTCCTCCTGGGGATGGAAATGTGCAGATCAAGGTATCTGTTTGAGCAATTTAAAGAAGACAGAGGCTAATAGTCTCTAAAATTGCCAGAACCTGTGATGAGTACTTAAAGTAAACAGTCAGCTCTTGCAACATGTGGTATCTATAAATTACTTATCGTATTACAAGTGGGAGTCAATTTCATATATTGTTTCGATGACTTTGCTTATAATTATAGAATGTGATTTTTTTTTTCTTTTTTAACACTTTACAGTCACTGTGTAAAAAGTTATATGCATCTGAAAGGATTGTGAACACAGATCACAAAACATGATGGTTAGTAAAGGTGATAGAATCAATCTATCCTTGATTTGTTTTCTAAATGTGTTTATAGTATTTTTGAGACTCTTAGGGAAAACTTTGATATTTGAAAGTTTCTCATGCCACTTTTTTCCCTTAGGTTATACTGAGTAGAAATTATAACTGTATCATCCCTAGAATTAACTGTATTAAACACGATACTGTAATAAATGACAATGCATTGGTCTTAAATGTCTGATTTGTACTTTCCGAGATAAAGATTGTCTTGGCAAGTCAGATGAAGCTTTTAAACTCTTCCAGCCTTTTTTGGGTTATTATTTAAATGACAGTGGTTCAGAGAATGCTTAAGTGAGATTGAATTTCAAACATGCTAAGAACTATAGGAAAAAGAAAAAGTACTGGAAATCAATTCTGTCCTGAAACACGTGAGGCATAAGTGGGAATAGAAGCATGAAGGAGCAAACATTTTTGTATTAGCGATAAGTATCACTTGAGGTTTCTGTTTAACCAAGGCAAAAACTAACCAAGTAGAGATTAACTATTACACCACTAGAGTGATAAGGCTTTTTGGCCGAAACCACCCCAGACACCAGGTTCTGAGATATATAACCTTCTGCAAATTAGCAATTTCCTTTTATATCTTAATTATTAAAATGCTAACAAATGATGCAATCCTTTTCTTTCAACACTGAATACTCCTGATTATAAATTAGAGAATCTCATCAGTATGTTGATGCTTGCTCTCTTTCTCTACTTCATTCATTTCTATTCTTCACATGCTCGTTCCCTTCCATTCTTTCTTGTCCTGTAATCTTTTTGATTTCTTTCTCTCCAGACTCCATGTTGTATAATCTCTTTATCCCTGCACTCTTTCAGTTAGCTGCTAGAACTGTAAGGATTAATGTGTGAAAGTGGAAAGTGTAGGCAAATCTGAGGCAACCATGCTCGTAAGAATAGTCTCCTTCGCAGGGACTGAAGTGTTTATGTATTACTACTCTTAAAACTAGAAAACCCACAAAGTCTCAATTCTCTTTAAGCTCTTCAAGTTTGAAGTTGTTTAGATTTCCATAAAATAAGTAAGACTGGACCACCCTTCTTGCTTAGAAAAAGTAACTTCTGCACATAAATCTGAAAGACTTCAAAACAGAAGTTATTCTTCAGAGAATGTAAAATTATGGACTCAAATGAAAACCAATGCTAAATTAGGAAATGTTTCGGCTAGCTTTCAATATTTAATGCAAAATTGATACAATTCATAAGCCTAGTGTTACATTTTTTAGTCTGTGCAATATTGTCACTGATCATAAAAAGTTTTATATATGACAGCCAACCAGAAGTCCATTAACATTTTGAGAATGCTACATTCCATTATAACCTACTCAATGGAAAAAGAAACTACTGAGAACAAGGTATCTGTGGCAAAAGCTCTGCAAAAAGCAACACTTTTATATGCAGAGTCTTACTAGATTTCCTAGTAAGAAAATGTCCAGGTTTTATACTCCCTTTAAGCCACGTTCCTACTAAGAAATAAATTCAACTTGCAATAAAAACCTTAACTTTGCAATCTAAACCCTAATACTCAGTGGCGATATCAAAAACCTGAATAATTTCAAGAGCCATCAGTAACACAGGTAGGCCTCTGAAATACATTTCCTGACAGAAAGAAGCAAAATATTTGATTTGTTTTGAAATATCTCTTTTTATTGAAAATGCACTGAGATTGTGTTGGGAAGTAATGCCAGTTTCCTGTCATTTAGCTAACTGTAAAACATGCTCAAAAGGAGAGCTTGGCTGTAGTGAAAATCAAACAAAGAATTTTTGCCACTTATGGTTCTGAACCACTTCTAAAACCATCTATGAACTAGGAACACCTCTTAAAATGTATATTTGGAGATGTTAATGTTGCAACATTGTTCTTTGTGAATACCTTTCTAAAAGAAAAGCAAGGCTGGAGTACAGTTTTCTATGAAAAATCATGCTGACTGAATACCACCCACAGACTGGATAACATCCAGTTAAATCACCCTGTTCTCATTTATAACCATCACTCATAGAACATACATTCCAAAACACATGCGAAGATTTATAGCAAAACTAGTTCACCTAGAATAATATATATCAGGTTTAAATATAAGCTATCCTGAGCCTGAGTGACAGTCTGTTTTTACTGCCTAATAATGCAGAATTTGAAAAGTGCAAAGTGGCAGATTTTACCTGGCTAATAATAAATAATTGTTCTACTTCATATGGAAAGGTGTTTTGGAACAGTTTGTTATGAACTTACTGATCTTCTTGGTAACAGAAGTTGGTTTAATCTCCCACCAGCTGAGAAATAGCTCAAGGAAGTGTGATCTAAGTGTTGACATAGAATTGTGCCCAAACACTATGAAAATAGTTTTCTGAAAAGTAATGACAATGCCAATAAAAGAAGAAGAGTCCCATTCCAGTTCAGTTTTCTACTTCTTGTCTCTGCCTTGTAAAAAGTGTCCAGCTTCATGACCTGCCTCAAGAGACTATATATTGTGTTTTTTTAAAATAATTTTGGCTCTCCAAATCCAGGAAAGCTCTGTCCTATTTACTCTAAGATGTTACCTTGGGTTATTCCGGTGTCCTTGAGAATTCAGCTGATTAAGAGTCCTACAGAACACAACATTTAGGCAAGAATACATTTTTGCTTTGAATTGAACAGGTGAACATCCAGCATTAGGTTGTGCTGGCTTTGATTTCTTACAAATTATTTGTTGCTTGTGTGTTTCAGTGATCATTTATCTATTTCCACTGAAAGAAAATGGAGACTAGAACCTATGCTAACGCCAAAGTCATAAAGATTTGTCCAAGGAGGGTGAGGAGTTAAGATAGATTATTACATTGAATAAATTATATATATTTAAAAAAAAAAAAGCCAGATAAAAAAGAAGATGAGGGGAAGGATAGTTTGATACTCTTTTGCTTCTAAAAATGTAAAGTGAAATTCCAAGCAAAACAAGAATGGCTTGTCCGTATAGCCTAAAAATCTGATAATTTGTTCAAACCAAAGTTCCCAGATGTTTCAGTCCTTCTCTTATGAGTAGTATTTTAGACCTCAGTGCTGCTGAAGAAGATGGTCCAGTCCTACATATAGATCCAAATTGTTATTCAATTTATGCTTTTGTATTCCAACACATGCCCTTTGACAGAACACTGTTGTGAATGTATAATACCATAAAGGATAAAGGGAATCTCGGTAAAGTAAAACAAAAATAAACAGTTAAAAAAAAAAACATAACACACCCCAAAA
>VWYH01000256.1:129778-212779 GCA_013399365.1 Pampusana beccarii | reverse complement strand
CCCAAAAAAAAACCCAACCCAACCCAACCAAACCAAAAAATATTAAAGCCCATGAATTTTAAATAAATGTTTTCTGACTTCTGCTTATCAATGGAATATGGTTAGTAGAAGCTCCTCTCATGTGAAGAATATTGTACACTTGAAAGCCAGGCCGTAACTCCTACTTTCCTGACTTAAACAAGGAGATGAACACCCATGAGCAGCAACAGAGAAGTCAACTACCTATCAGTAATTTCATTTGTGTATAGATGTTCTGCTAGAGACTGAGGTTACTTAACTGTAGTAAATCTGTCCAGGTTTGACATACATTCCAAAACTCATGCTATATCCCTCACTGCATCATAAAATTTGCAGAAGCACACTGGAGCTAAACATAAATATTACATTGCTATGTTTCAACTGAGTGCTCCATATTCACTGTGACAAGGGGATAATGCAACTTTCCGAAACTAAGTTCCTCCAAGCACAGTCGCCATTCAGAGCTCAGTTTCTGGGAGCTGAGGGTAGACTTGTGCTTACTTCTCATGCAGTTTCTGAGCACTGAAATGTAGCTGTGCTGAAGGAGCTTGCATCATGTGAAATGTGATGATGGTCTTTGAATATATAAAAAGATTACTGCAGAGAGGAAAGGGATAAACCGCTTTCCATATCTGGAACGTGTGTGAGAAGAAATAAAAGAAAGGTAGGTTAAGGCTGAAATACTTTGGAAGACTTTCTGTCTTTAAGGAGCATATTGCTATGGGAGACTGTGGAAGCACCATGACTGAATGTTAGAAAATATCTGTCAAGCATGGACAAGGTGCATTTGATTTTGGCTTGAGGAAACCAATGGAGTAGATAATCTTCTAATGTTCCTGCCAGCTGTGTTTTCTATTATTCTTGGTGACTAGACATTAGAAACAAATCATGTGTGATTTATCTATATGCCAACGGATACACTACTTTCTTTCTATTTTAATGATTAATTGTTCTAAGGCAAAGTTCCCAAAACTTTATACTACATGTATTTAGACTTTTGCACAACTAAAAAGTTGTTAAAATCTGACATCCAAACCCACTTTGAAACAGCTTTCAACCAAAATGTTTCTAATAAAATTTTTGCAAATTTCTCATACACATTAATTAAAAAATAAATTTTCATTTTGTGTGTGTGTGTGGATATGTGCAGTAAAATAATTCATTAGCATGTGAAATTCTTGTCTATGTTTTCCTTCAGATTTGAAAAAAAAAGTTAATTATTTATGAACACTGCCATCACTGTAGATAACAATGTCTTAAGAGACTGATGATAACAAACATGTACAATTATGGTAAAATACTATAGCTCATTTGTGACTGATTAAATGAGCTTGTTGACTTGAGGTGGGATGACTCCTATTGTGATGTTTTAGAATTTTTGAAAGCCTTTGAGTCGTCTTTTCTGATACAAGAAAAATAATTTACTTATTGATCATTTGTAAAATTAGCATAACGTCATAGCTCCTATGAAAGTAACCTACATTTAACTGGATAATTAATTTGCAAAAGGGAGGATCTGGTCCAACAAGCATATTAAACAAGAGAGAAACCTAAGTAGCTCAGGAAGAGAGGGAAGGAGGGAAATGAGTGATAATTCAAAAATTTGCAAGGCAAATTCATGGCAGATGACAATTGAAGGTCACAGTAACCTTGCAGAATATTACATATACACACTTATATTATCAGAGTATTGTATACTATGTTGTTTCCCTAGTGAAAGAGAATCTCAAACAGTGGGAATGTTCCACCTACTTTTTTGAAAAATGTTTCCGTTAACAGTTCAAGGCAAACCCCTACTTAGGTTCTGTTAAGTCCTCTTTGTAATGTTGGGATACCAACATGAATTTGGGTTTTGTCCAAATTCTAATCCTCACTTTTTCTTTTTTCTTTTTAAAATCTTCTAGACTTGGGTATCCAGTACAAAATTAGTCTTTTGGTACTATTAATTTATTCCTACATCCTAGAATTAAGAAAATATGATGCTGAACCACTTTAATCTTAATTATAATTGCAGCACTTACTAAAAGAAAGTGTAGCTCTGAAGAATCTTGCTTTTTGCAGCAAAGGAAACTCCTGGGAGGTTACAGTTGACTAAAGAGACTCCAAGATTATACCGTTTATGTTGCTCATTCATATAGCAGGAAGAATGTTAATGCCCGTGAGATGCTTATACTGATACAGAGTCAAAGATTGTAGGAACTAGTGATGTAGATTTTACCCTGCAAGCTGGATCTCTCACTACTTAAAATCTAAAAATACAAAGCATACGACTTCATCTGTGACAAAAGATTGTTATTCTGAAGATTTGTCAGTCTTAAGAATTTAATCTTCTACCAAAGAGTAGGTCTAAATATCCTGTTACTGAAGTAATTGTAGGGCTTGTAAAGTGTTCCTTTTAATGCATTTTATTATTTTCCTCTAACTTTTAATGAAATTAAACTATGACAAAAAAAGACACCACAAACAGCATGAAATAAAAAATTCAAATATAAGCTTGACAAACTGTCTTCTGAAATAAGGCCCCATAGATATTTACAACAATTAAAAAAAAAAACCAACCCAAAAAACAAAAACAAAATAGCTATTGAATTCTGATATTTACAGAATATCAGAAAAATGTTCTAGAAAAAGTGAATTATTTGAGAAGTGGGCTTCAGGCTTTTTGGATTTACTCTTGCCCTCCTTTGGGAATGAGGGCACCAACAGGGATGTATATGCAGAAACCTCGGAGGTAGATCCTTTAGGATGGTAACACTGGGGAGGCAATTCTCACACAGCAAGCTTTGAAACAAGCAATGTGTAGACACTGATTTTTTTCTGAGTGTGACCTAAGGTTTTCACTTAGCAGATGACAGGTTTCCTCTTCCCATTGTCCCTGTGTTAAACTAATCACTTCACTGTCTCCTGCAGTACAGATTTATGGCTGTATGCCTGGTAGTCTATGTATCAAACATAACTGTCCACGGCTCTAAAAAATAGAGCACTGCTGAAGCAACATGCTGGATAAAGTAGACCTGCTTATAAGAAGAACTGCAAGGGATAATTATTTCTTTATCTTGCTGTGTATTTCTGGAGAGCAGTACGATGCTTCCCTTTGAGAGACAAAGGGTCAGCTCAGCCCTCAACTTGTGCCAGACTCAACCTGAGCTGTTTACAGAAGAGAGTTAGTTTGGGTAATGGGACTGTATCCACTGTGTTTGCACTTTTTTCACATTGCTGGACTGCAAAAAAAAAGTTGTACAGAGCAATTAATAATTACCTGGTAATCCTCATCCAGCAGGGACTGTCTTATTGCTGTCTAGCAGGTAGAAGTGTAAATATGATATTTCAGAACACTTCTTTATTGTAAAGATGCATTTCTACAAACAGTCATACAGTGAAATTAATTCTTCTGCACTGTATGTCTTCAAGACACAGAATTTTCTTTGCATAAACTTGCCCTAATTTTTGCACACTCTTTTTTTTTTGCCTATAAGTATTAACTTTTAATCCTATTAAAAATACAGTCTTAAATTATTATTCTCATTTTTACCCAGTTGCAGAGAGAATGATGAGAAAAAGAAATCAATGTCTGATAATATGCTATAAATCTTGGGGAATATCTGATAAGTTTAAGAGTGTCCTTGTAAAATAGTGCTCTGATTGCACAGAGAAATGTCAGCGTGGGTAAATTATCTGGATAAAAGTGGATAATAGATGTTACGATAGTTATTCCTGAAGCCATCTTGAATGCTGTGCCAAGAACAGTCCACAGTCCCAGTTTCTCATTAATAAGAAAAAACAGTAGAGTTTTAAAACATGCCTTCCTTCTGTTTCTTGTTCTTGTTTTTTAAAGGAAAACACTGAAGAGTGTGTTATCACTGCAGCATATACTATAAGATATTGATAAGTTATACTTACATAGTGTAACCACTGTCAGGCAGAATTGCTGCTTCAGGTAGTATAGTAAAAGCAGTAGAGCTCTGTAAAATACTTGAAAATTAAAAGGTATCAGAACAAGTTATTAATAGGTGTGAAACAGGATGGACAGAAGCACAATATTTGTTGGTGTTAGACAAATGCACGCAACTTGTCATGAAGGTCAGAGATGCAGCTTGCGCTGCCAGCTGTGTGATTGTGATAAGGAGGAATCAGGTCTGTTCTCTCCACACCTCTGCTCACCCATCCTTCTCTGGATTTGTCCAAACACGGTTCAAGCAAACCTGTCTTTCTAAATCACTAAGTGTGCAGCTAGTGGGGAAAAAATAATCCTTAGTGTTTCTACTCAAGTATCAGTATCAAGTCAGATCCTTTTTCATGAACCTTAAAAAATCCTGCCTAAGGAGATGAAATCTTCCTCCTTCTTACCTTTTTCCTTGGCAAATATGCCATTTGGAGTAATTTTACAGCAAATGTGAGTGCTTTCTTTGTGCGTCAGATTCTTCAGGCAGATAAGAAATTAGAGAGTAATTTTAGCAAATATTTTTATACTTTTCAGTAAGAAGATACGTAAAAGCCCCTTTTTTTCTCTGTTCTGATCATGGATAGATATACCTTTCTTTATATGGCCATATAAAGAAAACAGGAATATGTTTGGAATGTAACCATTGTAGTGCTATACTATGCATGTAATAGGTAGGTTTATATGGGTTTTGCTCCTGCTCCCCAATTTTATTGTTTCCATCAAGTACTGAAAACAGAACACAGAACACAGTAAAAAAGACAACAAATGCTACAAAAGAAAACGTGACATTTCCTTATTGCGCAAAGGGTATTTATGGTGCTCACAGTAAGCAAAACAGGGTACTAGATGTGCCCAAAATAAGATCAAGCCTGCCTCGGTGCACTGAGATAGGATCAAGCAGATGTAGACCATCACCACCTCTTGTTTTTAACCCATGTTTTACCAAAACTAAAAACTACAACAGCAAAATATCAAAACCATTGATCACTGTCCACAGAAAGTGTTTTCCATCCTGGAAAAGCTTTTTTCTGGAATTTTTATATATGAGGAAAAGATATCTATTTACTCTCTCGCTCTGTCTGTTCACTAAACAATCATCTGCTATATACCTAATTAGGTATCTTCTCGCAGTTTCTACACTATCTAAACTTTTTGTTTCATCTTTACTCACAAATCACATCTTACAAGTCATTAACTAATTTTACCTGAGTTGGTTACAGCTTCATGCCACAGTATTCTACCTGATGCCTGATGAAGCACCATTCCATTTCTCCTTTGTCCACAAAGCCAGGCACCCTGTCTAAGAGAATTAAATTAGTATGGTATGATCAGCTGTTAGGAAATCCAAAAAACTGTTACCATCTTAACTTCTAGATATTTTCAAATTCAAAAATTCAGTTGAGGAAATAAGCAATATGTACATTTACGTGAATACTTATGCGAATGGAAACTACCTTAACTATACTATAGTTTCCGTTGCCCCCCCCTTTTTTTTTTAATGTTAAGTTTTCTTTCCCAGGCATATTTTGGATATTACAGGGAAGTTTTAGAGGATAATTATGGCTAGTGATAGATCAGACACTGATCAATGTTATACCTTATAAAGTTATTTTCTTCAGTGAAATATCATTTATTTTAATATTTTAAAATGTTTTCTCCTCTGGCATACACCATTATTTCCTGGTTAAAACTGAATGTATTAAATATTTAAATCCAGGAAGCTTTTACAGATACCTTTTTTATTTCTTTGTTTTCAGAAAGACTAGAGCACAGATGATATTGAATATTTCAGTCTTCTTTGAGCCCTTCTTGATTTTCTCTGCTTTACTGTTAAGGACCAAGCCTGTGTTTTGATTTTCTGTTTCTGTATTTAGGGAACCTTATCTTGTTTCCTTTTATGTTCCTGTGCTTTTCTGATCTTATCCCTAAGGGACTTTGAGCTGTTCCTTTATGTTCATGTTTAGACCTGTAATCTTATTTTCCACCTTTTGTTTGATTCTTTTTGAATTTTTGGGTCACTGGAGAAATTCTGATGCCTCCACGATAGTTTCTTATTATTCTGCCATTCCTTGCTTCACTTGTGTATAACCTACCACTATATATTAAATATCTTCTCTTTCCGTGGCTCCCAGCAGCACTGTGCTCTCTCACTCTTTAAACTTTTTTCCCTTCCCAGTAGACTATCTCTTGTACTTCTGGAAAAGGTGGAGTTTGCCTCCCCCCATAGCCATCACTTTTTTGCTTTTTTACCTTCGTGTTAGTATTACTTCCCACAGCTTTTCTGTGATCTTTCACAATTTCAGTTGCTGAATGTATCATTTTTATTACTTGAAACAAGATATAAACCAGGAGCTTCCTTTACTCTCCTAAACAAACTCTGCCCCCAAAATATTCCATGGACTGACTGTGTCATCCTGCTGCGCTCTTTAGGTATTGTTAAACAAGAAACCTAACAAATCTCTCCCCATAAACTTGTGAAGAAAGTACACCTTTGATACATGTTACACCTTTCTCTCTTGTTCTCAAACCTGCCATCCCTACTGAGATTCCATCTCTGTCACAGTACTGTCCCCCTGTGGTTCAGCTCACCAACTTTCTAGGATGCCATTTCCATTAGGTTTGGGCTGTGCTTTAACAAAGTAGTTATTCCTACACATTCCCAAATTGGGGCAGCTATGTAGTAACATCCTAAAGCTTGGTCTCCTACTTGACCCTCTCATGACTCTGTTGCAGGTGATTCTTCTCTGCCTAAATTTAGATAGAGAAGTAGGATTTTTTTTTTCTCTCGTCCTCTGAGATTTTATCACTGATCCTAATTGAGTCTACTTTAAAATCTTCGCTGTGTGCACTCAAAGATGTCCTTCCTCTTAGTTTTTACATGGACCATAAACCTTTTTTGCTTCTTCCTTTGTGCAATGACATGCCAAATGTCATCACACCTATTTATACTCTTTAGTCTTCTGAAATGTTAATTTCAGGAGTCATCTGTCTCCATCTGCCTCTGTGATCTTTCCCATGCTGTGCTGCCACCTCCATTCCACTACTATGCTGTCAGATGCTTGCAGTCTCTTGTGTGTTGTATAAGATTCCACATAACAGTATTATTAGGCTCATCTAAACTAGTAGTGTGATTAAGTAAACCAGAGAGACATAGATACTTTGCTTGTCTTTCTGAAATAGCCATTATTGTGGGTTCGAGCAGGAGCATGTTCCTGAAATGGTGTGTTGTCTGCACTTAAAGGTAGCCAAGATCAAGACCTTTCAAAAGATCTTTAGGTAATGATTTTTCTATGCAAATAGTCTTAGGTACCAGTACAGGCGAGAAGAGATCTAGGGATAGTGTTCCTATTTTAGACTGGTCGACATGTGAGCACTTTTATTTCAAGAGACAGCAATAATAAAAAACTAAGAATAGAATGAGTCAGAACAGAATTAAAATATAACCTTGACTTTCTTGCCTCTTAGCCCCTCAGGAAACCACATGGTGATTGTACAGATTGCTTGGTATTTTCTATATTCCTTTATTTTAAAACCTTTTTGGGAAGCAGGAGTTATTATGTCAGTGCTGTTGCAGGGACAGGCAGTTGACTCCCATCCTGAAAGCACTGGAATAAACGGAACCTCAGGAGAGAAAATACCTCTGGGGGCGGGTAAATATATAATTTATAATAGGCATTCCTCTCCAGTCTATATTCAATTTCTGCTGATTGCAGTGCTTGGCCAGTGGTCTCCTATGGTGATGTACTAGGTGCAGTACAACAGACAAATGTGGGCCAAGAACGAGTTTTTAAAATGCATAAATACGCAGCTGTTCAGTGTCACTGGTTTCCTGGGTTTTTTCACTGAGTATGCCACATCAATGCAGTTTGAATAGTAGAGAATAAGAGTTTCTCTTGTTTCTAATGGATAGTGCTGTATTTTATTAGGTATTGTGTTTGGCAATGTTTACATTACTATGGTTATGTGTTATGTAGACTGCTAAAGTTGTGTCAGCAAACTCAGCACTTCCAATTTCATAAGCTCCAGTTTTTCAGATGTGTAACCCAATCATAACACTTCGCTCCAGGCTAAAAATTCTCTTATATTCTCACCACTAAACACTTTTATTTATTTTAATTAAAAGAAAGCATCCATTTAGTTCTTTAATGTTTTTACATTAACCATACAAAACTAGAGCTAAAGTATACTTGCTTTGTTAGAAGCTTTTGTAATTTTCCATGGGTCAGTAAAAAAGGCAAAACGAGAAAAGTGTTCAGATGAGTAATTAAAAAAACCCCACAAATATTTTAACATTGCCATTATTTACCTATTTATCATGCATTATCTCTTGCAAGTTAGACTAATTTGCATCGAGACAGATCTTTTTAATATATAAAAGTACTGCTATTCATGCTAATTTTGATGATATAATTTGACCCATACAGGAACCAGTCTTTCAAGGACATTTCAGAAGTTGTCACAGCTGTATAAAAGTGTATTGTGCAGTTTAAGGTAAGTACCTTCGAGAGAGACCCTGGAAACATCAATTCAGACTGAGGCCCCACACTTCAGTCACACACTTAAGGCTCCTACAAGAAAGAATGCTGACTGTATAATTAATTCCAAATTATCTAGTGCCGTGACGGGGGCAGAGCAATCACACTGAGCAGTATCCAGGATAGGGTTTGCCTCTGTTACTTGCCCTGGGTATTACCCGCTTAACGGAGAAACCTGCTGCTCCCTGAGAGTGGCACTATCTGGTTCCTAATTGCCAGTAATTCCTTAGCTCCTTGAGCTTGTTTCAGTCCGGATGCAGCCAACATTAACGCCAGTGTTAGAAGTATTATAAAATCTCCACTATAATTCCCCTTTAATTAGCATCCTATTATCTTAAATTGCTTCTACAAATTTTCTTTTTTTTTTTTTTTTTTTCTTTTCCTAAAGCTCTTCCATTCTTTCAGTAATATCCTTTTTGTGAAACTGCCTAAGTATTCCACCACTTGGTTGGATCTGCTACAGTTTTTTACTTTGTCTTTTTATAGCTTATTCAAAAGGAGAGAAAAGCACAGTGGGCTCTCGGTGGAGTGCAGTAATATCGGTGTTAGTGTTCTCAGGGCTTTTTCTTTCTCTGGAGCATAATGGTTGAACTAAGTCTTGTGGTGAAGAGCAAACCTACTGGGCTAATGGCAATAAACTTGCAAACAGTGAGAGACTTGTTCACTCAAGTTCAACGTGTGAATAGCTCTGTGCAGCTCTAATTAGGACCCTGGTTCTGAATAGGTAATTAAATATAAGATTGGTTATCCAAGTGAACAGATTATGGAGAAAATATACGATTCACACGTATAGGAAAATAAAAAGTCCTGCATTTCTCTTGGCTTAGCAGCATTACAGTGAACTGCATTTGGAATACCCCTAAATGTGCCTGTGTGAAACAGAGACACAGCTAAAATGTAGCACACTGTCTGCAGTGAGTCTCTCATGGCACTGATGCAGCCAATGAACAAGCTAAAGCTGACATTTTGTCTTTACAAAATATATTCCTTAAACTCTGGGAAAATGGGCATTATTGCGTATCAGTAAAATAGAAACAGTGCCATCATTTCAACTGATGGATTGTCTGTTTTGACACCTCTCCTTCACTCCTCCACCCTCAGTTATTTCATGGGTGGCTGAGTGTGAACTGCGATATGGAACATACATATTTGTGCTTCAAGGGCTGTTTCTCAGATGGCTGAGAAAGTTTAAGTTTATTAATCTAGTCACCAAATGCAGATACCTTGGACTCCCATATTTTATGAGGTTTTAAAGCCTATGAAATACCTCTGGATAAACCCACTTATTTCTTGGATGTTTCACTGCTTCCCAAAGCTAAAAGGCTAACCCTTCATTCATTTTTTTTCCTGTTCACATTAATATTTCAGCATTTTAAAGTGTTTAAAGATCTTTTTAGGCATTTCATTTGTATTACTGATTCTGACAATGCTCATATTGACATAACAATAGAGTTCAGACAAGCACTGAATAATGTGAGGCCGAGGATGTCTAGAAAAAAAATCAAACTGGAGGATCATTTTGGAAATTTTAGAACTATGCAATAGCAAATATATTTTACTATTCTCCAAAACAAAATTTAGTATGTTCTTTTGTTTAAAGGACACAAACTTATTTGTGCTTTATACCAGAATAAAGGTTGACTGTCCTGGGTTTACTGAAAATCAGGAAGGAGAATGGAATTTTGTAAGTGCCAAGAAGTGATTGGTAAGGATAGAGGAAAATCTGAAACAGGTCAGTGCCTCAGGCTGTACAGTGTCCCAGACATACTGATGTGCCCTTACTTCTACTATTCCCTCTTGTCTGTATGAAAAACAAACATTATGTTTCTACAGAGCCTTCCAGCCATTTTCTTCCATTCCCTGAAAACAATGCAATTACAGTTAATTTAATTTTTTTGTGTGCTTTTTTTTTTTTTTCCCTTCTACACCAACACAGAGGCTAGGTGAGATTATGTATAACCATTTTCCCAAGTTTTCAAAATCTAGACTTCATTAATTTCAAGAACAGAAAAGGTTATGATAACATAACCTGACCTTTTTTTTTTTTTTTTTTTTTACCTGTAATCTTATTTCCCATTTCATCCAATAATTCATTGTAAAGGGTGATTGACAGAGTCAAAAGTCCCCTACTGAAATCATGATTACCTGCTTCCTAATCCCTTGCAACAACTTTCTGCCACCAGTCTCAACAATTTATAAATGGTGTGGTGACAATGGCAATACATACTGCATATAAACCATTTATCATGCCCTTATGAGGTATGGCTTATGACTCACTAATGTTTTTCAAGACCTGCACTGTTAAAACTTGAAATATCATATGTTTTCTATTCAATTTACTCAAAATGAGGAATTTGGTGATGCTATTTTTGGAAATAGAAGATTACACAATGACAAAATAAAAACAGTGTACTTAGAGGTATTCCTGTGAAATAAAGAACAGTTGTAATGAGTTATCCTAAAGTAAATAATATCCTGAAAGTCTGTGGCACTGCAAGTTCACTAGGAGTCAATGTGAATTAGAGGAAAGTCCAAAATATCAGAACAGAGAGAACAATATATTTTGCACATTTTAATGAAAAAGAAAATAAACTTATTTTAAAAGTGCCTTTAAAAATATAGATTACCTGGAAGACTACAGCACCAAAGAAAAGTGAAACAAAAATAGAAAAGATTGTATAAATTGAATTATTTATCTTGATGTTCACAAACACTATGGTTTGTCATCTTTGCTACCCTATTTCTTCATTATTGGGACATAATCTCTGAGGACTTTTTAGTGAACTCAGCTGTATGGACTTCCTTAATGGGTTTCATACAAAATTAGCAGTGATACTTTTTTTCCCCCACTTAAATGTATGATTATTCATCATAATAACACTGAACATAATAGGTAGATATGGCACTCAAACATTTCTGCATATATTCTACTGTAAGATCAATTAACAAATACTTTCAATAATATATTCCCTTTGTGACTGAGTCCATGTAGGCATTAAGTATAGATTTTTTTCCTATATGATTAAAAGGGTAATTAAACATGATTTTGTTTAAATCCTGTAGGAGAAATTATACTAACCTTTTTTGTAAGCTGGTCATGTCAAATGTCAAGATCAAATGTTTTTATTCCTACAACTAATAGTTTCTAATGAACCACAGTTAATAATGATTTCATTATTTCATAGCGTACATTTCTAACATAACTAATCAAATGTAATGGACCAACTGAATTCTGATTTAATTACTTTGAAACAGAAGGTGTTACATGAAGAATGATCTTTTAATATAGTCTGGAATGGGACATCCCGGCTCTTGCTAATAGTTTGGTACTGCTCATGACTTAGTTTTGCATAAAGATCTGTGGAGCTTCACCTTACATGAAGATCAACAGCTGAGAACGTGTGATGAAGAGATCCTCAAGATCCAACAAAAAATAGTCCTGGCTTATAGCGGACACTGTCACCCTTGTCACTGGTGGTCTCTAGGGCATGTCTTTATGAGTTATCCCATTACGTTTTTAATCATTTAGTACTCAAGACTGCCTGAGTTGATCTGCACAATATTTTGATATATGGAAAATGCCTCTCTGTATTTGTGTAGTCTGCATACATGTTTGGTACATTTACTTTTTTGCATCAAGACCGATTGATGTAAACATTAGGAAACGTGGTTAAAGGCTCATCACCAAGAACACAGGAGAACACAGAGGAACAACAGCAGATAGGGAGACCTCAATAACAAAACCCCCACCTCAACCCCTGCCAGGCCTCTCCCAGTGGAGCCTCAGCCCCATGGGCTGGAGTGACACCCATCAAAAGGAATCATCAGAAAAGCTTGTTGGATCACCTTTTGGACTGAAAGGGCTAACAAACTGCAGAGCTAAGGGGCTCACCACAGATTGCACAGAAAAATGCATCTTGGGATTGTAGCAGACTTGTTATGGGATGTTTAGAAGCACCAAAGGTGAGAAAAGAGAGGGATCAGCGTGGTTTGGGAAGGGACAGGCATGGAAGGGAAAAAGGGAAAAAGAGCATAAACCGAGTTGATCGCATATAAACAGATTACTTGTCTGGCTGAGCTCTGCACTGATTTCTCTAGTCCATTCTGTCTTACTTAATGCAATTTCGAGCTGTTTTTCTGGGTGAGGGGACTCTATTCTGCGTAGCTCTGTGTGTGTGAACATCTAAGTATCAGCAACTGGAATGGGGCTTTTGGTCACAAGAGCCTGAGTGCCAGCACCTGGAGTCACCAGAGACATGCAGTGGCCCTGGGGGAAAACTACTGGTAAGGCCATGAGCCTGGACCAGCTACCACAGAAACGGACCTGCTTGCATTTCTATGTCTTTGTACATGAGGCAACTGGGAGACCGGACAACCCAAGGACCAGCTATGGAGTCTATTGATGTCTGTGGGCAGTTGCTGGAAGGATCCGTAGTGTGTGTCTGTAGGTCTGAGTTCTAGGAGCTGGAGGGGGACTGCATCCCCTGGGCCTCACATATCCGGGTGCTTACAACTGGAGAGACTGGGGATCCAGGGGCCACGGTAGACTGAGTGTATAAGGTCAGATACTGGAGGGATCCATACTGTATATATGTGTATTTCTGCAAATGCATTCCAGTAATGAGGTTTTAACCTGATCAGCCGGAGAAGGTAACAGGATGAGGCCATGGGTGCTGTTTGTGCTTGTGGGAGTGCTGAGTGTGTCTGTCTGTGGTGACCTGTGTGGCTGGCTGTGCATATACATTGTGTGTATATGTCTGTGCCCATTGGAAATACACACTCATCCTTGCTACTTGCTGGACCCAAGGAGATGGGACTGTGGCAGCGTCTCCTCCACTGGGCTATTGGATTTGGCAACTCTAACAAATCTGATTGATTTTTGAGAGAAAATAATAGCTTTCTCTCTTCTTCACGCTTAATACCTTCCACAATTCTGCGCTCTTAGTCTTGCAACTTTTGTACTGGGTATCTTCTTCAGCTAAGTAGTATCCTCTGTAGTTCTTTGCAGAAGACCAGAGGGAATAGCTTTATTTATGTGGCACTCAAACCAGGTGTTAGGTTAATCAGGGATAGATGTTGTACAAGATCTACTAAATAAGACTATGACCTTCGTTACACCTATTCTAAATTTAATTTAGAATAAACGAATGTTCCTCTTTGCAGTAACTCTGTCCTGAGACTCGACCAGTTAACTTCAATTGATGCCTTTGAAAGAAAGGTTAGATCTAAGGACTCAAAAAACAATGTAGACAATTTCTATGTTGTCTGGTTTTACTGTGGCTCCAGTGAACTACCTACCAATGAACCACTGATTTTTTTCAGTTATTTCAGGAGTTATACAATCCTTATTTAGTAATCTGGTTAACTATGCTGTATTCTTACCTGGAAGGCAAGACTCAATGAAATATCAATTTCTTAAAAATTAAAAATATGTATGAGGGGGCTAGTTTAGTTGTTTCCTGTTAAATACTGGAAACAAATTCCACCAAGCATCCCTGAATTGTTTCTTCTTTTCTCTTTAAGACTAATCACATAATGGACACTTCCTCTCTACCCCCCAGCCGTACTTAAAATAAGTGTCACTAAATCTGACAAATGCAGGCTCTGTGGCTCTGCAGGGGATGATTGAACCCTTATAGGTTAGAAGAGCCCTTGTGTCCATTTGCTCTGGGCACAATTCCATTTCCAAATTCATTTTTTCCCAATTAAAAAAAAAAAATCTTGCGTCGCAAGCTAGCCATGTAATTTGAAATTAAATGTGATGGATGCTAAATGGAATCTGATTAAATATGAACATGAGTTCAGCTGAGTAGTAATAGTGAAGAGACTAAAGCTGAAGTGGAAACCCAGGAGGCATAAACTGAAAACTGACTCTGGCCACCACAATGAGATTAAAATTGCCCACTAAAAGTTTTGAGTATGTGAGAAAATGCCCTGAGTAAATCTCAGTAAAATAATAACCAAAGAATGCATGCACATGCTCCTCCATATCTAGAAGTTCTCTCTTTCTTCTCTGCTTACTTCAGCACAGCCTGAATTTTACCTGCTTGCTCTTTCTGACAGTCTTTGTCTTTCTTCTTTGTTATTTTATTACAACACTTTCATATTTCCTCCTTTTCATTCTGCAAGTGTAATTGTTTAAACTGTTATTTCTGATACTGCCTCTGTAATTCCACTGCAGAAAAGATAAATTAATATCTAGGAGTATTTGCATTCTTATATACAGATATTGCTGATCCATGAAAAGAGTAAACAAATACAACTTTATTACTGGTTTGCACAAAGGTTTTAGTATAGTTATAGTCAAGTTTTGTTATTAGCATATTCTGAACATTTTGCACCTAACCAGTTGTATTTACTTATTTGATAGTAAATGTTATACCAGAACAACCTATGTCAAAGTAGACTGATCCAGAACAGAGAAAATAGTTACTAGAATTACAGATTAAGTCACATGCAGAGCTGTTGTGTCATCATTATGGACTGGATTTTTTCATCTCTCAGACAGGAGAATAAAGTAATGAAAATTCCTATTTTATATAACCTCCTGAGAGGATCTAGCCAACTGCTTTATTTCCTGTTTTCCAGTCAGGAAATATCAACCCAAATTTGATTAATTTCTGTTAGAATATCTGAGCATGTGATTATGTATACAATGTTCTTGATCTAGTGAGGCCCATTCATTGCTTTAGAGAGCAATTATTCACTCCTTGATTGGCACATAACTGTCTTGAGTCGAAAATCTGAAGCATCATTACATGATTTCCCAAAATTATGCGCTTACATTTAGCTCTGCTGTGGTTATTCCATGCCATATTAATAATTTCTGTATGTGCAAATGAGTGTTTTGGATACATTTATCCAAACTATGTAGGCTACCTCTATGCTCCTATGATATGGAACAGCCTTAGCCCTGGCAAGAACCAGCAGAACTATGCCTTTGCTACTATTATAGCCATTCTGTGCTTCACACAGGCTAGCTTTCACTGTAATTGACACAACTCCTTTTTTTGCAAGAGAGCCTAGCATGCAGACACTCTGCCTCTGAAGAACTCCACAAAATAAAATATTAGCCTCCTGTGAAAAACCCATCAAGCCCTCCCTGTTAGCCAGTAATGAATGCCAGAGCACAACTTCCTATCTCACAAATGACATGACAAATGCATAGCATTGATTACTGCTATGACCACCTCTGTCATGTGAAAACTATCATTAAAAGAGACAGACTGATCACCTCTGTTCATACTCTAGCATTGTCCAGCTAGACCGCATTGCTTAGCTTTAATTATTAAGAGCTTATGGAATGATCAAGCCATTGAGAGAAGCCAAGTAAAAGGTTTCATGTCAAAAATCTTCTTTACTAACATTCAAGGACATCTTTTACCTGAAAGTTTACGTCATGAGTTTCTAAACTGGTAGTCTTCAAGCACACCATGGCGAGCCAGGTGGGACGAAAATAAAGCATGAGTTCACCTGGAAAAGATAGAGAGCATATTGCTTTTGGTCTGCTGTGATGAATCCATCTGAAGACATTGTTCACTAAGATCTGAGAGTTAAACTGCAGAAGGTATTGACATAATTCATACATTAAAAATCAAAACAAAAACATTAGTAGTGCATCATTCTTGCTGGTTCTATTGTTGATCAGAAATCCTATTCAGAAAGAACTGGGCTCTGTTAATTGCTTCTTTGGTACTCAACACTCAGAGGAAAGGACTTAAAGTTTTCTCACAGAGGCAATGCTCTTAGCAAAAAGATAAATACTGCTAAACAATCTCTATAATGTGAATATATGCCATGAAAAGATGGTATGGTCATAGTTTAGATTAAAGGAACAGGACGGACGTAGCATGTTAATAGCCCAGGGCAAATCTGATAGTGGCTTAAGAGGGTCCGTATATTGATCTTAATGTACATAAGATTAAAACATAAGTTGTTTTTACCAGTGACTGTGCAGTCTAAACTCTTGATAGTTTTACAGAATTGTTTCTTTTGTTACCTAGTGATTTTTAGTATCTTGTCATCTTTTACCAGCTTCTCCAGGGATTTGGAGAATTCCACTCAGATCATTGTAATCCTCCCCACCCCTTTCTTTTGATACCCTGCTCAGCATTATTGCCCTTGAATCATTTCACTGGAGAACAGAACAACATCATCTATTTTGACACAAAGGACACCTCGTACATACTGTGGACTTCCCTTAAAAATAATTTTCAGACTCAGATTCACACTAAATATCCTTACAGTTGGATGATAAATCACATTTTTGTTCTTTGGATCAATGTAATGGTCAGCTTTATGTCTCCTCCTGATAAAATTCCTCTTGGTGTTGCTAAGGTTATATTCCCTGCTAGCTCTTCCTCTTTCTCACTGTAGATATTTCCATCATTCATTTTGTTTTCAATTATCTGCAAGATAGGATCCCTGATCTGTTACTCTCTCTCATCATGTCCTTTTTATTTTCTCACAGTCCTAAGGGCACCAACAGCCCTCAGTGGCGCTGACCACCCTCCCTGGGGCCACACAATGCCCATGGCTCAGGACTTCATTTCAGACCAGCCTGGGACTCTCAGTCCTTGCCCCAGAAATACCATAATAGTGCTGGTCTCTATCCCTGTCCCTGTCTTTCTCCTGCACAGACATCGGTTCTCCACTGTGGGTGGCTTGTCTCCTGGATGGACAACTTACAATGTTTGTTGTAGCTTATTTTCAGTCCTGCTTTTGCCCCATACCCTTTTGTTCCTGACCTGGCTCCCTGGGTGTACCATGGCCACCTTAAGCAGATATCATTGACAGAGTAAAATTAAATTATATGTTTTCAGCAAGAGCTTAGGGGATTGTCATGGAGGCACCCCAAACTCAGTTTTAGGTAGACAACGTGTTCCAAAACAGACTTTATTCTAGCCAGAAAAATGTAGCCAATAGACCGACTAGAAACAGGGTTTATACAATTATTTAGCACTCCGACAGCATAAAATACAGATTCAGATATCAGTTAAGGAGATTATTGGGGTACAACAACATGATAATAATGAAGATCCACAACATGCACGCATACACTCACAAGAAACAAAACTAGAGGCCTTTCACTCCATGGTACCCACAACAAATAATCACTCACTTGGCTTAGGCGAGGGCTTACACTTGCCTGGTTAAGCAAGGACTCATTCAAGGATATATCCAGCAAATAACCACTCACCCAAACGAGGAGGTGAGGTGCTCTCAATACCAGGAAGTCTATTTAGACTTAGATGGCATCCCGGACTGAGGGTAGGGCTCCAGTTCACAGACCCACTGCTCTGAGAAGACCACTCAAAGGGGGTCTTCAGTGGGGACCATGTTTTATAGTCTGGTCAGATCTGGCTGTGGGCATTACAACGTAGTCCAGAAGCTTCACAGCTACTCTGGGCACCTCCTTTGTTAATGACACTCTCAGTTGACTCAGGATCCTACAGGACCCCATTATTTGGCCGAGGGTCCCACCCTTCCTGCCCCACCAGCTGGTGGAGGTGAAGTAACTCTGTCCAGGGGCAGGGGAGGATGTGACTGTCAGCACCTTGGTACCACCCTAGGTGTGTACGTGGGAACAGGCACAGTGGAGCTCAAAAGGTGCTAAAAGAGCCATCAGCTGCCCCACTGAAGCCTCTAGATCTCAGGGGGTTGTGCAACTGCCACAGGGATGTCATCTTCACCACCTTCTTTCATAAGGGCTTATAAGAGCATTTTTGCTTCCATGATGATCTTTTATCAATAGAAGAATGAACTACTTGCTTATCAACTCCTTTCTTTGCTACTCTTAGGTGGTCTTGAACCACTAGGTTTCCATCTGTATTTGTTTGTCTGTCTGTTATTAGGGGTCCAGCAGAAGTCACTCGGCTTGAATGTCCACTCATCTCAAGTTATCTCTAGCTTCACTATCATATAGATGCCATTTAGGCTCCATTAACTTAGGCAAATATGTTTGTTAATTATTGTAGTTCTGATAAGACTGACCAAAACTTACTCTTTCCCTGAAATGCTGAAGTCCTTTTTATTTGACACTTGCTGTGATTTCACATCTAGGTAGCTGTGATTAAGCTTTTCATCATAAGGGGTGTCATTTACAGGCTTGTTTTCACATATTTTCTTAGCCATTTCTTTGCTCATAAAAGAATGATAAGATTTTTTTTATTACTGTTTTTAACAGATTTTGTTGTCCATATTTTCATGAATTTATCACCTAATGGAGTTTAGAAGGACTGTTGAGCCTCAGGGAAACAGATACACATTGTTAAAGCTCCAATGACATGGGATTAAAAAGTTCTTCCATCATGTAAGTGTGCATTTGTGTAATAAATAAATAAATAGATGAAATGCTGAAACTTGTGATTCAAGTAAAGGAGTAAATACTGCAGAAGATGCCTAAGGAACTAGCTGAATTAATTACTGCATTAAGAAAGCTTTTAGAATTAAAGCAGAGATGGAAAACAAGTTGTGTCTTGCAGTTTTAGACAAGCTACGTAAACTTGGTGTGGTAGAAGAAGTTAAAAATCTCTTCAGTGACATAAGTAAATTTAAGAAATAAAATGAGGGTTTTTTTTGCCTTTAGTATGAATAAGGGTAGTAATTCAGCAAGGGGAAAGGACGGGGTGTTATGATACCAAGATGGAAACAAAACCAAGGTTGTTGTGCCCAAACTGATACTAGAGAATTCCTTCTCTAGAACTATAAAAGACCTGGTGCACTACACTGATGAATAAGAACAGTTATAAGTCAAATTAAAGGCTAAAAAGGCACAGTGCCTGTAGTTCTGAAAGGAAGTTGCAGATACATCAGTTTATCTGGTGACTATGCAAGGCTTTAAACATGTTTCTGAAAGAATAATTACTGTGAAAGTTAATAGAAGATCAGACATTTTTCAGCTATGATTTACTTAAATTCAAATTAGCCTGTTATACTTTTATATAAATTTTGGATAAAAAGTAATGTTTTTATAAAGATTTTTGAAAACGATATTTGATAGCTGTAAGACACACTAGTACAGTGATGGATGCACTGACTCTAGTGAAATTACTCCTGAATTAAGAAAGATTGCCCTTATTACCAGTGAAACTTTGGTGGACTGAGTAGTCAGTTTGGGATAAACCGTCTAGAAGCTGTTTGTCTAGTGAGATACCATACCTCAGCTATGCTGCTTTTTCAAATGGCTGTATGATTCATGAAACAGTGATGCCTCACTCTGAACTGCTGAAAAACTATAGGAGCAACACATTAATTGATCGTTTAGGCATGTCTACTTCACTCTAATTGGAGTGAAAATAAAAATACCACTATTTTTATTCCTTAGATTTCAAAGCAATTTATTATAGAAAGTGAGTTTCTCTAAACGAAGCTGATAAAACTCAGACTCTAAGATTAACCTAGCGTACTTTCAAAGTGAAGTTGGTTTAACCAATCTGAGTTAAGGTTTAGACCCTTGTTCCTGACTGAAATGATGTAAATAAAAAATAAACTGTGCACAAATTATTGTATTAGAATAGAATCAATTTACTTCTATTCTGCATTGCTATTAAAATAAACACAAAGATACCATTCAAAAACAAGGCAGTATAATGTACAAGACAATGGAGAATTAAGTCTGCTGATTTTCATTCCTTTCCAGTGGATCATACATAGGAGGTAGTTTGCTTTCAGAAAAGATTATCAAAAGAAATGTTTTCTTTAGGAGCAGACGTACCACACTGCAGATGATTTGGGTAACCACCAAAGCTACCAAGTTCAGGTAAAAACAACTGTCTTAATACTTTGTCTCAGTATAGATTTATTCTGTCTCTTCACCATTAACAGTAAGGCGTTTTTTCTGGGGGGAGGTCTGCAGTGGAATCTAGGTGTTCAGTATGCCACTATTGATGGAGAGAAGTTTGAGAGTATAAGTTTGAGAACTGATCTTTATTTTGTGCTAGTTAAGTATTTAAAGGTTTCAGATTAATTACATGTCTTTTGTTTCTCAGGGAATGTAATGGAAGAAACTCTAATTTTTTAAAAAAATAGCTTTACATTTCTCCTTATCCCTCAACTTGGACACTGGCAGGACCATGGATAAGCTGTCATAAACTAGAGTGAATGCATTATGGTTTCCTAAAATTACTATCTTAATAGCCAGTGTGGAATTTAACCAAGGCAGGCATGTCTCAGCTCTAATAAAATAATATATATATTTTTAAATGTTAGACACAAGGTATAATTAGGGTACTGTACACTGCAAAAGACACTGAATTCAGTAGCATGGAATACTCAGGTAAGTTCCTGAGCTTTGAAATCTGAGGTTGTTTTCTGTATCATCATCTTCATTAGTCCAAAATCTGTAAGGTAGTTTGCCTAACTCTGACCCCAGTTAGCCAAGTAAAGCCTAATAAAAATCAGTACCTATGATGCACTTCTAGTTAGGGACATTCTTTCCTCCTACCGACAATCAAGTTATTGAGGATCTTCAACATAATGACAGAAAATGATGTCACTAGGATAAATACAGTATTTTGCTGTAACTACAGGGAACAATCATACGAAAGACAATAAGTAATGATTTTCTAGGGTAAATAGTACCTTTTAGCTATTCTCCATTGCCCCCATGCAGGGAAAATTACTGAATGTAGAAACTTGCCTTGCTCCCTGATGCAGTCTGCACAAGAATAAATGTATTGGTGGGACCTTGCCTCACAGCAGAAGATTTTACCTACCGTAACTATGAACTCAATAGCTCACAATTCTCAGTGGGCTTTCATGGGACATTGAAGTCAATTTGGTTGTGACTTTCTGTCGGGAATTAGATATGGATCACATAACATGACATATTTTCACACCAAAGTTGTTCAGGGAAACCTTTTTGTCTACAGACGACTTTAAATATGTGCGTAATTACAGACAGAAATAAAAACCACGATAATTTCCTCATGTGTTGTTGTTGTACATTACCAAGAAAGTCTGCTTAGTGTGATTGTGTCACCGAGCCCTCTTTCAAAAGAAAACCCAAAACAGAACAATTTCTCAGTCTCTGTCATTCCTCACAAAATTGAAGTTCAAAACCCCAATTTAAAACTCTCCATCCTCTCATAACATTTTTAGTCTCACTCTTGCTGTCTTCACACTGATTGGAAGGAAGTAAAGTCAGTTAACTGGCAACCAATGATAGGACAAGGGGTAATGGAATCAAGACGGAACACAAGAGGTTCCACTTAAATTTGAGAAGAAACTTCTTCCCAGTGAGGGTAACAGAACACTGGAACAGGCTGCCCAGGGAGGTTGTGGAGTCTCCTTCTCTGGAGACACTCAAAACTCGCCTGGAGTTTATTTGGTGAGACAAAGCATATAACGGGCCACTAGCCAGGTTAGCCTGTTCTAAATGTCTTTATTCTAATTTCAATTTTTCTTCACCAGCAAAATGATGTTTAACAATGTCTCTACCAACTTAGGATAATATTTTCTTTTATGTTTTAGGGTTTGCATAAAAATATAAAATGTGGACAAGTTTATGAGCCAAGAAGCGTTTTACATTCTGAAGGACCAGAGACAGATTAGTACTAGATCTATCAAGTTATTTTTATTTTTTCTTCATTTTATTTTTTGAAGATATAGACACAAAGACATCAGGCTTGTGATTTCAAATTGTTATTATTCAGTTTAAATTAGAGAATAAGTGTTGCAGGTACCACTGCTAAGATCTGGAAGGTGGGGGTTTTCAGCATTACTTAACATACATGAAAATATTGAGAAAAGAATTGATTTTTAACAGGATTTTCCCTCTTGTCTTTCATGTTAACCTTTAAAATACCCACTTGAAACCTGTATTTCCCACTCAATGTATATGGGTTTTTTTTCTGAAGATTAAGAGCACTTTCCTTAGTTACCTCTTTATAATCCCAGAATCACAAAACGAAATAATCACTGCTTTATTGGACAAACTTCCCTCAGTTTTCAGTAAGCATTCTGTGTTTATATTATATCTAGCATAGACTGTTGTACTCTACTTTCGTTCCACATGATGCGTGATGCACATGTATTTGAAATCAAATATACGTAGCCTTTGTTTATATCAGCTAAACTATTTTAACAGGGATTTTTTTAGCCTGTTTTCTACAGACTAAAATCAATGAATTACTGAAAGTGAGAATGCAAAGAGAATTCTATCTCACCAAACTGTATACGATTACTTTAGGTTATGCTTAGAAATGACTGCAGTATACGTGGATTTCTCTGGGACAGCTTTAAATTGTCCTCAGTAAAGGCTAATTCACACTAAATAGGGGAAAACTTCTGTGCTGATATTATTGGAAACTTAATTTTCAGTCTTGAAGGATATCAGAGACTGTATATTCTATGCATAAAATCCTTGAACTATTCAACTTTATTAGAAATATGGCATTTATTTTAAGTTAACTGGAATTTGGTATGCATATCAAACTTGGATATATTAATATTTATATAATGCATTGGTACTACTTTGTGACACTGTAGTAGAAGAAATCTAGTTACATTAGTTGGGTCATTGCAACAACACAGTTATACTGCTTTTGGCATCTGTGCTTGCCTAGATATCTCTACAAAGCATTATATTGGCTATCATAGTAGTCTACTGTGAAGTAGATATGGCAGCTGTATGAAGAATGCTAGCTCTCGTTTTCGTCCTGAATTAGTGAATTTATAAAATGGTGAACTGAGAGAGAAAGAAGAAAGCACATAGATGAAAATGGTCTGGTAGACATTTGTATCACAAATTTGGAGTGTCCTAATGAAACTGAATTTTGAATTTAAAAATAGAGATTAAAAATATCACACAATTCCTTGAACTAAATTTTCAAAAGCAACTGTATGTGAGTATTTGGCACCTCTACAGCGCGCTTACATGACTAAGCTACTTCAGACTACAATAAAATCGTGTTTAAATCCACTGCAATGATTTGCTTAAATGAATTAACCATTATTAATTTAATGAGATTTTAAAGAATCTATAGTATAATAAATATTTCAAGAAACTCAAAGTGTAACAGTAGTGGAAATAGATGGGAAAAACCTCCATGAAACTCTGGCAATATAATACATGAATTTAAGTCTTCTACACAGAAATTTCTCTGGATACACCAGCTTTCCAGGGACTTAGATGTATTTTTTTCTGTCAAAGTCAGAATAATTCTGATCTAATTTACACAGTGTCTTCAGTCAGCTAGTATTGTAATTGCTCAAAGAATACCTTACCTACACACAGCTCACCAGTGTGAAAGTCTGGGGATCACGAAACTATTTTTTCAGTCCCCACTTGCCATCAAGCAGGCAAATCTAAATTTTACTTGTGCACTTATCATGAATAGACTTAATTGCTGAGTGGATGCATGTGAAAGTCTGTTTTAACTACGTAGTTGCTGATGTCACTGTTGTTATTAAATATGTCTCAAATTGTAGCTATTTAGCTGCAAAACTCCAAGAACAGAATAAAAACTCATTTTCCAATATTTTACATTCTGTCAGACTAAGACATCACTGCAGTGCTATACACACATAACAGTATTATTTTCTTGCAATTTTTTTCAGGACCAGTGGTTCAACATTTATAAGTAGATGTTTATTATACTTTTAAGACCAAGGTTTGGGCTTCCCACAATTTACAAATACATGCATGGGGTTTTAATTAGTACTAAAAGCATATTATGGCTGAACATGGCAGTTCAATTTAAGCCTGAGCTGCTGCATACAAGCATCTGAACTGTCTACTAGGTAAATAATAGCTTCTATAATTTCCACAAAAAAATATAATATGGATTAAAAGAAATTATTTCAATAGAAGCAGACTTTTATACATGTGCTAGCATTCCTAGCGTTATCAAGAATTAGAATAATAGCTTATCCACTTCAGTGCTCTCTGTAGCTTTGTTGCAAAGTCTCATATTAGTGAAGGCACTGAGTCTCTGTCAAATATTGCAGTAAACCAGAGTTTCTGAATCAGGAATGAAACACTGCTGAAGCAGCTTTCAGAACTTAATTGGCACTGTTCTATTGCGTTAAATCATACCTTAAATATATCTTACGAAGTCTTATACAGTGTGATTGCAAAGGATGTGGTCTCTAAAAAAGGCTAATGATGCCAAAGGAATGGAGATAGCTCAGATATGATGCACTCATATTGTTAAATTCAAATGATTTTTTGAAGAATAAATGACTGTTCAATATGCAATGTGAATCTAGATTAATAAGACGACTTAAGCTGCATGACAGGAAAGTTTGAAACAACATACAAAAATGTATGGCGTATTTTCTTGGGTGAATAATCTTACTAGAGACGCATACAATGTGTAAACAGCTTGGTATATTTCTATATATAACCTCTGCATTATTGTTTTACTAAAAACATGAAAATACAAATGAATGCAAATATATGATTTCAGATTTTTTTTTAAATGCTAGCTCTCTATATTATTTTGTTGTGATATAGTAAAGCCTTTGAATGTACTTGTTCCAAATTTAACATACGAATTAAAAAAGATACAGTAGTCTAATTCTGCAGCCATTGCCCATGCAAATACACAGTGACTGGCAGATAACTACCACATGAGAAGGTACATTAATTAAATTTGTTGATTAGCCAAAAATTAGTAAATTGCATGTGATTCGAATGATTTACAGAGATGCACATTCAGATACAAATTTCTATAAAATACTAATAGAAATAAGAATAATATAAAATCCAAATTTCTATTATCAAAATCCACCATGGTGTCTGCATTAATGTACAAGCTCTCAGTATGCAGTTGAGTACTCAGATATCTTTAAATACAATTTTGACCAGAAATTACAAAGTTAAACTAATCTACTTTTCCATTTCTTCTCATTACTGTGATGTATTCCCACTGTTCCTTTTCTTTGGTTACATTTTGACAGTTCAAAATATAGCAATGTTTAAGGCATTTACAGAGCTTAATGAATTATACTTCTGCAATAAGAACACGTGTTGACCCTGCAACAAGTTACCCATTTTCTATCTTCCAAAATATAATATCTGAATAAAAATAATCTAAAATAATTCTTGATTATCCAAACAGGATGGCACTTTTGATATCCCGTGAGCTTTAATTCTTTCCAGAGATAGTAAATTTAATAGTAAATTTAAGGTAAAATATTATTCACCAATGACTGCAAAATAGGTCAAAGTAGAAGATAGAATTTCTTTTAAAATTGCCTTGAAAAGGTGCTTTGATGATTTCTTCTGCATAAAGAATCAGTTGCATATACTAATTTCTGGAAAAGCAATTTAGCATTCACTTATATGCAGCTGAATAAAAATATCTAGTCAGAGATCTGTGAAGAATTAATACACATTAAAAGATGCTGAATAGATAAAAACTAAGAAATGCTTTTTACTTTTATTGAAAATGGAGTTCAGAGGATCACTAGTAGAAATCTGATTTTCAAAATCAAAGTGAATGCTGATTTTTGAAAGTGTTGAAGGTCAGATTCTGTTCTACTGAACAAAAACTGAAGCTAATCTAAAGTTACTGTGCAGTATGTTAGTAAATAAAACTGTCAATTTTACATATTGATCATTTAACTCATGATAAATGCTATTTGACTAACATAACATCATGCAAATGTTTGTTGTGCTGTAAAAAAAATCTGAGCTTACAATCACCATTTTTCTCACCTTTAAAGTGTACTGCTTCCTACATACTCAGTTTAATAAACTGAGAATAGTACTATTTGTTTGTAACATAGTCTATATTTTTCACAAGTTCCTTGGAACATAGACACTTCAAAAGGGCCAAAATGTTTGATTTTTGTTAGCTGAAAAAATGCTTTACTATGAAAGAGCTTAGAGCTGAGACACAGAAAAAAAGATTGTATGCCTGCCCTGTGGGGTGCATTATTAAAGATGCTACATCTTACACTCTACTTAAATGATATTGCATAGAATTTTTTCCAATATTAAACACAATTGCACATACTCAAAGGTGACAGACCTAAATTTAGATAGTCACTATTCTTCAACAAGTATAAATTCTGTGAGAGAAGTAAAATAAACAGAGACTACAATGAGGAATGCGATGTTTACTGCAATGTTGGAATTTGAGAAACTACAAAAGTCCTCTTGTGATCAACACAACAACAACAACAAAATCTTTGGAGTACAAGGGGCAATTAAAGAAATTACCTTCTGTATCATGATGTTTTCAATGTGCTAACTAAAAAAAGTGTCTGGATGGAAAAAATGTTCTGATAAACCCAGCCTATGCCCCCTGGATATTGTCATGCTTTGCAAAGAGAACTATTCAATTTACTTTACAGGTAAGTTTGACAGAATGTACTTTAAATGGACTATGCCTTTTCTGGTGACCAGACTTTGAGAATAAAACCATGAATGACTGATTCTTTCAGTTCACTGCCTGAATAGGAAAAATAAAATGGGGAAAGTTTTTTCAAATTGAAGTACAAACGTTGTTTTTCTTGAAGATGGAAAAACAGAGTGGAGAATAGGGCTTACTGCCTGACTGGCATTAATATCTATTAATCTATTCTGGAAGCATTTAGGTTTGCCCACAGAAAGGCTGCAGAGTATGCACCTAAAATACTAGGTATTCTAGTAGGCAACACTGCATCTAAAAATTAAAATATTATCTGATTGATACCTATGGATAGTGTGATATGTGGATATCACACTGAGTTTCAATATAATTGAAGATTCTAGTTCAACTTTACCTTATATCTGCATGCAAAAGCCACTTTATAGAACCTGTGTACTATTTTCACCTAATGGTTATCTTTCAGCTAGCTTAAGGGGAAGGAGGGAGGGAAGGAAGGAAACAAACCCCAAAACAACACTGCAGATCAGTCTAATTCAGACAGAGCAAAGAAAGGAGCTGAACCATATCAGCTCTGCAGTGTATGAACAGTGATCAACAAGCCTTTACTGAAAGGCTTTTATCCTGAAAAGTCTTCAGATATGAACAAATAATGAAATACTTTAAAAATTTGAGAAATGTTGTCTGTTCCAAATGAACTGGAATATAAATAATAATACATAAGTATGAAATGAAAAATACACCTTTAAGGAACGTAAGGACACACATAAATAATTGTCATGTCTATTAATGTGCAAATAAATCAAGTTGTTTTGCCAAAACGACAATAAGATATCTTTCATTCCATAGCAAAAGTTATGTTCATTTCCATTTATTTCAAACTGAAAGATGGTATGTGCACTGACACTTTAATACACATTCTGTCACCTGCTGTTCCTCTTGGTTGATTAAAGCTAATTTATAGTTCCATCTTTTTCATAACTCTCAACAAAGTGTGGAGTTATCAATAAGGAATGAAAATACCATTTTTCCATGCATGCCATAGGTGATATGAGGTAAAATCTCACGTACCACAGGGTTTACTTACTTATAGCTATTTGGTGACACTCAACACAAGACAATTCTATAGTCATTTGTAAGGCTTACAGTAACAAAGATTCACAAAAAGTAAAGTCCAGAGTTCAGAAAAAAATATTAACATGAAGGTACAGCATTAACATACTAAAAAGGGATTGGTCAGACCATCAATTACTTTGATTATGCATCTTAATTGGGAAACAGTATAGTTCAGTTTTATCTGGAGATAACATAAAAGAAGAGTGTATTGTAGTGTGTGTGTTTGTATACATGTATATGTATGTATATATGCATATAAATATGTATACATTCATACATGGTGGCCACAAAGGCAATACATTTCCAGAAGTAACTCTCTGAGAATCCTGTTGGACCATTTCTATTACATAGCTCAAACTCTGCTCAGCTTTTTTTTGGAATATCCTTTTTGTGATTGTTGGCCTGTTTCTATGCCCATGATTCCCTCCCCTGCCTCCCCCCCAAATTCTAAGAAAAATCAAAGTATTCACCTTCCTTCTTCTCAAAACAGTGAAATCCTTCAGAAGCAAGGAAATGAGCAATAGCGAACAAATTCTCCGGCAGCACTTCCAAGCCCACTTTTGACAACCTGGTTTGACAATGCCTGAAGTCATTTTGCAACCTCTGCCTGGGTCAGAGCAGCTGCCATATTGGCTAAAGCTAACAGTAATAACTTGACGTGCATCACCTGGGACCTGAGCTGTAGGTGCCTGTGTGAGAGCTCAAGGGATGTTTTCTTCCTGACTTGTGCATTAGTGGGTTGTAGGGAGCACCACATGTACTCACAAAGCCTGAGCACCCATGTTTCCACATACCTCCAGTTGGAAACATGGAAACCTGCACTCCCAGTAGAGGTGGGCGGTGCTTCAAACTATGACTGAACTCTTTAAAATTAGTTCTAATAGGGTGTTTAGAAATTCATTGGTGTTTATTAACATTTTGTAACTGTGTAGAGTTGTCTTTTATATGTTTTCCTGCTCATATTGATCCTGAGTGTATAGTTCACTGATTAAGAGCTAATTACTGTCATTTGTAAATCAATAAATTGCTTTGATCCTGATTTAAAATATATGAAGTGAGCAGCTGTCCCTGAGACTTTTATTCCAGCTCTGATTTTTTAGACACTAAATATATGTGAGCCAAAGACTCTCTGAAGTCTGTGAGAGTTATTACTAGCCTATTTTATGCAAGGATTCGTATTTTGCAGTGAGTAATGGCAGTACTCTATCCTAAAAGAAAAAAGTACATATGCCAGCCAAAGTATTATATACAAAAGAAAAACTACTCCCTAAAATACCAGCTTATTCCTGCCTAATGTCAGTGGAATATATTTCTCTCTTTCTCTCTTTCCCCAAATACTATCCAGAACATTACTTTCTAATCTGCATATTTGCCTGAAAAATTCAGTACTAAATCTTGTAATTGCTCCTATATGTACAGTCATATGTTTCAAGATTGCCTTATGGAGCAATCCAACTGAGACTTCAGAATGTCATTCATCTCATTCTAATTCATTGGTAAAAATCAAGCTGACAGTGGTCCTAACCCCATTTCTTGGGCACTGGAGACTTTGTGGCAAACACCTGCAAACTTTAAGCAGTATAGTCTTTCATTAGTCAACACACGGAGTATGGCTTCTCTAGGTTTTGATAAAGTGTAGGTAGCCAACTTTAGGTGCTCCATATCACTCGTTGGAGGCATCTCTTCTCTGCTGAGCAGGATAAATGATACTTGACATCTTATAGCAGCGACGTATCAAGAGCCAGTCAGGCTGATCGCACCTAAAATAGGAAGATACAGGGCAATGGGGAAGACCACCTTTTTATTGATCTTCAGAAACATTATTTCTTTCCAAAAGCCTAATTTATGGTGAAAGCACACACCGTTTTTACTACATATTTTTTCACTAGACAATTTTTGCTTTTGTTTTTATTTTGTTTGTTTGTTTTTACTTTGGATAACATGCTGTTCTGTCATGTGGTTTAAATGTTACTGGTTAGTTTTCCCAGAAGGGTATTATATAAAAGAAGTAAAGCTCGTTATTTCTGCTTATTTTTATAAAATCCAAAAGTGTGTTTGAGATCAAAATATGTCTAAGATACAATTAATGTTGTCTTTATAGAAAGTTGGAGGCAAAGCAAACTGTGCTGTGGAATTTACAACATTTCTCCTTAAAAAGGGCTGTTGTTATGGTATTAGTAATTCTCTTCATATCAGAAAACAGTAAAAAAAATTCCAGCTTGATTAAGAGAAAACAGTGAATTATCTGATTAAGAGATGGTGTGGAACTGCTTTTTCTCAGGAGTAGGAAATTAATTCCCTGAATTCCTCCTATCTGACAGGGGAAAGCAGTGGGAGGGAGCTCACCAACCTCTGCAGAATTACTTCAGCTTTTGTAGATACCAAATCAAGCTGGACTGATCTAAGCAGTGCGGATCATCATGTCTGGCCACTAGCCACTGGCCTATGTGGAAAGGAGAGTGGTGGGGTTAGTAGAACTACCTAGCAGACAAGGATGGTACTCCTTGACATTGATCAAACAACTGTAATTATTCACAGGCAAATCTGTCTCTTAAGCAGATTTTGTATTTCTGGAACCTTGCACAGTAAAGACGAAAACCAATGTCAAAATGTGTGAGTAACAAAAAGTGACCCAGTTATCTATTGGTAGGACTCAGTTCCCCCCAGTATAGTAGGGGTTAATAAGAGCAGATCAAAAACTGTGATGTGACTGCTTGTAATACAAATCTGTGCAGAAGAAAGCTTAAAACATAGATTATTCCCATTGTGGTAGGGAAATGGAAGAGCTCACACAGATGTATTACTAGAGCTAGGACAGGGTAGTCTCTACTGTTATGTGTTCTCATATAGTTTGAAGAGCTCTTCTTAATACCCAGTTCTATTCTCTCTCCTCTGTTCACATCTGTCACCACATTGCCTAAATACCTAGTCTGGTTAAATCATTCTGAAGTGCTTCATAAAACTGAAAACTAATGATTTAATAGAATTTGCAGTTTTTGTCACCTCATTGCTCAACATGTTCCATGTCATTAATAAATACATTGAATAAGTACTGGTACTTCTTTTCAGACAATCAGTCCCTCGCTCTTAGAAGAACTGGCCTTTTTCTCTCTGTGTCACAGCTGAAAAACAGAAGAAATTAATCAGGTCTCTGATTTTTTTTTTTTAAGTTAAACCAGAATGAAATTTAGTAAGAGGGAAGGGAATCTGACAGCTGAGGAATATTGCATAGTGTTCATATTAAATATGCAGAATGGCTAATAGGTCATACACATTCTTACAGATGTGCTTCTAAATCTGTAACATTGGGATACTTGTCTTTTGGTTCAAAATATTGCTTTACTTTGAGGCAATGACAGGTTATTAAATCTGACCTAGATAATAATGACAAATCATATACAATATTTCTTTCTAAGCGTGACTAGGTCATGTGAATATTCTGATTCTCTTTATTTGTAAATAGATTTGTATTACTCTAAATAGCTGAGAAAATTGAGGGAATTGAAGAATTTGTGTGTAGTCCAGAAGGCTCTTTTTGAGATCTTAGAAGTGACTTTCAATGTGGGTAGCTTGTTCAACTTAAAATTTCAACACCTAGTCAAATGGACTCGTATGTTCAGTAAAAGAAACATCTCCTTCTGGTCTTTGGATCCAAAACCAGTCTCATCAAATTTATGTTTCCCACTTCTAGCACCAGAATACACCAATAAGATTATATAAAGCTCTCATTTTGTTGAAATTTCCTGTAAATAATGGCAGATATCATAGATGTATGTTGTTTCACTTTTTCGTTTTTCATATTTAGCCCTTCTGGAGATATTGCAATGTCATTTTAGTGGTCCAAAACATTTGTATTTGTTTTAGTAAATTTTATGTAAATATCGTACTGCAGAAAACAACATTTCAGTTAATAATTTTAAGCTTCTGTATTACTTATATGGATTGTAAATAGATCCTATACTTCAGAATTTTGTTTTCAGAAAATAAATTTAATAAGAAACCAAAATTAAGCAGAAAAAGAATACTTATCAAGCTGTAAAAATTAATGTAATAAAAACTTAGAAGGAAAAAGCTTCTTGGTTTATCAAGTGGTAAATAGTATCCAACCTTTGGATAAGTAGTGAGAAACCAGAAAGGCATTGAGATTTAAAGCCTCTAACAAGTTTGCAGAACATATTAAGCTACTGTGAGATCCTGCCCCAGACCTATCAACCAATTCCTTGGATAAAAGCTGTATGTTCTTACTGACTTCTTACTTATTTCTGCATTGCTGAAGGACTAAAGTATCAGACCATTATTTCTTGCTGAAAGCTCATAAATTGTCCTCTGTGTGTACCATCACCTCATCTTTGTGAAGTCGCATAGTTTACTTCGCAGAGAGTCTGTTATGAGTGTAATGTTGGAAAGGTACACTGAAACACCATAGAAGTGGGAGCTGGAACATGAGCTATCATAGGCCATTTAATATCTTCAACTAATCAAAAAGCCACAAATTTCCTCTCAAAAATCTTATTAAACACGTGGGTTTGTTTCAAGTTCTTGGCAGAGTTTTTAGATAAGATTTCTTTTGACACTTTCTAAACAACAAAAAATACGTCCTTTGACCACTCTTATTTCATATTTTGTTTTTATATAGCAGCTGATGCCTTATAAGATTTTATGAGTCAGAAGTAAAATGCTATATATTCCTTATACGGGAAAGTAAGGGATATTTTAAAATTATTTTTAAAGTTTGTTGAATTTTTTTCAGCTGTTGAATCTAAGCCTTCCAAAAGTAGATTTAAGTTCACTGAAATTATACTTGTATATAAAGCCGTGTTTCTAATTGTGATATTTTGAATAGAAAAATTTGGAATTTTGATTTCAAAATGAGTTGCCAGAAATATAACTTCATGTATCACTCACATAAAATGGTCACATTTTAAAGGGACAAAATCAGATTTAAGTGGTTTAATGTTTTCCAATGAAAAAAAGTCTTTTTTTCTTTTCATTAATCCATAATTAATTTGATTAGAATGTATTTCAGACCATACATTGCAACTTGCTTGTTTAGGGCTTTTTTGTTCAATTTATGGCTGTCCTCCCTCCTGAGTCCCCTTCTAATTGCAAACTTTCCTAATCCGGCAAAGCTCCCGTGTCCAGGCCTCCACTAATAGAAATGGGAGGGTGTTCCTGAATTGACTTCAGTGAAGATATGCCAGTGTAAGCCAGCTGTTTCTTTGGCCTTGTACCTTTCTATTTAGATAAAAACTGTTGGTTTCCTGTATGCCGGCTCACAGTTGGTTTCCAAATAAGCATGCCACGCTCCAAGGGCCATCTGCTATTTTTTCTGAGCTAATGAGTGTGCTTTAGTGCTAGCGTCCTTGAGAGGGTGTGTCACACTGTCGCTTTGTAAAACAGGGCTCCTGTTTTCTTATGAACTCAAATTTGTGACCCTTGTGAACTAACAAGTTTAAATAATTTTCTCCCCACCATGCTCACAGATGTGAATCGTAAGTGCTCTGAGGTTGCTATACAGATCTATAGTACTGTCTGGTTATCCACACTTAATGACCCCTGTTCAAACAGGGATTCAACCTGTTAAGCAGGGGAGACATCTGTTCAATGCGCAGACTGCATGAAGATGCAATGAAGATGTAAGCTCTTATGACTGGTTATGAGGAACCTATGTCTTCTTTCTAAGAACAAGCCAACTGTATTCATAGAACTATTTGTAGTAACTGCCATCTTAAGTATCGTAAATATCTTCCAGAATTTCAAATACAAAGTTTCCCAAATATTGTTAAAAATATCATTCTGGTTGATTTTTCATACATATATATATATATATATATACACTTCCACTTACCTCAGTTATGTGCTTTGGCTTGACAGACGATCATCGTAGAACAGCAAGCTTTTCCAAAAAACCTCACAGGTTATTTGGTATATTGGGTGTGTACACATACGCAGGCACATCACAAGAACAGCCAGAGCCCACGAATGTGTTGCAAAGAGCAAGTTTTATTTTAGTTCCCTCTCTACTGGGGGATCTCCGAAGTAGCACCTAAGCTCCCATGCAGAGGTGACACAAGTGGGGACGCAGGCGCTGGTAAGATCACTGCTGGAAGATCACTGGGCCTGCTGAGCTCACCTGTATTTCAAGGCTTCAGGCAGGCGCAGCCTCCCACTCTTTCTCACAACAAAGCAGGAATCTCAGACATAGTGATAAGGTGCCTAGAGTTTCTCACAGGCCTATGTTAACTAACACAGAGGTTCTACTCATCAAGCACGAAGGTCAGTAAAACAATTAGCATGATGTATGTGCCTTTTCTACAGACAGGTGCAAGTCACTTTGAGCGTATTTACATTTAACTAACCTCCTCACCAATCTTGCGCTATATTCCCATACATTGAGTCTATATTTAGACTATTATATTTAGTCACTTTCTGAAAGCTGCTAGGATGATAATAATGTGTCTTCTACTTTTATCTTGGTAGGCAAAAGCAAAATAACCTTGAGTGCTGACCAGCAGAGAAGCAATAGGCTGAGCCTGCAGCTACTGGACAGACAGTACTTGTTCTCCAGAGAGGTGATTTGATCACCAGACTGGGGTTAATCATACTGTAAGGCTAGATTTAGTTGCGAGTTTCTGAGATAAAGTTATGATCCATTATTGATATTTTGAAAGAAAATGTTTCTTGAGTCAGAGCTGGGATTGGGGCTGGAAACCACCAGTTTGTAGGCCACTATTCAACAGCACAATAAATCCTCCAGGCTATGTGGGATAAAAAAATAACAGATCCTCTGGTCACACAGTCTAGAGCACTAGGCACATTTTACCATTTAAAATTTGTTTCATTTAATGCGATAGTGAAATTTTGACCTGTCAGTCTTCACTCTAGATAAAACAGTGCCACTCCAGCTGGGAAACTTTAAGCCAGCATAGTAGCTTAAAGTTAATGAAAACTTCATATTGTGTCATGGCAAATTTGACAAATAAGCCTATACCTTGTCCAGAGAAAATGTATGGCATTGGGGAAACTGTGTGTAGGCTTGGTATGAGCAGTGACATGACCCTCAGATGAAACCCTGTTTCAGCAGTACCTCCAGTACAGGGCAGAGGAAAGGAAAAAGGGTGCTTTAGTTGGAAAGGCATGTAGAGGGAACTCTGCCTTCTGCTAACCTACTCATTTTGCTATTAGGTTGCCTCTCAGTTAAGAGTGGGTCCCAAAGAAAGTCCCAGATAACATTTTCCTTTCTTCTTCTTGATCTTATGGAAGATATTTTTCCTTTCCAGTTTGATTAAGTAGTCTCAGCCTTTACACACCCATAGCTCTTACCCTGATGACTAGCAGCTCATAAATTTTATTTGAAGATGTTGCTTTTTGCAGTAGACTGTGCAGTTAATGGAGTTTTCCTTCATATAGGGGAAAGAATGGAGCTTGAATGACATGATAGCTTTTTCTTTCAACCCCATATCCCTATATTTTGTGCTATGTTAATTCTATATAGGAAATTCTGATGAAAAAATGCACTGCTGTTATAATTTTTCAGACTCCATTCCACAGAAGGATTCAAGATTGTAAGATGCTTTAGAAAGAAATGCAGTTGATGATTCATATATAAGCTACTTATCTCAAGAATAATTTGTTTTGATATTTCTGTTACTGCCAGGTTTTCTGCTAGTAATGGAATAAAAGACACAGCAGAGAAGAAGCACTTTCGAATTGTCTGAATAACAGTAAGTCAAATTTGGCCCTTTTGAAGATATTTATTATAAAAAGTGAATATTTTAATACGAATACCAGAAGGTCAATTAAACTAATTTGCAATAGTCTATATAATTTTTGCTTTTATATTAATTTCTTTTAAAGCAGTCTGCTTCTTATTGTAGGAAAAAAAAAAAAAAGAAACTGTTTGCTGGAGAACAAAACTGCTACACACTATGTACGATGCATACTGCTCAACCTAAGTTTGTACCCTGATTGTATTCAGTCCACTTACTCTAAAGCCTTTCAAATTTTCTGGGAGATCAGTGTAAGGATAGTGAAGATGATCATAAAGATTAATGTACTGCTCTGTTATCATTATAAACAACAATCTGTCAGTATGAAAAGGGCAATAATTAGGTGTAATGTAAGACTCCATTTGCATTTATGTTTTTTATTATTGCTAAAGTAACATAAGAGGTAGTCAAGTCCTTCGCTATATTAGTAGAATTACTCTTAATAGTTCAGTCAGTGATAGATCTAACACAGACATGTAACCATGACAACCAGGTCATGCTTTCTCTTAGTTAGTTGGTTGAAAAAAACTCTGTTTTAGTTCTGTACCTGAGATGAAAAGAACAAAAAATCTATGCATTCTGTCTTCCTGGTAAACCTTCAAATGGAAGCTCGCAGTGAACCGTCGTTTAATTTCAGGCATTAAAAATGTATCTGAACTTTATAACAGTAGGAGCTGCATAACTGAGAAAAAAATCACACTGTATCTTATTAAAATATATTCCTTCTCTGATTGTAAGTCATTTTGCATGTGGATTAATGGAAATTCGCATCTATTTTTCAATGTTTCAAGTGTTAAGATACATTACACAGCAAGCCATTGACTAGCAGGGAAAGAGTCTACACATTATCTCTTTTTTTTGTACTGTTACATAAAGAGGAAATGTATTTGTTGGAATCAGACTGATACTGTGCATCAAAATCCAATTAAGGTTTAAACTTAAAGAAAATTAGCATGGTCTTCATTAAAATAAGTAACAAAATGTAAACTATAAGCAAAATAATTTGGTAGAAAACTGCAAAATCTCTGCAAAGTGTGATATTAACAGCATATGAGGAATATACAGAATTTCACACATTGAATATGAAAAAGGAAGGGGAAAGTACATCTTTAAAAAGTTGGCAATTCAAGGGGGAGTTAAATTGGTTGTCTTAACCCTTAGAAGGAGTACTAGGCTTTTTTACAAAGCTGTATGAAATGAATGAAGCAATGAGAATGACATGCCTTTTCATCATTTGGTAGCAGGTCTTCACAAATAACTTTTGAGATTTTTTTTTTTTTTGTAAAAGAAACATTAAACCTGAAATTTCAATTTCCAAACATTTCTATCTTATTTGAGACATAACACTAGAAGAAAACATTTAACTTGAAAAAAACATCAAGCTTAAAGACAAAAACAGGGTCCATCAAAGTGAATTATAAAATATCCAGTTAACAAATCCAGAATTTTTCTCAAATTTCTTAATAAAAATGAAGAAAACCACTACTATTTGTATTTTTCCTCCAAAGAAAGCAAGATATTCTATGAGACATAATCCCAGAATAATTAATTTAAAAGCAAGAGTACGGTCTTTTTGTACCATTTAGTTCAGTGAAAGCACTTATTCTTGAATTTCGAATCTTCCATGTTTTCTTAAGTAAAATTTGCCAGTTCAGAGCTAAAGTACAACAAAGATGAAATAGTATGCACTAATACTGCTCCTGCATGAAGATATTATGAGTCACTTTAAAAACATATTTTATTGACCCTAGTAATTTCAGTTGAGTAACAAGAAGTAATTTTTTGACCAAATGATGACTGGTGTCTGTGAGACAACTTATGCTGAAGGACATCCTCCTGCCTCCTTTCCTTTAGTCATCTTCAAGGTCCTAGAGCTAACACTGGTGAATGTAAGACATTAAAATCGTATTAGAGAGAGGTGGCCAAAGATCAGATACTGAGATTCAATCTTTTATAAATTTCACCTGATGAAAATAATACTAGCTCTCAGAAAAAGGAAGATGTCTCTCCACCTCCTTAGGTATTTAATATTACTTAGACAAATACATCACAAGCTATTTCATTAACAGCTCTACAGCTAACAACCTACATGGAACGAACTGGAATATTATTTGCCCTCATTGGGAAAGTCTCCAAATATTTGGTCAAAACCTGCACAGGATGAAAATGAAATATAATCTCTGAGATCAGAATGTTCGAGGGTTTTTTTGTCTTAAAAAACCTGACTTCTACCCTTCCCAATATACCTTCATAGAGGGGAACAAAGTTATCACAGATTTGGGCATGTAAACTGCTCTAGTTACTTGCAGTTTTTATTTCCCAGTAAAGATAAAATGCAATGCTAAGTGCATGTGTGTGTTTAACGCAGTATTTGCCTACAATGCAGTGTGCAGCCTGTAAAGATACACCTCAATCAATGTAGTTCCTGATAACAATGTGGTTACAGCTCCACAGAGTTCAGTATCTGATGCTTCACAGGTACTTAGCTGAAGTAGCCCATCCAGGCTAGCTTGAGCCTGTCTATGTAATTTGCAATTATATTTGTGTGTTACAGATGTGTAGACAAGTGGACAGAAGTGCTAAAGGAAGACCAGAGTATAATTTCTTGGCTTAACTTTGGAGAGTTCAGAAAGCAGATGCAGTGATAAGGTATTTTCTCTAGTTTCTGAGGGCAGACAAGACAGCACGTTGGTTATGAAACATTTCAGATGGTAGAGTTTACTTTTACGATTTCTAGCAGGTAGGATCCATTTATTCTGTGAGAAAGAGGCCAGTTAAGGTTTCAAATATATTATGTATAGGACAGTTAAGGTTCCATGTATATTATGTGTAGATTCTCTGTTCTACCTATTATTATGGTAAACTTTACATCTAATATATACATATAATGCAATATAGATATACATAAATAACATCAGAAAACATTATGCAACCCTGTTGCTGTAAAAAACAGTCTGTTACAAAGATAGATACATTTTATATATGCATACTTACATAAGAAACAATAGTAAAACTGCATACAATGTACTGGATATTAAGAACTGGATATTAAGAACTCAGTACAAGTTAGTGAATATTTGCTGAATATTGTTTGATGACCTATATTCTCAGCTCATTTACTTTGCAGATAAATGATTTATCCCATGTATTGCACCTTTGGAAGGCTGTCTTACTTGTGTATGCCAAGATAAATTAGGAAGGCTCATGAATTCAGAAATAGAGAAAACTTAAGCTATGTGGGTTCAGGCAATGTATGTGAAGAGTTCTTAATAAAATCCAGTTTATAGCTACGCACTTGCAATGTATTCTAAGAAATACTAGTGTAAAGAGAAACTTAGCAAAGTGAATAGAACAGAAAGGTTGCATGATCTTCCGCTTTTAGATTCCTCTTCCAGTGACATGAAGTTGCTAAGTAATGTAGACACGTCAAATTGTGCTTCATGTGAATATTTCATACTGCTACATATAATATGTACAGCTGTGGGAAAGGCATTAATAGAATCGCATTGCAGAAGATAAAATAAGCTCAGGTAATAAAAGTATTGGAAGATGTATTTGTAGTTCATGTTTGTATTTGAATCTCTAACCCTGACAGTGGTGAAAGTGTTATGATCAAACACTTACTTCTGCCTCATAATGTAGCTTTTGAGAAAGAATTAGGTCATTTGAAGTCTGGATTTATGCTTTCCGTTTTTACTTCATTGTTGGATAAATCAACAATCTGTTACATAATAACCCTTTGAAATCTTGAAAGATAGAGATGGAAACTTATTAGATACTTGCCATTCTAATGGTATTAGAAATCAAAGCATACTTAAAAGAAATTTTAATAATACAGTAATTAAGAATATTTAGTATTAGGGACAATCAAACCTCATAAGTATTGTTCTTTGAGCTTTGATTAGGATGCAGCACCTGATTGGGTGTCTCATGAGATATGGCTTGCTTTCCATGATGTTTTCAGCCTGTTTGGATTTTGAAGGGGACAGTCATACTTCATATTATTTAAACAATTCTCTTATTAACTGTTTCAAAGATCTGCTCAGAGCTACTGTTGTAACTGTTCTAGTTCTCACCAGAACATAGAAGTGCAAAGGCAGATAGAATTTTTGTGCCTATAACAGGTAATAGATTTTTCTTCAACTCAACCACATCCTCCTATGCTGCAGAGCCATCTTATACTTCTGCACACTGCTCTTCAACTGGACAACAAGGGAGCATATATTTACCACAAAAATTTCACAAAGTGTTTCAGCTCTTAGAAGATACTTTACTTACCACTGTGAAACAATCTACAACAACAACAACAAGGTATTATTCTATCAAGAGTAATACACAGATTCAGCCAAAGGCAGCATGTCTATGCCAAGGTTCCTAACATCCTAATCTCTCTGCAGCTGGAAACGTGGAGACTACTTAACACAGCACTGTCTTCTACGCTTCTAACAACAAAAAGTAGAAACCTCCAGACACTAACACAGCAATCCTGACAACAGCCAGTGGCAGGTGTGGGCAGAAAAGCTTTTTCATTTTGTGTGTAGCTACAGCTGTTCCTTCTCAGTCTACCTCTGCAATATCCCAGCTGCAGAGCCTTAAACTCCTTCCTCTGTCAATGTTCAGCTGCCCTTACTTCTTCCTTTCCTTGAAGTTAATTATCTAAGACAGCATGTTTCCTCATGTCATAACGGTGCACCCTTGTCATTCACATACTTCCAGGAAGCATAAGGTTACAGAAATTTATCTATTTATTTATTTTTTATTCTGACTTCAAGCCAAATTATGTACAGTCCACCACTTAGGAGCTAAGGCCAGTCATTCCTTGAGCCTCCAGTTGTGTATTTGGCTGTTGCCAAATTTCTCTCCTTAGGGTCTCAATAGATTTTTTTTTTTTTTTGAATCAAGAATGTCCTGCTATCTTTTTGAGCAGCCAGGAGATGGATATACACATTTCCTCACTGTGAGTAAAATCTACATATCACAACATAATTCATCTAGAATTGTCCTTTTTCTTATGACTCACTTTTTAAAAAACTAATTCCTTCTAAATACTCATGTTTGCTTCTTTAATTCTGATTAATAGCCCTTCACAATCAAATTCTTCGTAATGTAATACATATTCTAACCCCAAAAGTATAGGTGTTCTCATCTCGTTATTTTTACTGTCTTTTATTCGTCTTAGATTGCAAGTGTTAAAAGGTGGTGTTTCTGTCTTCTTTTACATGCCTGCAGTATAAATAATGCATCATATAATTCGTCGTGGTGCCTTTGGGGAAAACCAGTGTCTGAGAAACACACTGATAGGAAGGCATTTCGCAAAATATAGGACTATGCTGGATGCCATCCAAGTCAAGGAGGAAATTATCACCGTGTATAACTCCAGAGATGAACTGAAAGTAGTTTATTCTCCCTACGTCAGAGAACAGAGTTTGGCTAAAGGTTAAAGCACGGAATGAATGGAAATACTGATGCAAATTGCAACTTCAGGTGAGATTCACTACATCTATGGAAAATCTTAATCTTTTGGCTCCATGTGAAAAGTTGGATAGGTTAAGTACGTCTCCTGCTGGGAAAGTTGCTGCAAAGCCCTAACTAAGCAGCGATCCATCTCTGTGGGCTGAAGTGCTTTGTAAATGAAGGGGCCATGTGGAAGCTGATAGATAAGATGCCAGCAATCATCATGCAGGAACAGGTAACTAAGTCCTTGTGCCTTGCAGTAACAACATGACCTGTTATGAACTCCAAATAGTTTCCCCTGTCCATCTCTCTACTGTTCATCACTCTGCCTTCCCACACCTGAGCCTGTTTCTCTCATGCCTTTGATATCATTTGTATTTGCAGTTTCACTCATGCTGTTTATAAACAGCCACAGGTAAATTCCATCCTAAGACTGTTCCTTGTTTACCCCTCTCTAATGTCCTTCTTCCTTTGACATTCACAAATTGTCTAAATCATAATACAACACTGTTCTTCAATAGAATAGCATTACTGTACTGTAACAGTGTTGTAGTGAGGTAACCAATGATGTAGGAAATATGATATAAATGATTGTAATGGAAAAGGAGTTGTTCTCTTTCACATTAAAAGTGAGCATGCGTTTAGGGATTTTTCTTTCTCTCACTTTCTTCAGGGAGAAAGAATGATATTTAGACCAATGTGTGCTTCTTACGCCTTGGTTTTGTCTGTTTTTCATTAGTTTGTGTCTGAAGTAAGGTAATTTGGTTTGTTACCCTGCCATAGATTTACTGTATAAACCTTTGTCCTTTGATTTTGTATTCAGGAGGAAAGCTTCCTTTTCTTCAGCTGAATCTTTGGACAATGATCAATAAACAAAAGCCCAGGATCTCAGAATGTGCAGAACACCTATTCTAAGATTTTAGAAATGGTCGGACCTCATCTTAACACTTTAAATTCCTGCTCTTTCTGTAGGTGTTTAGTTGTGGGCTGCTACATAAATTAGGATAAACATCTTTGTTCATATTTATTCTGGCAGAGCGGGTTAGCATGTGGTATCTGCCCAGATTTTGCTTCGTCAGTGGTTTTGGTATCTGCACTTTGTCCGAATGGTTTAATTTACAGTTATGAAGGGAACAGATTAGATTTAATTCATGCTGCTGCATTTTTTTTTTGCATTTGCCAAAAGAGCTGAAAGGCAGTTATTACTAGATGCAAATACTCTGCTTTCAGATCCTATTTCAACTAATAATTTCAGAACCAGACATCACATAGCTATCTAAAAAGGAAGTTAATTAAAAGAAAAAAAAAAAAACCCACAGCATTCACTCAAGTATTCCTCTGTGTAACATTCGTATATGGTCTGAATTCATTCTCCTAATTTTCTCTTGAATTTGGTCCTAACAGGCAACTAAAATTGCCTTCATCAGAAAGCAGAAACAAGTCCAGATGTCAGCTTTCTCCTATCATCTCCACTGTCTGAGCTAACTTAAACCTACTGATTTTCCTGCTATAATCTACATTTTCAAATGCTGCTACTAGACGCTATTTAACTACCTACTGCTTCTTTACTTTAAGGAAAATAAGCCACCGAAGACAGCAGCATGATGTAGCAGTACTCACAGTAGCTGAGGATATCAGGAGCAGCTCCTGCAGGCTCCACGTGACTGACTCTGACTGCTCACTGTAGTCTGTGTTGGCATACCCTGTCTCAAAGAGACAAATTTTGGACCTCATAAAAGGCCCTCTTTTGCTAGCAAGCTTATTCAGTGGAATTGGTTATGGCACTAGTGCAAAATACCAAAGCCTAAGATACGGGAAGATTTTATTCCAGTTTGCCTTTCTCTATTGGTAGACCTGTAAGGCAGAAAAGTCTGACTTGCCTAAATGCAGAGATTGATCCAAGTTTCAGGCACATCAAGATTATGCGAATACTGTTTAATAGAAAGTTCGACTCTTTTCCATCCTCTGTATTTCAGGTTATTCATTAGATTTGCCTTGTGTTTACCCTAGGTTTCCTCCTTCTTTAATGAGTTAAAATAGAAATCCAGATTATTACTTCCTGTTTCAAAGTATGCCAGGAAAATATATCCTCTGTGAAACAACCTAAATTTCTCACGTTCTATAGTTTTAGCTCTGGAGCACAGTTTTGCATTACTCGTAAGATACAGGCTTGCTCCTTTCTAGAGCTAGCGATTTCTTATATCCATACACAAGGAATTTTGTCCCTTTAGGTGACACACGGGGACAAATGCTAAGCCAACAAATACCTAGAGTGCCCATTATACTAAATGCTGTCAAATATCTCAGCTATTTAGAGAACTCTACATCTCCTTTTAAAGGTGAGATTGTTCTTCTCTGACATATTTCATCTGCAGGATTCTCTGTCACTGATTGTTTTATAATCCCTTTGTATCTTGATGTATAGACAAGCACCTAGAAGCATGATTTTGAATTTGTTTTATTCTATTAATGTGGAAAATTATAGTGCTGTTTTACCTAAGGATATATGATATTTTACTTTTTTGGTATGATAGTACTAATAAAAAAAACCCAACCCAGTGCTACAGAAATAGGACAGGAAGTTTTACATGAATGGTGCAGTATGAAGCATCCTGCTTTAGGCTGCCTTTTCCTGATGTCTTGATGCATTAGGAAGAAACTCGTGTCCTGAGTTAACAGACTTCTTTTTAAATCTTTCGTTCTAAGGTGTAAATGTATTGCAAAATTCATTTATTTATTTATTTTATGAGAGGATAACTCTTTCTAGCTTTTCATGGAAGTCATGCTTCAGGATGTATCCAAAAGCTTTCCTCCTTTAGCTAGGAAAGCTCTTCAGAAAATAAACCTGAACATGCCATCTGCACTAAAGAGATGAAGTGTCAAGGTTTCAAGATTGATAGCTGAGTGTCATCACAATGTGTTTCAGCTATTTCAGTGGAGCAACCTCTTTATATCCATAGATTCAAGTCTTGTAGAAAAGTTGTTTTTCACTTTTTACTCCTCTTCAGTTAAAACATAATGGCATAGACTGATTCCCAGAGTAAACAGATTCTTGCACGAAATGAATTTCTGTTAGTGCATCTCACCGATCACTGAAATGTTATATAAAAATATTTTCACTCTTATCTACTATTTTGCAAACAACCTGAAATTCATATATGTCCAAATGTATTTAGAGAAATTTTGATAATGTCATATATCACTTAGATGCAATTAATCTCTTCTATTGAATCTCTGTTCTGTAAAAAAAAAAAAGCTAGCAGTGATCAATTATTGTAACTAAGTCTCCAGGTCTTACCTATATTTTCTAAGAGATGTAATTCTTTTGTTAAGGATGTTACGATCCTTCTTGAATGATAGGTGAAGAATTAAAATATGATGTAATCATGTTTCACTCTCTGAATTTTAATAGCTGTTGAAACATGTCCAACGTTTAAATATTTGGGGTAGTTTATCAGAACAAATTTAATTTAAGTGTATGCTTAATCTCTGTTCTGAAGAGAAATTTTTAAAACACATTTTCCTGCATGGTCTCAATTCTTTATAATGTATCACTCTGCATCTGTAAGCTTTTATATTCATAGAAGCATATCGAAATGACACTCAATTTTTTAGCCATTCTCAAGCTACAAGGACTCCTTGGGCCAGGCAGTGCTATTAGATGAGATAAACCCCAATCAAACAAAGGTATTCTGCTGCTTTAAAGGCAGCATTTTTTTATTTTTTTTTATTTTTTTTTTTTTCCTAAATAGGCAGAAAGTCTCTGTGCTTCAGAAACATTTCAGTAGTTCTGCTTGGAAGGACACAAAGTTCAGGTAGACTTGTTATCTCTAGCCATGCCAACTATCAAACTACTGATCTTCTGGTTGCAGGAGGCTTATCAGAAAGTGTTAGCACTGTGGGAACCCCAGGTCCAGGTCCAGGCTACTTCTATGTTCAACCTAATAAGCCCTGCTGCTGGAGTATGCAGGGGCAGAGCAAGGAGCCCCACTGTGGTTTCAGAGCAGGCATGCTGAGTCTAGTGAGGAAAGTGCTGAGCCAGAGTTAACAAGCTCAGCTGACCCTGAACTAACTCATTATGGAGAACCAGAAAGTTTCTGCAGTGACCTCCATACCTTTATCATTTTGGGTCAGGAGTATTTCAGCTTACTGAATAATGAAGAGCCTGAATACATGCATGAGGGCTTGAATCTTTGCTGTATTTTCCTTTTAGTACTTTAGGACATATTTTGGATTTTTGAATGGAAATCCTAATGCTGAAATGATCTTTTTTAGACATTAATAATTTTTTTTGTTTCTCTCCCTCTCTCTTTTTTTTTTTTTTTTTTATTCTGTGAAACAATTCCCTTTTTTTGTTTGGTTTGTTATGGTGCATAAAATTCAAATTGTACTAGAGAGCCCAGTGCAACAAACATGAAAACCCTACATTTCCCGTTTAAGAGTGGTAGTCTACATTAAAAATGTGGATATTCATCACTTGCCTTGTTTTACATCAATTAGTTTTATTTGTATTAAACTAATTCCCTGCCACTGACCCCAAGCTGGTGTTTTCAGAATACCATGAAATTGGTTTCCAAGTTCTGAATTCAAACCTTCACTTGTAAATATGATGCCACAATGTAATATAATCTCCTCTGCTAACAACCTAACCTGATTTGGAACAAAAGGTCTTCTAGAAAATGCTCAGATTGATTAACCACTTCCAAGCTAAATCAGCATACATACACTACTTCTCTAATAAGTAGCTTCATAGGTGCTAGGATAGGTCTTGGTCACCAGCTGACACAGAATAACAGAGCAAAGAGACTGCAAGTAGAGGGAAATAGACAGTTTACTGGAGGAAAGAAAATAACAGAGGTGAGTAATGGCTTCTGTCTCTTCAAATTATTGGTAGCATGGTTTTGCTGCAGCTAGGTTTTTGCAGCTCTCACAACACATCAGCCTTACCTCAGCAGCTATAAGCATCAGCTTACCCCAGCATCACCTCGCATCAGACTCTATCTTCCTGTACCATACAGTATTTCCCTTTAGACTTTTTAGTCCTTACAAAATTTCCTACCAGGCTTTGGGTTCAGAATCTAGAAGCTGCACAGAAGATTTAGTATAGATTTGCAACAATTCAATTTCTTACCTTTTCATGGCACCCTATGAAAAGCTTGTTTTCATTCATACCCTGCCCCTCAGAGAAACTGGAAACTAGGTATAAACATTTATAAGAAAAATAAATACTGCAGCTGCATGCCTTCTTCATTATTCTTCTTTCTCAGTTTTGGAGCAGATTTTAAAATGTATTTTTTAGTGACATGTCAGAGCTTCAGAACATTTATTTTTGGCATTATGGATCAGATGATTTACCTTCTTCAATATGTTTATCTTTTATATTGGTATGTACATATGTTGGGAACATTTTTAAAGCTGATTTACCTGTTACATAAATGATCATGTTGAAAATTCTAGTACTTGGTCTGAGAAACCTTATTACCATGAGCTTCCCAAAGAATAGGTATCCATAGAAAGTTTTCCAAAACTAACTTAAGATCATGGCACCATAAGTACTAATGAAATTGCTCTCAAAGTGTTAGAAAGATTTAAAGGCTAAGATTTTCCATCACAGCTATAACTGCAGTCTTTGACCTGTCTGTATAGAGGCAGATACTTTTGTCCTTTGGACATTCTTCCTGTAACTGGTAAATGCTGGACATATGGCTGGACATCCATACCAATTAGTAGATCAAGCAGAGCCCAGACTAACTGTAAATAAAATTATGAGAAAGTCTCAGACTTGTGAGCCTAAGTTTGAGATGTTCAATTCAGTAATCATGGCCTACATGCTAATGTACACTAAGACTGAATGTAAAAAAAAAAAATACATTTTCCTTTTATGTTAAAGGCAATGTCACAAGGTAATGAGAAACTTTTAATTGAGTTTTGAATTGCTACCTTTGATTCTTTTAATGCTATAGCCAATAGGTCACTGATTAAGCCTGCTTCACAACTACCTGTCCAGGGACTGGAAATTAGTATGTGAAATAAGACTGGAAAAAAAAAATAGCAGGTATTTTATAGTTATGAGTCTTTAGAAAAAAAAAAAAAAAAAAAAAAAAAAAAAAAAAAAAAAAAAAAAAAAAAAAAAGAATGCAAAGAATTACAAGAAATTTTGTGGACCAAGATGGATTTTTTAGAATATGTTAAGTCAAATATGATATGAATTGTTTTATTATGATAGATTGGATATACTCAGAAAGATGGCAATGTAATTTTTCTATAACATAGCTCTTCTTTTCTCATGTTACTTCTTTTCATTCACTGTTCTCACCCACTGCATGCCAGAGGCATCTGCCACCTTAACCTCTGCCAACAACCCTTGTTCTGACATAGCTCCTGGGGAAGACAGGGATATGGGTCCACCAGTGCAAGATGAGAGGCATTAACATCTGCTGGGAAGGACTGCTTTGAAACACGGGCTTTGTTTGAAAGCTACTTTGCCCTGAGGGAGAACAGGCTGTGGGATCTCTTGCATAACTGGCTTCTCCCTTCAGTACAGCAGTGGGTATAGATAAATGTGAAAATTGCATTTCTTGTTACATTTCTTCTTTGGTACTTAGAGGGTAGTTATTTGCTCCTTTGTCTTTTTTCTTTTCCTTGTTTTCAAAAATCTGTTCCATCCTAAGAGACATTGCTTTTCTGTGAGTTGTTTACTTATGGCAGAATTTCCAAAGGTGTTCAACAAGCAGTCTGTCTCTGCTCCCATTGAAGTCAGCAATGAACTTATTGTGGATGTTTATGAGAATAATGATAAGCCATTGTTTAGTGATTTTGAAAAATCCTGTTCTATTATAGTACCAAGAAACTCTAGTTTCCTGTAAGAGGTGTAAGGAATACAAGTATTAAACCTGGTAGTCTGTTCCGTTCACGTTTGTATAGCTCAACACCAGCAAAAATACAGATATTTCTTCCCCACATAGCACAGCAACAAAGAAGTTTAAGTATAACAATAATTATCATCACTAGTCTAATACGAAGCTGGCTTTCCCTGGAAAAGAAAAAAAAAGTAATGAGAGAGATTGGTTGAGATGAGAAAGCCAAAATTACACCCAGCGAAAAATGTAAAGAACACAAGAATGGGAATCAGCCATGGTTATATGCATATGGATAATGTAACATTAGCAGAAAATAGTTTTATCTATATCAATAAATGGCAATTTTGGAAAATAAAGGCAACCCATTAAGTAACTCTTCTTTCTGAGAATAAATATTATCCTAGGTTGTCATAATAGAGTGCTAGAGGTAGGTATGAAAAAGACCTATTACATCACATGGTTAATTTCAGTACTAATCCAGTATTCTTACACTGTAATAATCAATTTGCAATTACACTGTTTGAAAAGTTTTGCAAGGAAGTTTGGGAATTGAGCCACTTTTGATATTTTAGAACTAGATTAAAAATCTTATTTTGTCAAAATACAGTCTAAGGAAACAAACCCTCTGCTTAATGACAAGACGTCTTCCAATGTTTTTCCTTCCCGTAGCTGTTTCTTTTTACAAAAAAAACCCAAAACAAAACAAAAAAACAAGTATGTATTTCAGATGGAGGTGAAAACTGTTTCAAAACAAAGAAATATGGTGAGTTTCAGCAAATGTAAACATTATAAATGTATTTTTCTTTCATACAAAGACATACAAATTTCCAGGCAACACTGAATGGCACAGGGAATATTGGCAAAAATAGGAAATAGCTATACTGGTGTGAACTAAGAATAATTTCAGTACTCTGGTGAAAGTGTAAAATATTTAGCATAAAATATTTTAGCTTTTCCATCCCTTGTAATCCTATTAGATCTTTAATAGATAAATTCATTAATTCATTTATGAATATTGATTTTTTTTTTGCAAGTTTAGATGTGTACATGGGCAAGTAGTCAAAAAAGAAAGAAAAGAAGATATCATTCAAGCTCAGTTTAGCACATATGCTTGCTGCATTTGAGGTGTTTCTTTTAATACCCACCCCACCCTCTCAAACCTCCCCCATCAAGGAAATTGAGGAAAAAACTCTGCTTTTATGTGCAAGTCTGTGGAATCTGTGCTGCCTCCCCCAACAGCATAAAATACTGTATGATTGAGATAATATTTGTTGGACTTGGGATAAATTAAAGAATTTAAAAAACCTGAAATGTTTGCAAAATATTAAAGCCAAGAGAAGATGCTTAATGAAATTATTAAAAGAGGAATTCCTGTTGTTTCATTTTACCTAAATAACTGTGGAAGTTTTCCTAGTTTTCATAAATCTCTAATCCTTTTATTGTTGTACTAAAGTATTAACTTCCATAATATTTTTTAAGAAATAAATGATAACATTTCCAAGAATAAGTATGGAATTATTTTCAATGGCAAATGAACATCACAAGGAGATATTACAGTTCAATTTATAATTTAGGCTGTGCTTTTTAGTTAAATTATTTTATTAAATAGGAAATTAGCCACATAAATCACCATATGAATTGTGAAGCATGAACCTGGTTCAAAACTCATTTATATTTACATTTAAGATATAGCAATATTTCCTCTGTCATAATTTATTTAACCATAGATCGCAATGGTAGAAAACACCTCTCTGTAGAAAATACGAGCAAACCCACTCAAAACCAGGTTTTCCAGGGCTTATATTCAATGTAGGATTGTGAAGTAGTCTGCAGAAAACTTGATAATTTTTCTTCATTCATGGCCAAAAATATTAAAAATTATGGCTGTTTGTCTGACTCTGTCACAGCCATCTTCTGTTTTGAACTATTTCTTGTGAGTCTCCTGTTTTAGAATCCAGAGAGACAGAGGCAGATTTATGCATCTGATTTTATTTAGACCAATTCACCATATATTCACAGAACCCTTCTTTCAGTCCCAACAGTTTCCAGAGACCTTCAGAGGTGCATTCTGCACCTGTGAGATTATGGATTTAAGCAAGTTGATTGAAAACAGTGTGCTTATAAATGTTCCTTCAAAAACCTAGAAGAAGAAAAGGCTCTTAGCAGATAGAATAAACTGTGGTAGAACATTTTCTCCAATGAAACAATTTACATTCAAAAGTACCTGCAGTTTAGCAGGACTTGCAGTGCTGTATGTTTTCTACCATTTATAATATCTTATTTTGAGAATCTCTTTATTCTAGTTTTGTATGATTTCTTAAATGTTAACAAAAGTTGCATGATGACTGACTTGGATTTCTTCAGTGTGTACATGAAGCACATTGGTAGTGCTCCTGTGGTGCTCTGGCAGAACAGTAAAAAATTTCTTCCATTCCTAGCCATCCAGACTATGACACAGATTATCTGAATTTAAGAAAATAAATAGTTTAAGTACTTGATATACTTAACATACGATAAAGGTAGTTGTATCTTTTCTTGTTTATCAGCCGTGGTCCAGTTACCCTAAATCCAGTTCCAACATACTGAAATGACTTGAATTCACAGGGAATTCCTAAAACTTTTTAGCCAACATGATTATTTTGAGACCTTTTTTATCTATGATGTCCAGTAGAGCAGTTTATCATGAAAGTGTAAGACCACCAATAATTATATAGAATAAAATGAAGTATTATTAAAAGCACCAGACCTCCAGAGTTGAAATTATAATATGAAATGCTGCCACTATAACATATGACATTTTGTTAAATCTCAAGGTGATACTCAGCAGTGATAATACTGCACGAATCACTGCTCAACTGTCACTTTAATAAAGGACAATAGAAAGATGGTACTATTCTATGCCATCTGTGGTCTTCCACACCTCTTTCCTGGAAAAGTACAACTTGGTTACTTTTCTTAAGATTGCTATGTTTACTTGTTTTAAAATTCAGTTATCACTAAAGGGAATATTTTATACCAGATGTTCTTAATAAAGAGCTTATGCCAACTTTCTGTGTAAAGCCATAAACATAGATGTTCTGGATAACCAAGTGTTTGAATGCAAATTTAACAATCTAAAAAGCAGACTTCTAATGATATTCAAATGTAAATATTACTCTGAAAGAAAAAACTTGTGCTGGTTTTGTTATGAAGTATGATTGATCTGTGTTATTTACTGAAAAATTATTAATTACATTACTCCAGTCTTTATAAAATAAATCATAATAAAATAACCAAAAAAGGGAGTCAAGGAGACTGCAGATATATTGTTAGTCTGGCTACTTCCACTAAGATAATCTTTGGAGAATCCAACTCAAGGTAATTCTTCTTATCATTTCCAAAGCTTGGCTATATTAACATGTATTGTAATTAGTCTGAATATAAAAGATAGTACTTGCTACATGCAGTTTCTTTTGTTCTTTTAGGATTACAGTTAACAACATTCAGCCAAATTCTCGCAACTTTGAACAAATGTGCTAAGTGGAGGAGAGATATTTTCCCCCAGATGTAGGAACCTGCACAGGAGGCAGCTGTAATTTGTATGGCTGTGTGCCCAGAGTCCAAGCAGGAGGTGGGAGGACAGGCATTCTTAACTGCAGTTCTCCTCAATCCTGTAGCTGTTTTTCTTATTTTGAAGCGTGTTGTTATGCTCACACAGCCATCTGTGTGCATGTAAAATTAGAGGACAATTTGTTGGTTTTGCTTGCCCTTGAAGGATGTGCATGATGCTGTTCCAGTTGAGCACCTACACTTCAGACATTGCATCTGAGCCTGAACCTGCAGGTTTGTGATCCTAATAAACTAGGTAAACACTTACAACAATGACATTGCAGTACCTAAAATTAATTATTTGATCTTGGCTACATCTGAAGGAGACAGAGTGAAGTTTCTATGAAGTACATAAATAATGTTACCACTAAATACTTGTCCATGTGACTAGTAATCTTGGGCATCCCCTACTAGCCATCTACTAAAGATATGAGCTTGGCTTGGATTTTCAAATAAGGGTTTCTAAAGACTCAGTACCTAGATTTTTCTTTCAATGAATGTCCTCAAACTGAGCAGAAACTGGATTCTCAGAATATTTCATGCATTGGTATTACTTAATCTCAAGATAAAATCAGACATATTCTCGAGCTCAGAATCTGAAAACCAGGTTACTTTCTTCTAGCTCAGTGCCCCCAAATTCTGCAATATAGAATAGTAGCTCCTCTGTCTTTTATTCTTTCCCCACAAATCCAGTCTTCTTGAAGGCATGATACAACTTCACAAAGAAGTAGAAAGTTTCATACTAAGTTTCTTCTACAGCCTTCTTAGACTGCTCTCACCAGAAGCTGCAGCAGTACATATGAAATCTTCCCAGCATGAAGAGAGAGTAAAGACTGTTTCTTCTAACCTAGGGGAAGGCAGAAGGGAAGGGGATTCATGTGGGCACAAAACAGTGATGTGAACAGCAGGCAGACCTTTCTGCCACTTCTAAAATCTGCCTGGCTTGTCCTGAATACAGTGTTGTTACTGATGCGCAGTGATTGGTGTGCAGAGATTGCTGTGTGTTCTCAGCAAATGTGACAGTTCAGGATCCTCTGATATCCCTCTGACTCAGAGCTACATCACAGCAGAATTTCAGCAGGGTGGAAAGGTTTAGCTCCTGAAACTGTGAGTTGTGCACGAACATTCAAATTTAGGTGCCTGGGTAGTGCAAAAGTACCTATCAAAAGGAAATTGATAACAAGACATTAAAAGTGCATTTCTGTGACTGTGTTCTTTTTGTTTCACATAGCAAAGCTGATCTTCTAGGTCTGGCCTTACATTTTTCATGCTGTTGCCACAATAGTAACACCATTTCTTTGCAGAATAACTTTTTAGTCTTTCATTCTGAACTTTCTGTATAATTTTTTCCCTGTGTACAAAACTTGAATAATCAGAACAATTTTAAAGTTAGGTTTTCATGTTCAACTGTATCTAAGACAGTGGATTAAAAAATAATATGTTTCATTAGTTGTTATAAAGAAAGAATCTATGGTTTTGTTCCCTATAAATGTAATTTTCTTCAAAAATTTGCAATCATGTTCATTTTACAAATATGTTTCCTAATAGTGTTCTTAATGATGTTTTTCAGGTTTTTGGTTAGTTTGACAGGAAAAAAAAAGGTGATGTCGCTGCCCTATTCTTGCCTAAAAGAAAAGCTAACATTTAGATTTATTTCAGCATTGGTGTTTTACAAATAAAACAAAATAAATGTTTAGATATGTTGAAGAGAAAATATAAAATAAATGGTCTGAAAGGTAAAGTGACCTTCACTAGATGAATTACCACTGTATTTATTCCTACCTGTGAGTCTAATTATGTGATGTTTTTCCAATGCACTTCAAAAATAAATTCCAAATCTGTTCACTGAGAAGTGTCTTAATTGTTTAATGTATTAGTTTCCATGTGTTTCCTTTCCTAGTATCCTTCTTATATTCAAGAATCCTGGGTTTTGACGGCCAGGCATGCCAAAATCCATACTAATCAGCATGCCTTGTAGCTGACTTCAAATTAGTCATTATCTTGCATTGCAGTTTCTATTTATAACTCAGACTGCTCTTCCAAATTCAAAATTATACAGTTTAAATTTATCAAGCATTTTTTATATAAGGTCCATCAGAACTTGCTTGAACTACCCTGTTGGAATGCAATGCTCAGTGAAGCTGTGAAGCACCAACTCACACAGATAAATGCTTTTCAAGGGGTCTTAGAACATAGAAAGACCTATGGACAGATTCTATATTACTGCAGAATTTTTTTCATTGTCATTTCCAGACACTTCAACAAGATTTAATTGCATATTTTCACATCTGATATGTTTTCAGAGCTATTTGCAGCACCAGTATTTCTCCTGTCAAAAATAAAATATAAGCTATGAATATCATTTCATTACTGTTGCTGTCAAGAAAATCAATGGTACATGACTCCTTTTGACTCCAGAAAAACCAAAAAAGGCCTTATTTCTTAACCATATCCTCTATTTAAGTAGCACGAATAATGTATGCATCTGAAATGATTGTCTAAGAATAAAAGCATATGAAATCTATCAGAATGATTTGTTTTTGTGATAGCAGGAGTTACTGAGGTGACATTTTAAGTGTGAAAGGCTTATTCTTATTTCTTACCTTTACTCCGAAGAAAATGGATGACGAGAAAGGAAGTGACCTTAAAAGGCTTGTTTGCAACTGGAGGACTTCTGAGTCTGTGTTTTGGGAGGAAAGGGAAGAGGAGGGGAGGTGCATATATTTATTTTAATTAGCTTGCCTGATTATTTTTCTAAGACCATAAAGAGAATATCTGTTTTCTGACAATTCTGTTTTCCAGAAAGAGTCAATAGTAGTTCTAGTAGGCAATTAAAGCATTCAAATAACTCTCTGGTCCACTTTCATGATACTCAGTCTCTCCAGAAATGTAATATGGAGCTATTTCTCTGTTTGTTTCGTTCTTTCCCACTTACCATTGTCCCTGTTCTATAAGGTGCCTAGGAGCAAATTAGGCTGACAGATCAAGTTTCGGGCAGTTATATGAGCTGAGTGGGGAACTGATCCAGATCAAAGTCAAAACCAATGAATCAACCAAAAATAACCTGTACCTGTTCTTTGATATCCCCCATTAATTCTCTACATTGATTGCCGTGTCACCATAAAAGAGACCCAGTCAGGTCTGGTGCTGAAGAAAAGCCAGCAGCAGGGCTTTCTGCTCCAGAGCACGTTCTGTTCCTGAGCAGTTTCTCATTCTTTAGGCTGATACTGTTTTGTCATTGAAATGGGGGCAAGGCAGGCAGAAAATAGTTGGGTGAGGCAAGATGATGATCCATCTTTTCCATGAGTTCCGTCTCCCTTCAAGCTACAAAACATAAATACCGGTGTTAATCAACAGGAGTCTGCTAAAAGTACATTTTGCCTCAGTGACAAAGGCACTGTAAGGTAGCAGGGGTATTGTGATGTTGAGAAAGCTGAGAACACTGCTTTAAGCCAGGTATTTTTATCCTGGGGCTGGTCCCCAGGATTAAACAGGTGATTTAAATCGTCTGTAATTGTGCTCCACAGTCTTCAGAACATTGTGTGTACTTTTTGAATGCAGGTATGATTATATCTTCCTACATGTTGAACATTTGGTTATTATTTATAAGCAGATAGATTTGATATGGCTACAGTACTGTATTGTCACTTTTTTGATAAATTATGTTTTCCTGGTTTTCCTTAACCACAATCACATCTAACATAGTTTCTCATTATTTGCTATTATCTTTCAAAACAAACAAACAAAAACAAACCAACCACAACAAAAAACACAAACCAAAAAAAAGCCCAAAAGGTAGCTTTCCTCAGATAAATCATTAAGGAGTTACTTAAGTTGAATGTACTTTTCAAACTTGCTTCAAAATAAGTTCACAATTATTTCTTTATCAGAATTGGCTTATTTGTAGAAATTAGTTGGGTCAGGCAGTCCACACGTACTTAAGCTGAAAAAACAAATAAAGGATAGAAGAGTGTTTCCTGTCCCCATCAAAAACCAAAATCTTTCACCTCATACAAGTTCATTTCCACTATAAGAATATGGAAAAATCCATCATTATTTTTTGAAATCACAAAATATTTTAAAGTTTCTGTTAAAATGAAATTATGGAAAGATCAACATATATACTCTCTCTGGAATAAATGGCAATTTCATCTAGTTGTTGCAACAGGAAATGTCAGATGTGGGGGAGAATTCTAAATAAATCTGGTATCTAAATATTTCAGAAAAAAATGTTAACTTATGATAATCCCACCACAACTCTACAATCTGAGGGTTTTAAGGACTGGATGTTGATTATGCAAATGTCTGTCCGCACATGTATTCAGGGTAATTCTCCACTATAACATATGTTTGGGTAGTAGCCTTTCAGATAATTGAAACAGCTGGCTTTACAGTTAGACAGCCAGTTATTAGATATTTTCCCAAATGCAGCCATCTTCTGTGTTTAATAAAAATTATTCATTTCATTGAGAGTGTTGGAAGTACAGTTCTATAAATATTACAAGTAAATGGGATGCTGGACGCTACTACATAGAATTCAAAATAGATCAAAGAACATTCGTTTTGCTTTCAGAACACCACCATGAATCAAATCAGAGAAAAGGCCTTCCTCTCTCCTCCATTCAGTTTGTTGGCAGATGATAACTCTAGTCCAAATGTGTTTGGATTCTTGGTGCTTAGTTGTTTATTGCAAAGGAGATGTGTAAGGACTACATGGTAGTGGAGATGGATGTGGATAAGAGTGCTAAGTGGTGAGCCTCTGTTCAGTCCAGGTGTGCTTGGGTCCTAATGGGTTGAAACTATTCAAGGTCTATAAAGGGCATATGAATCAAGTCATATGGCATACTCCACACAAGCATGTCAGAGCTGTACTCGATATAGTTAAATAAAGATGCAGAGTAGTTAAAGACTGAGTATTACTGTACACTGTAATAGCAGGTGGTCATCATCATCTTTACAGAAGATGTGACCATTCTGAAAGTACAACTGCAGCACGCTAATACCAAAGCCATGGTGAATAACAGACTGCTAAAAAGCAGAAAAACACACACACAAAAAGTTTCTATATGCTCTGTCCTGGAGACAAACCACCTTTCTCCTTATCAGAGAAAGCTAAGTAGCTACCAAAAGGAGGAATGAGAGTATATATATATGTATATATATGTGTAGCAGACAACTCCTAATTTAATATGGAGATCTTCAGATACATAAGGAAGTCGGGAAACACATCTATCCTAATGAAGAGGAATCTCCTAGTTGTGGAGGGAAGAGGAGAGGAAAAAATAAACCAGTTTATCCACCTTGAGTTCAGTCTAATTTCACATGATACAATGATAAACTAAAGGGATGGAAAGCCCATAAATTTAGATCCTGGCACACTTTAATCGAGCTTTTTGACTCCTCAGTGTATTCTTCACTATGCCCAAATGCTAACAGGGTAGGTCCTGACGTGAGCCTTACACACTAGCTGGACATCTGGGGGCTATGCAGAGTTGTCTTGCAATATCCTTTTTTCTGTTCTTGCCCCTGCTATCCCTCCAAAAGCAAAGGTTGTCACTTTGGAGACATACTCATAACTTGTAGCACAAAGAGAAATGGCTTTGATTTTTTTCTAGTGTTTTCTTCACAATTTTTAATACAGTCTTCTGAGACCTTTATTTATTTATTAAAGTCTGAATTATTATCATATACTATTGAAATAACCAATAGGAGATCATACCTGTGGCAATAATAGGAGGCTTATGAGACAGTTTAGGAGTTGTAATTTGCCCTCTGAAGTTTAGGTCATCGTATCATTGCTAAGAGAAGCTCGTTAAGGGTAATATGACCTTCTGAAGTCTCTTGCTTCTGTACACAGGCTGAATTCTCTCAGGGTTGTCCTTTTTTATATAGTAGATAATGTAGAACTACAGATATTCTTGGATGTTGAAAAAAAAAATCTCAAAGGTTATAACATACACAAGACAGTAATTCTTGAGATTCCATTAGTTCTTTAAGAATTGCTGTAAGTCAGTGCCCAGGCCCTGATGGTAGCCAGCACCAGATGCTTCAGGGTAAGATGCAGGAGTGCCTCACTTGAACAGCTGCAGAATAAAGTGCACAAAAGAAAAAAGAATTTATTTTTTTTTTTACAGAAATTTGCCCACCAATGCTTTGCTTATCCTCTAGGCCATTACCTCCTTATCAGCAGTAACAACAAAAGGCTATCATTATATACAGGACATACTTATCTGAGCAACAGCTGTTTTTTCAGGCCAGAGGGTTACATTTTTATCCAATGGAAGCAGTCAGCCTTGAGCTGTCTTTGTAAGATAAAGAATTATCAAAAGACAGACTGTTTGACTTGGAGAATTTTTAGAAAATCTGGAATTTACTAATTATTGTAATCTAAAGTACATTGCATGTAATGACCTAAGGATGTGCCAGAAGGTGTATTTCTTCATCTAAGAGAGTTCTATGGCTGAACTGCTGTGAGAATCAGCTTCAAGGTTAGAAATCTGAAAATGGTTTCGTGTACCAGTCAGTGGTGGCTGATGCATTACTGTTAGAGTTTTGCTGTTCATACCTGCACATTTAATATTATTCTAGAAAGTCCTTCTTCCTGTTAGTAATTACAGGCTATTTGTAATATGCTGTCAGAAATGTTCATTCGTTTCTGAATATTTTCCTAAACTTCTGAGCTATACAGTGAGTTCCACACCTGTATTATGTGGCAGAGACAATATTTTGTATGCGCTAACTCCTGGTAATAAACACCACTGTAAGGATCAAATATTGTAGTTAGTAGCGTGAACACTTTATTCTTCCACAGCTGTGGAACACATAGTGCCTAAACCTGGATATGTGTTTTCTGATGATTTGTAAATTACAAATCAAATTTCTTACAGCACCCCCTTAGGAGAAATTGAGGTAATAAAATCAAATTTCCCTTTAATTTCCTGAAAGAGAAGGTCCTTGACATAAATTTATTCCAAGAACTTTTGTACTAAAGATGAATGTAAAGGAATAATTTAGTATCAAGTTATAAAGCCTTACAGTATCCGTGGTTTTACATTCTGCAGCCACACTGCTGTGGCCAGCTTAAACATTTCTCACCTTCCATCTCCTTCCTTTTTCAGTTTCCCAGGTGGTTTCAGATTCATTCCAAAACAGTGGTCCTGGCTAGGCTCCTATCCCTCTTTTAAGTCTAATCATACCCATAGAAGGACATGTGCTCATAAAGGCAGAAGTGAGATGTACGGCTGACAGTGGCAGAAGTGGGCAATGAAACTGGCTTTTTGATGTTAGTCTGCAATTTTATCCAATGAAACTGACTGCAATATTGTAGGATCAACTACTTCTCATCTGCCCATCTTCTCGCTGGTGCCAACATGTTCATGCAGTGAACGAAGTCAAGGAGATGATCCAGGGCCCTGGATCTATCCCTAAATAAAATATCTGTCTCTCTGCTCCCCTTAAAGATACTGATTTGTTAATCCACAACATGGCGAGAAGCTTGGCATTGTCATTGGCAAAGTGACCCAGGAAAGAGCAAGAGTGCAGTTTCCTAGCAAAGAATGGCACATACAACCTCAGCTTCAGATGAACAACTTCATTCCAATAGGTGGTATTGCTAACTTCAGAAGACTTCAGTAGCACTAGCCACATGAGTAAGCAATTTACAGTGCAGCCCTTGGTTTCTCTGCAGTATCTTATCCTCAGTTACACTCCTTTTCCCTGGTAACCCAGTAGGCTCACTCGTTGCCTCATAGAATCCTGTCTGTCCACTGCTGCCAGTCTGTTACTCATTTACATTAGCATCATAGAAGGGTTGGTTGTCAGTTCTTTTCATTACTATTTTAGTAAAAAACATTTACCATGTAGTGAAAGGGTTTGGCCTTGTGAAGTGCTGGATCTCAGAGCCTCACTAATTTCATTTGGAGTGGAGTCTGCTGAGTATCTCTCAGGGCACTCAGCCTCTTAAAGGATTAGACTGTTTTGGAATACCATCTATTTGTGTCAATATTTTATCAGTAATACAGAGATTATGCATTAGATTGTGTCCTAGCCTGATTAACTGGTGTGCTAGAAAGGGATATTGCATCTTTCTGTCCTTAATAATCTAGAATACATTTTGAATTACACAGTATTAAAACATGCAAAATAAACACAGACACTCAAAATGTAAAGCATTAACACTGTCTGGATGTCCTATAGCCATGCGATAGATTCAATGCATAGACTTCTTAAAAGGTCTGCTGGAGTAAGTGTCTGAGAGGGTGGACAGAAGGGAGAGGATGTGTACCCAGCATCTGAGCTATTCTGTTGCCTTGTTAGGTGCTGTGGGTAAATCAGAAAGTCAAATGGTGAGAATAGCAGGAGAAACACAGTTGCTGTTTATGGTTACTGCGCTGTTTTGTGATGGGGGACAAAAATTTTGATCTTCGGGATCTGGGAAGGATCATTCCTCTTCTTAAGGCTGTGTTGTCAAGCAGAGAAGCAAAGGGGGCAAGACGTGCAGCTATCTATTCCTACAGGCTAGCTCATTGGAGGGGCAGGAGCACAAAGAAGAGACACAATATAGAATATTTTTTGTCATTGGTTTCTTGCATACTGGAATAATATCCATATTTGATGTGACATCAAAACACAGACAGCCTTTTTCCATCCCTCAAGTTTCTTCCACTTTCGTTGGTGTCAGTATCTCATTCCTAGATTTTTGTTCTCCCTGTCCTCCTGTTCTCCCTAATATTTCCCCCTCTTTTTCTTAGAAATGAGTGCAGTAAAAAACAGTTCATTCAACTGTGGATACTATGATTAGTAAATGCTTTCCCAGATCACCCCCTACTTGTACTTTCCCAGGTCTTCCCTTTGCAACGCTGCCTTCTCCAGATCCTCTGCCTCAGTACTACCCCTTTCCCAGCCACCACGCATTCTTATCTGCGGAGCTGCCTGGCGTTCATGTTTTCCCCTTCTTCAAGACTCTTTGCCAGGAGGTATTGGAGATATGGCAGAGCTGTAACTGAGATGTGAAGACCCTGCTCAGTCCACTCACATAGTGACAGTACAGCACAACCAGCCTGGGGGAAGCTCTGTGCTGAGTGGTGTGGAGCAAACTGGCCTTGCAGGAGAGGTAGTGAGCAGCAAGACAGAATAAAATGGATGAGTTTCAATGCATAGGGTAACTTCAGAAGCGTTTAGTATTAGTTCACAAGAAGAAACGAGAGAGAGATTTCTGACTCACTTTGAGGAACAGAATGTAGAGCAGTGACCCACGCAGGCAGCACTGCATGGCAGAAATGTGCCTTGGGGCGATATTCCACCCTGATCATAAGAAGGCAGGCGCATTTTGTATGTGACAAGGAACTGGAAAATATTTAAATAAATTTGGTGAGAAAAAATAATCCATTTTGCAGAGCAGAAAAATATAGGTAGCAGAGAACTGGTGGGTGTTGCTGCCTCTGAGCCTTAATTCATCTTAAATCGTGGAATGTAGAATAAACAATGTATTTACATTTGGATTTCATGTTGTTTACTAAGTTACTTCATTGAGCATTGCAAATAATTAGAGCAACTTCTGCAGCAGACAATACAATTTGATTCATAAAGATTTTGAGTTTTATTCATAATTTTATTTTATCGTATGCTTAATTTCTAGATGCACTTATGACAGTTTATGATGCTGTTTTAAAGTAATCACAATGTCATCTTCAGTATCTGTTTTGGATGTTTGCCACCCTAGACATATGTCTGGTGACATTTAAATGTGTACTGTATTTACATGTAATATGTACACAGGATAAAACTGTAAAATAGGTTTTTGATGTGAAATAAGCACTATACTATGACATTTTTGAGAGGCGTATTCAAAGTTATAGGATGCATTGATATCATCAGGGCAAATAGATTTTCAAGATGGAGCTCAAGGAAAAATAAATTTGTATTAGGATGTTTTTCTGAAGAGAAATACAGAAAATTGAATGCCACATAGTATACACTATTTGAAGATAAGTACCCATACTTAATATTGTTACTTATGAAAATGATCTACTGTATTCACAGAAGGGTCTATGAATGCTGAGCCATATTAAAACTGTTTCCTTTGAATATGAAAATGTTGAAACAGTTGAGCTACTGCTAAATGCTTTTGAATATATCCTAAGAAATGGTGAACACTTGCTGATCTTGTTTCACACACATTTGAAAGCCACGGTGTCTACCAAGATGAGCTGCTGATGTCAGTTTAGATGGTGAAGTTATTCAAAATGAGCCACATAATTCTTCATCTTTACTGAAGCAAGTTCTCATAGAACTGTGCTCTGACTTTGGAAGTAGTATGTTACATGCAAACAGATGAATTCAGATTTAGTTCAATACTAGGCGTTTGATTGGATAAGAATACATGATATGATAAGTAGAAAGCATTTCTCTTTAGCACCCAGGTTACTTATCAGGACAAGGCCATCTTGGTGTGGAAAAATCCCTCAGTATTTCCTGTCTGGGTTGCAGGAATCACAGGAGTATAAGGTAGGTGGGAGGCACAATGGTGCACTGGGGAGTGCAGTGCAAAAGGAACATTCCACTAAGAGGGTGAAACCACTAATAATGAGAGAGGAGCAAGATTTGTAAGGACAAATTCAGCCTTTTCTTAAAGCAATTGACAGCGCTTAGGGGAGAATAATCTTTCAAATAGGCAAGATGATCTTCAGGTCTGAAAAACAGTCAGAAATTTCAAGCCAGAGACCGAAGAAATTCCTCTCAATTAACACAGTTATGTTCATCAGTTTGTCAAATATGAGAAAAGTGTGTTCAGCCCTTGTATAAGGGATACGGCTTTCTTTAAGTCTACTAGTTAATAAGAAAATTAATAATGATTATTCAAAATTATTTGATGATGTGTCCACTTTTTCTTTAAAGAATACCCAGTAAGGGCTTCCCACCTCTTAAGCTAGGTCTCAAGACCGTAACATTCGTTTTACTTCATGACACAGCTCAAAAATATGTTTGGAAACAAATATTCCCCATCTCCTCGCAGAACGAGAACTTTCTTCCCAAGCTTACTCCTTTGTCATGCAAGATACAGTGATCTTATGGGTGTGACAAACTCTACTCAGCTTCCTGAGCATCTAGGAGAATATTCTTACGTCATCTCTGAGGCTAGGTGATCCATCCGCTGGAAAAAAGACCTCTACTCCTCACAAGAGGTTTCTAGGTTTTACTCAGGAGAAACTAGTTGTGGTTTTCAACAGTCATTTTGCCTTGCGTTTCTGTTGGGCTTTCAATTTTTTACTGAGAGGGCACATCTTTTTCCCCTCCTATGAGAGGTTTCTTATCCAAAAGAAAGTGGCAGAATGAGGAACGGAGAAAACCTTTCACCCTTCTCAGCCACTGTCTTTAACAAAATACATCACAAATTGCAGAAATTACATAAAGTTATGCCATCTGTCACACAGTCATATGACTCCTAATTATCGCTAGAACTTTAGCAGGACGAACTGTGCCATCATGTATGTGCATTCTACATAAGAATACAGAGACACAATGTGCTGCCCCTTCAGATACTGAAAAACCCCCGAAGACAGAGTCACATTTGATTATACCTTCCACTTATTTCTTTAATACATTTACAATCCACAGACTTCTTATGGCTAACTGGAAAAGAATTTAATTTCCATTTTTGCAAAAGAAAATTTATTTTTCATGCAAAAATTAGATCCTTTCCTTTCCTTTCCTTTCCTTTCCTTTCCTTTCCTTTCCTTTCCTTTCCTTTCCTTTCCTTTCCTTTCCTTTCCTTTCCTTCCCTTTCCCTTTCCCTCTTTCTCTCATTCTTTCTCATTGTAATAGTGTGGAAATACTTTATTCCAAAGTTTTTGAAAACCAGATAAAAGTTGATCAAAGTTGATTCAAAGCTTTAGACTGTTCTATTCCATCTCCATATGATGGCCTCACCACTGAAGTTGGCTCATTTGGTCTCTCAGCTCTTTTCCTTATCTTTGAGTTATAGGTTTTTCTGTCTTCTTTCTCTAGTTTTAGTGAGGAAATCCATCTCGCACCTAAGCAATTTTCCTCACAAAAGCTTGTTAAGTCCAATGGTTTTGATTTGAATGAATCAGCATGTCTGATGCAACGTTTTGTCAAAAATGTTCCCAAGAGCTAGTTGTCCTTTCATTTATGATTCAAATAGCTTGCTCTTGTAATAATTCCTTGTGTCTCTTCAGCTTAGCTGTCAGGTTAATGTGCCTTTGTCATGCCCCTGTAGCTTCCTTGCTTGTGAAGAACAGTGAGATTTGCATCTCTTTTTGTCATACACTTAATTCAGCTAAAAGAGACACATAGGCAATATGCTGTTACTGGTCTCTGGTTTGTTTGTTACAAGTCTCTTTGTAAAACAGCAAACTTGCATACAGTTGAAATATACATAAAAGTATGGTATTATTTGCTTTTATTGGAGTACTAGTTGCCTCTGCATCAGCCTTGCAGTGAGATAACTTCCTCAGTGCCCCTTTTGCCCATCGGCTCTGGGCCAACTCTGGGCTACAGGCAAGAAAAGTCAGTTTAGTTCCAAAATGCAAACCTATTATGGCAGGTCATATTACAATATCAGCTATTTTTAAAGTACTATAGTGAAGACTTGCCAGCGTTTTATTGGGAGAGAAGTGTATTGATTAATACCTGTAATATACTTTATGCTGTCCATGAATATTATTCCTTCATAAACTACTCATTGGTTCTTTATCAATCTGCTGGTTTAAAAGTATGACATATTATGTTGGATGTAAGATTTGAAAATTTTGAATGCAATAGAAAACTATTAACGTTTTTAAGAGTAAGAAGGATTGCTCATTATTTCGAATGTATAAGGTAGATCTTTTGTAATTTAAAAAATAAATGTTTTAACTCCCTCTTGCAACTTCATAGTCAAGTCATACCTTTAGGTGTAACTATAATTGCTTTTCATGCATGTTAAAAATGAAGCCGAAATAGAAACAAAGGGATTTAATATCAAGAGGATTTGTGCCCTTGTGTGAATGACACCTATTCACATTTTATTCTTACTTACAATCCATAACAGGAAGCAAAATGCTTCCAGCTGTCAAGTCTTGAAATTTGAGTTCAGAAACATTATGATAGTGAAGCAAATCAGTGTAAGTTTTCATCAGCTGATATGCATTGACTGTTCCTAGTACAATTTAAAGCAGTTGAAGAGATCAGAATATTTCTCTTTCTGATACACTCTTCCTTAGTGATTTGAAAATTTATTAAAGTAATTATTTTCCTTTATTTTTATTTTTTAGTATTTGGTATTCTAGAATTTGAGACAAATTTCTCTAACTTCTCTAAAATAGGTCCTGTGCAAACATGGTGCAAAAAGATGCTCCCAAAAGCTATCACTCATTAAACTGCAAGAGAAACACTTACATGCACACAGAGTTCCTCTGGCTTGAAGAATGTGGTAAACAACAGGATATTATTATTCAATACTGTAAACTCTTCTGTGTCCTCTGAACCTTTGAATAGGAGAAGACACATTGATGGCTGGAGATAGTTTTAACCTTTAACTTATCTGTTTTGCTCACTTGGGGGCCACATAAGATTGAATTGCAGTTTAACAACAGTAAGTTTCTTGATCTCTAGTTTTATGCATGGTAAAGGTACCTAGAGAAAATGGCCAGAGTTTCTTTTTCTAGAACACTTCAATCCATGTAATGAACAGCTTTATACTCAGAGCCAAATGAAATGTAAAATTTGAGTTTCTCCCCACCTCAATCCATTTCTGAATCTATACATGCTGCATATTTAACAGTAATTATTAAGTTTCAGCAAAATTCAAACAGAGATTTTTCCCTGTTTGTAGCTTATGATTCTGCAGGGTTAGCCAGCTGTAAGATACAGCAGAGCTGAAAAATTGCTTGCTCCTCTGAAAAAGCAAAAAAAAGAAATTACATGGATTTATTTTCAGTGGGACAAGCCATCTGCACTTTCCACAGCAGCTTTCCAACCTGAAAATGGGCAGTAAATAAGCACATTGCAAATATCGACCGACACATGCAGTGAGTAATTACAGCATCAAGGTATCACTGATCTAAGTGGTAAAAGTTATTGTAGTTAACCCACAGGGCAAAAAGAGCTTTGCCATTCCATTAACACTGGTTGGTACATTATCTGGTTGCATTTAGAAACATGACCCCAGTTAGATCTGGGATCTGTCCCATTTGTTGCTGTTCAGCTAAGATATAGTGTTCTTTCTGCTAGATTGACCTATTCAGCAACTTTTTGTTATCTGAGGTTTATCACTTCAGCAGTGACCTTGCTGTAGTCTGAGCTCACCATGGGATGGTTTTTCTCCTGGGCATTTTGGTTGTGGGAGACACTGGAACTCAGCTGCAGGGGGATAACATTTTCCAACTTGTTCCTCCTTTTAAGCAGTATCTTGGAACAACTGTCCTCCTCCTTTTGTTTGTTCTTTTTATTCTGTTGCTTTCCATTTCTTCCTTTTAAGGCTCTCTTTGTTCAAGCGTGTGACTGTTTTCCTGTTATAATTTTTTTTTCTATTGCCCAACAGATATTTTTTTTTTTACTTACTTACTTGTTAATATGTTTGAATTTTTAGGTACAGGCACACAACAATTTTGGGTCTCAGCTCTTCTTAACATCTGATTTCTTTTCTATCATATGCCTTGAGAAGTGGTCAATGGGCTGCTTTGTTTTTCTCCTCCTTAGTGGACAATAATAATTTGCTGTTCTAGAAGTGTGTCTTAATTACCAAGTAGTTTTGTAACTGTTGTCTTTGGTTTTCTTTAGCAAATTGCTTACTTATCCTTCTGTTCCTGCAATAAAATGTAACCATCACTGCTGCTGCTAGATGAAATGCAAAAGGAATATGGAGTTTGAAAGCAGAATCATAATTCTGTTTTGGGTTCTACTTTTACATACATTTGCTTTTCTTGGTGAAAAATTCCATGTGACTCATGTATTGGAAAATTTAAGAAAAGAATCCTGGATTATAGTGACCAAATTCCACTGAATAGATTGGAGAGGGATTATGTTAATAATACCTTTAAAAGATAATGTATATATAAAAAGCTTACTGAATGGTTTGCTATTGCCATATACCTTCTTAGGAAAATGCAAAATGCTACCAGTTGGAATAGTATATTGGGCAGACGGTTGGCCTGTGTCTGGATTATTGTATAAGGTACATGCAAGTTAAAAATGAGCTTTTTGCTGTACTTTGCATTGTATTAGATATAGAAATTAGGCTCTTGGGGAGCACTGTGGATGTCTCCCAAATTCAACTCTACTACCATGTTTATTCTGATCTTCACAGAATAGATGTACTAATACAGTTTTCAAGAGACAAGTAGATGTCAGTAGTCAAAGAAAAATGAAAAGTTTTTTCTTGCATTTTTTTAAAATCATTTTGCATTTTGAAAATGTGGTATGTAGAAGAGAATGAGAACAACTGAATCATATGTTAATACTTATATGCAATATATAAAATTATATATATAATGTATTTATATATATTTATATACATGTAGTAAAAATATATAGTAAGTATTATAAAAAGAGTCCATCCCTTGGTTAGTCTACTGCCAGCTATGTGAGATCATACATACATATAGAAATAAACAGTTATACCTGGAAACATTTTTTTTGTTTACAAACACATTCTGTCTGTATGGACAGCCACTATAAATATATTGGTATGAAGAATTTTGAAATTTAATAAGATGTGCTATCTAGGGACAAAAAGTATGCTTTGGAAAAATGCAAAACTATTGGGATAAAACAAAATGTAAAAGCAATAAGATACCAGGGAAGAAAAACATAACACACCAAAAGCTATATGTAATTATATTAACACTAGCCCTTTCTTGTGCTAACTAGTTCTCTTTCATGATGATACATTACACTTCATTTGGCTTCTTCAAGCTTCTTTTGTGACAAAACTTCAAAGGTAACTAGAGCATAAGTGCTTGTTTGGTGACCTATTGGATTACTTTTGCTGTCTTTAAGTATAGGAACTTTTCTTAGTCAATGCCTGATAGTATCAGTTCTATAAACTGATTCTATTTATGATCTTATAATTAATCATTCTGTTAATTTTTATTAATTTAAACATCTTTTCAAATAAAGATTGTGCATGTATTTTCAAGGGGTTTTTTGGTAACTTTTGTAGAAAACTGGAAGGCACAATAGCCATCTGTCATTTCAAGTGGCAAAGTGAATCATCTTTCTAAAGCCTTTCAACACAGCTGAAAAAATGTACGTAATTTCTGCTTAGAAGAAAAAAAAAACCCGCCATAGTATTTTTAAGATAACTTGTATTATCCAGAGTTGAAAGAGCTCTAAAAGCAAATTTGGGAATCTAGTGCTGTTTATACACTTAAGTGCAGATAGTAGCACACGTTCATACTCAGGTATAGAGTATATATTCACTGTATTTTTGGTGATATATTTTCTGTAGATTATTCAGACCAGTTATTGACTATAGCCTTTTAAAGTGAGTTACTACAAATGGTTTTTGGAAACTGCATATGCAGTGTCCAGGTCCAATATGTGTAGAAAGCCATAATGGATATGTACACAGATGGCCAATTAGAGATCTAGAACCTCATCCAAAGACTGTGGAAGTCAATAGAAATATTTGAACTGTCATCAATGCATATTGGACCAAACATCCAGCTAGCTGTCAGAGAGGCTAAGATAACCTTCCTAGAGCACAAATACTCCCCAGCCATCTTAAACAATTATCCTTAAATACCATCAATTTCACAGTGTAGTTACATACAAATTAAATTAGATTTAAAGTTCATCTGGAATCAGTGCTGAATTAACAAAACTGGATGCTTTGGACAGGCAGCCTGCACAATGTTGCTCATTTGGATCAAGGATGTCTGGCCTGCGGCCTGGTTCAACTCACAAGAATTTTGCTGAAAAGAAAGTACCACATAACAAGTAATCGAAACATTAGTATAATTGCCAGATGATGACAGCTTGACGGGAATTTCTCACTGAGCAATTTTGCCTGTAGTATATTTCATAAGGAAATCTCTGGAGTCCTCACTACCTAATGAGCTAAGGCCTCTTAAGAGCACAACAAATGTGAGGAACTGAGTAATGATGAGAATTGAAGTTTCCTCGGATAAGCTATATTGGAAACTGCCCTTCTGATGAGCTCTACTGCAGTGCAGAAGTTGATCTCTCTGAGAAACTTTGTTGTACCCCAGTAAACAAAATCAACATATGGAGGTGTATGGCAGTTTTAGGCAACAGTTGTTTAAGAAATTATCAGAACTACAACTGACTTCAAATTTAGCATGGTGAAAAAGAGGAACAAAAAGCCCAGCTTTTGGTAAAATGTGAATGGAGCATCAAATAAATTAAATTAAACAATTATTTACCCATTTTGAATAGACTCAAACACACAATGTTTATTTTTTGGCTTGAAGAGTTAAATACATTGTTTTATTAACATTGCATTTTTCTAATATTACAAGAAAAGTTGATATCTCATGACCATCCATAAAGTATGTCCACACAGATTATATTAGGAGTAGAATAAATATGATTAGACTACTTACACAAGACTGTTCAAAAGTTTCGAAGCAGCTGTTTCTTAACCCCATAAATTCTAGATAAACTAGGTACATCCAACAAAATCGGTGAAATATAAGATTAATACATCTATATAATAGGAAATATATGTTAACATTTGGACTCAATATTAGAAAATGTTAAAGACAGAGGTAGCTTGAAGGGTGTCACATAATGGCCTAAAAAGTTGAATCACAGATGTAGATTTTCCTGGCGGGAGAGGCCAGGCTTCACTTAACTGTCTGTCCTGTATGCAAAGTTCCTAAGAAGGAATTTTTTTCGCACATTGTCACTGCATATTTTCCAAATAAAATAAAGATTTCATACAGCTTGGATCATACATATCTATTTGTAACCACTGAGGAGTTGAATATTTTGCTTAAGATGTGCTAGAACTAAATTAAAATGAAATTAAAACAAATGGTATAATTTTATGTCTTTGACAAAAAGACCCCATACCAAACCAAGAGCCTATGTTTTGGAGAATTGTGTTTTCAGCACTATATTGTGTTGTATTGTTTATTTGATGACAAAAAAAAAAAAAACCACGAATGACAGAAACTGGACAGCTCACTTCTCTCTCTGTCACAGGTTCATTGCAGCATTGTAGGAGAGGTTGTTTCCCAACTAAAGCTGACATAATGCTGTGATAACGTCATGTCAGGCCAGTTAAACAAAAGACAGAGATGGGAAATAGAAATAAGATGGAATTATGCAGAGAAAGAAGATATATGGGAGGGCCTAACAGGAGGAACACAAGCTTCAGTCGGTGCTGAGGCTGAGAGTTCAGCCCAAGGCAAAGTAAGCAAGTGCAGTGCAATAGACCAAAACTGGAGAACCTAGAATTTGGTTGCATTATAAAAGGAGAGTCTGAAATGGATTTATAAGTTGGAAATTAAAATTTGATGTAATTTTGAGACTACTAAGTTTATAGTTACTCTAAATCAGTGTCTCTAGACTTTTTAAACAATCAACTCATGATAAAATAATAACTAACTGTCCATAATTTTCTCTAACCTTTTGGTTTTTACTTCTTTTATGGTTGGTTTCTACCTGAAGGTGAATTTAGCCATTCATGTAGGAAAGGTTACTGAGCATGTATGAAGTGAGAGACTGCTCTAGACATATGAATAATAGACATGTGAGATAGTGATTTTCATGTTAATATTATATCTGACCTACATATTTGCTTTACATAAAATTGTCAGAATGCTCTGGGTCATTACACGCTTTCCAAAAATATTTTGGCTCTGTGGAAGTGTGTGGATTCTGCACGTTCAAAGACAGACTGTAGTTTTCTTTGGCATCAGAGCTAAATTGATCAGTAAGGCTCTCAAGTGCTGTTAAGAATCAAAATATATTTGTATTGAACTTTTAGCATGGGGTTACATCTAGCCTCTAACAATAAAGGGCTAGCCATATCTCCTATTTGCAGCTTCCCAACACATATCATGTGCAGACTCTAGTGAGAACTGCTCTTCATGGATTCTTATACTTGGTTATTCTGCAATCACAAAACCCTCATCACTAATGAACATGCCTCATTTACATTGAAAACACATTTTGTTCTCTCATCATCATCTATATCTCAGTTCTGAATTAACTATTAATTCTGAACAGAAACTTTAAAGACATGTCTGTCAGTTTCACTTGTATCCAGGGAGAATAAAAAAATGCTTTCTGTAGATCACAATGCCCTTGACAGTGCTTTTAATACAAAGTTAGGGGATAGGACAAAAGAACACAGTTGGTAGGAGGACTTGTTTTGTCTGATCTGATGTAGCATACCATAACTGCAATCTCCATGTTGTCCACCCACATACACAACATATTTTCTAGGAGAGAGTAGCACTGAAAGTGGGGACAATAGGGATAGGATAGATGAACAGAGAAGAGTTTATTACTTAAACGGGAGAAACTCTAGACCATATTCTCCATGGGAAGGCCACAGACCAGCTTGGATCCCTTTCTGTAACACGTTTTACAGGGAACCCTTACTGAAATGCACTGCAAATTTCTCTAAAATGCTTTCTTGCTTGAGACATGATTTAGACTGCTCTGTTCAACAACCACTTTCAGAAATGACTTGAGTAAGGGTAGCAGTGCTGGCAGAGTGAAGACAGCAGTGCCCACCTTTTCCTTGAGAAGCTCCACAAAGTAGTTGTAGTAAAACCAAACCAAACCACAAAACAAACACAAACAAACAAACCCAAACAAACAAACAAAAAACACACAAAAAACCCAATAACAAACCAAACAAACCCGAAAATAAATAGTGAAACTGGAGATAAGAGCAGAGACTGGCAGAGGAGAAAGGGAGGAGACAAGGAGACAATGGACAATATTTTGGATAGCTTGCTTTGGGAAATCTGAACAAAGGCAAAAATGGTAGTTGAAAGAAGGGGGATCATACAAAGATTTAGAGCCTCTAAATTTGACATAAACACTGAATAAGGAACACAACAAAGAGGGAAAGGATGAATTTCAGAGATATGATAGAAGAAGAGGCAGTAAGACAGATGGAGACTGAAAGTCTGAATTAAAGTTAGATGAATCAGCTGGACTTAATTAGAAACACATATTATAGAATGAGTAAGCCAAATTTATTTATTTAGAAAAAATAACTAACTCATACTGGAAAAAGTTAATTAGAATGCCAACTTGCTTTTTGCAGTTTGAACCCTTAATAGACTGAGCTGTTTGCTACACAGTTGTCTGACAAACCCTTTGAAGGAGCTGAGAAGTTGAAGGCTGACAAGACAGTGAATATATTTGAAAACAAAACTATTGTTGAGGACTTGCCAGTTATGTGTAATAAGATATTCCTAATATATTTGGGATTCCTTTCTGTTCTCACAAGTGGTCTGCATTATTATCATCATGCTATTTCTTTTGAAATGTATACCATAGAAACTTAAGGACAGATTTCATAAATTTACTCTGATTCACAATACCGTTGCTTAATGATACTAATAGCAAGATAAGAAACTGTTCAGCGTAGTAGATGATGATATAATCTAACAGTGATGTTTTAATCTAAAGCACATGCTCATGTAGCAAAGTCAAATTAAGGACATGGATCCCTCTGGAAATATGTATTATAGTTCATTCAGTGCTCTGAACTACGCAAGAGTTTCCCGGGACTGTCTAATTAACACCACATCATGAAACATGTGTGCAAGAGATTTATTTTGAGTTTTGCAATAAATTTTCTTTCTGAGAATCTAGTGTTTATTTTAGGAACATAATTCTCTAAAGCTGCAAGTATTTTTCTTAAGAAAATAAACAGTAACTACTGTTATGGAGAACAAGAGCAGTTGTTCAATTTAAATTAATCTAATAATTTTTAACCCTGCTTTTTATGCTGTAAATTTTTAGAATGGTCCCTATCCATAAGCAGGTGTTTACATATCCAGACTATTAAGCTTTCGAAGCTCTCAAATGTACGGTTCATAAACTACAGACAGCACTGCATTAAAGAAAAGGGGATAAAGCATCAAGTCTTTGGAAGAAAGGCTTTACACTTTGAATTTTAAAATATATTCTCAAATCAAATATGTTTTATCACCACAAAAATATTTTATCCTTATTTCATACACTAAATTATCAGTTCTGTCAGCTGAATAGGATGAAAACTGAAGGAATGAAGGGCAGAAATAGAATAAAGGAGTCCAGAAGCCATGAAAAAGAACTATGAAGTATATTTAAAATATCCATATATTACTTGAAAAAGTATATGGTGAGTAGTGTTGGTACTCCCAGGTTTATTTTTGTATTAAGGAAGTTAATACTGACAAGATATTCCCTATATCTAAAGGGCATAAACCTGTTTAATCAGAAGGTTATACATCTTTTATGATTGTGCTGCATTTCAAGATTATACTGCAGTATGATTCAGTATACCTTGGAAAGTTTTAGTGGTTTACATCAGTATCACTGATTACACATGCTCTTCTCAAACTAGGCTTAAGCATGACTATTCTGTCTTGTTGCAGTGCTTTCATATATGTGGAAGTTAAGCACCCGATGATCGTTTAGATACCTAGTGATGTTGCAATGCAAGTATTTAAATAGACTGATAGAAGAGTGTAAAATAGCAAGTTAATTTTTTTTTTCTTCAGGTCAACTAGAACTCTATTGAAGATGAATCTATTAGTACAAAACTAGCAAATACTGATGGCAGTACGAAATACGCTGGTAGCTGCCATACAAATATTTTGTTATACATTAGTACTGAGCAATTAACATAGTTCTTTTACTGTAACTATCCCAGTCCTGCACCAGCTCTGTTCAGCCATCATGTGAGTACAAAATCTGAACTGGACGAATCCAACCAAAATCAGGGATGTCCAGAATGTATGGATGTGGCAATGAAACTGTTTATAGTGGAATCAGACAGAAACATAAAACCTTAAAATGCATTCTTTCATGCTGAAAGCTTTATTAAAATGTTAAAATGGCGTTTGACTACCTGGTGGATCAAGTCATTGCAGGTATGGAGACTGACTGACAGACATCCACTCTTTTTATTAGGTATCTTAAATTAGAAAAAGAATATTAAGTATTTTGTTAAAGTAGCTAAGATATCAGACAGAAGTCAAAAGCAATAGTGGCAATGATCTGAGGGAGCTGGCATAAGGTTGTAAATCTGTTAGGGCTGGAAAGGAGGAAAGAAAACATGAAAACAACTTGAATTGAGTAAAGAAAAAGTCAACAATACATCTAATGTGTCACTCGCACAGTATAAGATAATTCCCACAAAAAAGTTATATATGTAGAACCTGGCATATACAAAGTGGTGTTTGGGTAATGACAAATTACAGCATCTATATTACACCTTTTCTTGTTGTCTTTTTTTTTCCTTCCTACCAGTTCCACTCCCCTGACAGCTTAGAGGGTGCAGCAGGTCAGGAGGGTGGGGAGCTGCCCCTGGTTTGCAGTCCCAATGGCAGTCCCTGCAGCATGAGTGCTCCGAGCTGATTTCTTCTGAGGTGCTCTAGAAAATGCACCTTCCTTCTCTCTCCCCTCCAAAACCAAAAGCAAACCAACCAGTTTATTCCAAGGGAGAATGCTCGCATGGAGTCTCAAATTGACTCCATGTGTGAGGAAAGCAAATTTTTTTTTTTTTCTGGATTTGTATTGTCTTGTAGACTTTAACATCAAGAATATGCATACTCATTGCCAGAGAAATTTCTGTACCTGTGGACTCTGATGAAGAAAGGTTGAATCTTCGGCATGTTCTTTCAACTTTTCTTTATTCCACCTTTCATTCTCTCCCTCCTTTAACTGTCTGTGAGAGTATGGTACAGGCATTTTCTATTTCATGTCTGCAAGTCCAGCGATATGGAAAGAAATCTATCAGAGCTGCTCAATTTTGTCAAGAAAACTCCCTAGTCCCAAATTTCCTGTTGATGCAGAAACAAGATTTGGTCAGCAGCGACATTTTGTTAGGACTGATGTGTTTTGTCTCGGGTAGATAAGGTGTTCAGCAAAACCAACAAAACGCATTGTTTTTCCCAGAAAACCAATGCAAAGATTGATGTTCCAGCTTTCAGTGGCAACCGTTTGGGGCAGCCCCATTGCCTCTAACACATATTAACAAGGTTACAGAGGGTGATGCAGTTTACGAGTGTGAGAGGATGCTGGAGATGAGCTGCCACAGAGCCCCATGGCACTGGTACCCTGGGAAGTCTGCCTGCACGGCGTGAGCCCCACCGGGGCTGTCTGCTCCCTGGCAGGCCATGCCATCCCCAGGATCTCCAGGCACCTTGAAGACTGCTCAGGGCTTCACAGTAGAGGGAATTTTGCTATTCTGCATGATTTTAGGGAATAGAATGGGTTAAGAAAAGCAGTCCAGTACATTTCTTATAGCCACGTATAGCAACAGTCAGAACACATTCTGAGTGATTTTAAGAAGTTTATTTATAACTAGAGCTGGATATGAGTTTTCCATTGGAATTTCCCATCAGAAAATGTAACTTCTGGAAAACTGATTTATTAGCATATATTTAATTTTTATTTGAGCCAAAGCAGAGAATTTTAGTTTAGTACAAGGTCTTGAAACAACAGACTGCATTTTCTTATAATACATGGATTTCCTTATGAGGCAAGTAACCCCTCCAGCCCCATCTTTCATACAGGGCAGCAACCCTGCAGTGCCTCATCTTCTGTAATGTCACATATAGTGCAAAGTTTGATGAGCATATTGTCTCACAGGGTAAGGAGGAGTGCAGGCAGTCTGGCTCTACAGAACCTATTGCACATTAGGTGCACCACAGGAAAAACAAGTTTCATTTCCTAAGTGATTCACATCACAGTGCCTCATGCCATTCCAACAAATCAGAATGAAACACTGCAGTTTTAGGAATGCCAAAATACTCATTTTGAAAACTGCAGTGAACAGTCTGAATCATATGGGACACTATAATATGAAACAATATTTATTTTTTCTTTGTAGAACAGTTCAAAATAAACTTGCACTAATTCAGGGTGTAAATGAAATAGTTACCATTGGAATTTGCTTTGGGCTTAAAAGATATTTTTATTTTAAAAAAATTCACTTTCCCTTGTGGTCATTTATTATTATTCATTTACAAAATATTTAATTTCAATAATGGTTCACCCTGTTAAACTGTCAGGTGACTAAACTGAACTTTCATGTGATGGAAATGAAAATTAACTTTAAAATACATTTGAAATTATTCTGGTTCTGAGACAAGCTTTTCCAACATCTCCTTCTGGGCTTGTTTTAGTCCCACCTTCCCAAACCAAGAAACCAAAGAAAAGCGGGTCACGTATGAGTTAATGCATTACAGAGAAAAAAGATTTTAAACACACATCCTGATTCCTTATCATTGTAATTACCATAAAAATACAGGTCACACACAAATACATAATTTCTGTGAAATACCAGCTCTATTTTTCTTGGTTCGTTTGAGGAGGTTTGGATATTTTATTTATTTACTTTTCATTAAAAGGTAGGGACATTTAGAGAAATTAGAAAGGAAGTGAAGAAATTAAAGGAAGTGAAGAAATTAAAGGAAATGAAATTTTAAGCAAGGAAAAGAAATGTTGCCATAATGAGTCAAAATTAATTGTGTAGCAATTCATTTAGGTCATATGGCAAAAAACTGTGATTGTGTTCCTGTATTTAAGTTTCTTTTGTGATGCTATTGTAGGGCTTACATCTTTTTCCATTTATGCTATATAATACCACAGAAAAAACAAAGAATCACAGAATATTGGGGATTGGAAGGGGCCTCAAAAGATCATCTAGTCCAATTCCCCTGCCGGAGCAGGAACACCTAGATGAGGTTACACAGGAATGTTCACTTTTAAACTTATTTTAAGTCCTAGCTTATATTCTAAAACATCGCTTCCAGGTTGACATTAAATTAATGTATCTAATGTGCTGTGAAGTTCTTTGACTCGTATTTTTCAGCGTAATAGGGATTCTCTTTTCTATATAGATCCCTAGCAACCAGAAGGACAAAGTATATATGATTACATTTTGATGAGCTTGCAAACATCAGTAGATGTTAGTGAATAAATCAGCAAGTAAAAATATATCTTACAAGTGTTTAAATTATCCGTGAAAAAAAGGTTAAATAATATGTTAAAAATATTTCAAAGACTAAATTATATACCTGTTCTAGGATATTTTTTTTTCGTATTTGTATTTCAGAAAGTGCTGAAAAATGAAATCTAAAGATCGAGACCAAAAATAATCTTCTTTCTGTTCCACGAACTAACTGTTAAAATACAACATTTTTGTTCATCATAAAGCGTATTTTCCCATGGCTTAGATTTATTTGAAGATCTCGTAAATTCTAGTGCTTACTTATAGGTATTGTCTAACCTTTTCCCAGAGAATATCTCAGCTACTTAGAGATATTCGGGATGGGGTATGGGGGCAAGGTAGAGAAGAGCCACAGAGACTGCGTACTGTTCCTGATGTAATAGAGGAGAAATTTAATTAAAATACACCTGCTGTATGTAGTCTGCCAGAATTTAATTATACGAAGTGACATATTCTTATGGATGAGAATAGCTATTCTGCTTATTTTTAACTCGGTGAAGTATAATAATTCAAACCTGTCCATTGTCCTTTAAAGTTCAGAGCCCTGCCATTTGTCACAGCCAGGTTTAGTAAAGGTGCTGTGTCACAGCACACAGCATTGAGGTAGCTTCATTTAGATCCTTTGTTTTTCGGAGTTTCTCAGTTCTTAAAGTACAGACAGGCTACACTAATATCCATGTCTTGAAACAGGATGGATAAAATGGGTCATTGACTATTCTGAACCTGCCATCACTAACTTTCAGCAAAGAAATACAAGGATTAATTCATTATTTTTCTTTTCCTTTCATAGTACCACACAATTTTCTTACTTGTCTGTCGTATTCCCTGAAGGTCTGATGTCTCTGTTTTTTAGGTCAGGCAACACAACACTAGTATTGCTTTTAAGTCTTTTGGTGTTAAAGGCTACACTTGGCTAAATTCAGTGAAACAGTGATAATAAAAGCATGTGATAAATTCCAATTTAGCAGACAGGACAGATGTTGACTTTAAAACTTCTAAAGCAGAAAGGATAAGGACTGGGCTGTATAGCTGTAGAATTTTCCATCCCACACATAACTAAAGTCTCCTTTAGGTGACAATTTATCCATTGCAGGAATCTAAACCCCACTGGCATTTGCTAAATTTTTTTGATCGACCAACTCTCCTTTGCTTGGTAATCCATGGCTACTCACCACAACACTGGGCTCATTGGACTCGCCAGCCAGTGTAACCCAAGCGCAAGATCTTGTAATTAAAAGCAACTCTCAGTTTCTTTTACAGTTCTATCCAGTTCCACCCATCAACTAATATGTTTAGATTTACATTTACTTCTTGATTTAAGATATTCTCACACTATGAAAATCTCAGGTTAATCTGGCCTCTAAAGATCATTCAATGAGAGGTACAGATAATAATGTAATGAAGTAGAAATGGAATGAAGTGGAAATGGAATAATACACTTTTAATTAAATCTTGATACAAGCTCAGTTGCCTAGAAAAAATGATTTTTAAAGCATATTATTTAGTGACTTATGCTTTTTCTTTATAGTGGCATTATCTTAACACAGAGTGTTCCTTATATGGTTATTACTTTTGCTCACTTATTTCCCTACAGGCAAAAATCAGCCAGCTTCAGGAAAGGCAAACAATGAAATTTTACAGTAATCCTCATCTGAGGTACAGAACAATGCCTTCATCACTACTAAAGACAAGGTAAATCCTGAACTTGGAAAATAAAGTGCAATGCAAAAGGAGATGCTAATCCATGCCCAAAGCTCAACTAGTGTCCTCGCTTCACAGACAAATTCCATAAAGACCAATTGGAAACATCGGGCTCTGTGGAGGAATTAAACCAATTTATTGGGTGTGGAAGGGTCTAGCAGTCAAAGATTGTCAGTAATCTAAGAAAATCAAGCTTTTATTTTCTTTTCTTTCCCTGTTTTGTTTAATCTCCAGAAAACAAACAAAGAAACAAAAAAACCCAGGCTAACTACTTTGCCAGTGGTGTTCTGTGCAGCAGTATTTCACCAGTGGCAATATAGAGTGATGGATTTATTGGGTAGGATGTGCTCAGGGGCTACAACATCTCTCTAGTCATAACCATCACAGTACGTATGCTCTGAGCATGCAGGTGGGGCAATGAAGTTTTATGCTACAACGCAGTAACCTCTAACCAGACCCATCAACTTTATATTAAGGAAGCATTGTTACAAAGCTCTAGGTAATTTAAAAATCGGGCTTTCATATACTTATTGTGAAAAACATTTGTTTTGTTAGAATGAATAAGTTAGTCTTGACCAGGCTTTCTAGGTCACTTATGTCAGTGGTGTTAGACCTCTTTTTACTTGTCCAGGATCACCTCCACAAAATAGGTTTCTAGATTTTTTAGCCTGACTTAGGCTTCCAGATTATACCAGGCAGGCAATCGTGTTCTGTTTTGTTTTGTTTTGCTTTGTTTTTTGTTGTTTGTTTGTTTGATTTTCATTTTGTTTGTTTTGTTTTGGGTTTTGTTGTTGTTCTGGTTTTTTTTGTGTGTGGTGGTTTTATTTTGTTTTTATTTGTTTTTGTTTGTTTGTTTTTGTTTGCTTTGTTTTGGTTTTGGTTTTGGTTTTATGTTTTTCCAGCAAGTGCTATCCATATATGCATTATATAATGTGGACAATAAGTAAAAGGCCTCTGAAATGACAAGTACCAGATACAGAAAACGAGAACATTTCCTCATAGCATAATTGCCTGATTTAAAGGCAGTCTGCAATGGTAAAAATGGGCACCATAAAACTTCTTACAACATGAACTGGTTGTAGATGACTGCTTATTTTTGCAGCTGTAATTTGAAAATGCCATTGGAAGCCTTCTTATCAAGGACACATAGCTGGGAAAACAACTACAAGGGGTGATACTTATTAGTCATTCCCTTGTCCCTCATAACATTCCTGTTAGATTTGCACAAATATGTATGGCACACTCAGATATCACCTCAATTTGGCTCATGATTGTGTTAAACGTATAAAGCTATTCTGAAACACACACACACAAAGGTAAACAGAATGCTTACAATCCTGAGGACCAGGATTAAGGAGAGCATCCTGAAAGACATCAGAGTTGCTCTTGCATTGTAGGTCCTGAACTGAGAGGCAAATATAGAGTTTTGCGTATCAGATACAGAAACTGCATTCAGGATATGGCTACTGGTATCAGTCATTCCATGCAAACAGAACTGTTCACAAGTTTTTAATAAAGGGCAGCAAGCTGAATTCTGTGTGTGAAAGTAAATTCATTGTGCCAATACAGATGAGCTAAACTCATAATTATGGAGAGGAGTGTCTCTGAATGAAAATTAAGTAGAATTTGACCCACAGTAACAAATGGTGGACAAAAGTGTATAAATTTTTATAGATGATGCTATTAGAAAAGGTTTATTTAATTCAACACAATACTCATTATTCATACTTTTTAATATTCAAAATAGTATCTTAATTTATAGCTTAATCTATGTTAATAAAACCAGAATCCTTAAGCAGTTTTTTTCTCACAAGAAAACCTTCATACACCTTCATTATCAGCGATAGGAAATTTCATTTCCTGAGAAATCTCTGTTGAATTTTCTACAGCTAATAACTTGAAACTATTCTCTTCGTTGAAAGAAGCTGCTTCTTCATGTCTGAGGTACTTTTTTGCCTGTCTTCACTTGTCTCCTGCAATTATGGTGAATATTTTTGATAGAAGATCCTCTTTGTTTCCTGAACGTAATTGCTACAATGCTCTTGCAGATTAGCTTTTGTAAAAGTGTATTTAAAATTTCAGTTTCCACGGCAAATAAATTCAGAGCTCCCATCTATGCAGTTTATTAAAGTATTCTCCCTCCTCCACTTCAACCAGAAAAAGAGATTTTGACTTAGTTTTTCAGATTGCTGTTTTTATATTCCAGGGCCTGTGTTTACAATGTAGAATTTACTCCTGTATATTAGAAAAATCTAGTAATATTGCCTCCCCTTTGTCCATATATTGGTACTTCTCCCTATGCTCTGTATATCTCTAATGCCTTGCAGAATATGATGAAAGAGCAATCTTCTGAAATATATTATTTTTCCTGCTCTATAGGAGAACATTCAAATATAAGACTGATGGAAGCAAGAAAAGAGTTTGGGGAAAGTGTTAATAAACTACCAGTTAGACTAACGGATTTTTTTTTTTTTTTCCCGGAACAGAGGAAAACCAGCATACAAATATTTTCTCAGAGTGATAATTCCTTGTGTACTCTCTTCCAGGGAAACTGTATGTGTACATTCTCTTTTATTCTGAGCAAACTGAGTCACTGAAGACTACAGCTTAATGATAGTTAAAATCAACATATATTTTGGAATACATTATTTGGGATTTAGGACTCAAAATATAAGGCATACTGGAAATAACTAATATTATTTTAACTACACGGATAATCAACATTTTTGGGTCCTTCTTACGTATTGAAGGTGTTTTGTAGAGAGGAATAGTTTTATGGAGAACATGAATCTATTACTACATATACAGTTGTACTCAATGACCTTTAGGACTTTTCCAGCCTAAATGATTCTAGTATTCTATTGCATTATTCTATCTCCTCATGCATCTGGTTTCAGACTCTCTTCATTTTAGCCTCCTCAAAGGATGAGAAAATCAGTCTGAGATCTGTCTTCTAGTTTGACTTCTTTAACTAGTTGAATAGTAAATAAAATGTCACTAACCATGCTTTAAAAGAAAAAAACACCAGCCCCTTTATGAAGAGACTTACGTATTTTTATGATTATTGGTGAAGCATGTCCTGAGAAATTTTACTGGATTTAACCTCAAGAGACAAAGGAAGAAAATAACTGTTTTTTCAGAACCTTGTATGAACTGGACATGATCTTGGTACCAAATCCCTGAGCATCCATAAACTGAGGTTCCACACTATCTTGGATAGTTAAAGAACTTTACTATCAGGAACTAAGAGTCCAAGGTTGACAATAATTAGAGTTTTTTAAGATCCAAAAAATGGTCTTGTGTGAATAATTCCTCATCTACACAGTTCTCAGAAAACTCCCTTGAAAAAATGCAGTTGTATCAATTCCAGACCTGTATGTCAGGAACAGGTTGACAGGTTTCTTTGAATTCAGAGACATACTGTAAAGTGCTCAGATTCTAAAATGATGATGGCTGAAATATTTCATTTCAATAAGGGTTTGTAGAAACACAAAATACATAGGAAGCTCCGTTTCCTCTTTTTCCATGTCTGGGCTTGACTCTTGTTCTAATGAGAGAAGTCATCAAGAAATAGATCAGTTTTTAAAACTGGTTTTGATAAGACTCATTCTCTGAGGTAGTGACTTTTTAATACAGTGATGATGTTTGCATTAGATCAATAGCTTTGGGACAGCTACTCTCAGAATTATAGCCATTAAATATGTTAGACAACACTCCTTTTGAGATGATTAATAGCTAACAAGCAAGAAACTAATAAAATGACTGCCTTCCTTAAATAAAAACGCCGAAGTGTGATCCCATTAGAAAATAAAGTCAATAAAGAAAAGGTAATGAACGTAGGTATAGAAGCAAATAGATCTAAGAAAGTCTTTTGAAAGGGAACTTCCTATTGCTTTTATGTAAAGGAGGGGCAAATCAATGACCAATATAGATGACAGGAAGAAGGGTGTTCTGTATTTCCTGTCCCACCACAGCAATAGCACAATCATTACCTCGCAGCCAGTTTGCATATTTGTCTGAAAATGTGGTTACCACCTGTAACTATAGAAATGCCCTAACTGCTTTTGTTGTGCTCCTTCCACCCAGGGATCGCTCACAAATCTTGTTAAACCTGCTGGTAGGGTCAATCTTTTTACTTCCTTTGTAGAAATACAGTAACATTACAGCATTTGGACATTTTTCAAATTATTTCAGTGTTGCTTTTCTCCTCAGGTTTTTGTACTGCTCTTCCATTTCTATAAAGGAAGTAGCCTCTTTTTCTCTTGAGACACTGTAAATCTCAGTTCTTTGGTTCTTGATTTCATACTTTGTGTTTTTCAGATTACCTTCTATGCTAAGAAATCTGAAGGTAATTTACTTAAACATAAAGCAAATAATTCATAGGCATATCTGAGATCATAACATCCTCATGCAGAAATTGTTACCAGTCCAGATCTGATTATTACAGAAAAAGAGAAAAAGAGAAAGAGAGAAAGGGAAAGGGAAAGGGAAAGAGAAAGAGAAAGAGAAAGAGAAAGAGAAAGAGAAAGAGAAAGAGA
>VWYH01000256.1:87681-129255 GCA_013399365.1 Pampusana beccarii | reverse complement strand
AAAAAGAAAAAGGAAAAAGAAAAAGAAAAAGAAAAAGAAAAAGAAAAAGAAAAAGAAAAAGAAAAAGAAAAAGAAAAAGGAAAAAGAAAAAGAGAGACAGGGAAAAATTCTCAGTAATAGTAATACAGTTAAATTTGTTATACACACACTACCTAATATCTAACACATTTCCCTGTGTTATGTTTACCTTTCCACTGCTCCTCTGGGTCCTAAGGTTGATGGCTTCAGCTTAGTGTGTGTGTCTGCATGTGTGTGTGTAGCTGCAAGTTTTCATCATCTGGAGTCCTTTGCTGTGAGGAATATGATGTTGATAGCTTCTTCTCCCTCACTCCAGGATCTCACTGGGGATGTTTGTATACATTTGCTAGCATACTACTGCATTTTGCTCTTTCTTCGTTGGTCTGCAACTTCACTTTATGTCTGATTTTATGACTTACATTTTCTTTTATATATATTAATATACTATTCATTTGGTCTCTTCGTTCTCCTATCCCTAAAACCAGTTTCTCTATCTCCATGTTCGCATTTGTTTAGCTGACCATTTCTGAGTTGTTTATAGCCACGGGGTCTGAAGTGCCAATCCATGCTGAAGGCAGCACGAGTTTTGTCACGGAGACGAAGAGTCTTAAACTGGTGTTTTCTCCAGACCAAATCATCTCTCGCTCTACCTTGTGTATGCTAAGATTGAGCTCATAGATTTGATTGGCTTTTCCTGGAACAGCTCAAAAGTCCCAGGTGAAAAAGTCAAACTCAAAAATCACCTTCCAGTAATATTTAGTCAGAACCTATATTCTTCAGCAGCAGCTGTTTCCACACAGCTCCTTTGATAGTTATGTTATAAAAGATTTTTAGTTTCTTCTGTGAAAGTCTGTTCTGCAAAATCTCTTCCTCGTACCCTCATTTTGTAAAACAGATTTCATATTTTTATTCCAAGTAAGTATCTTGCCCCATTTGCATTAAAAACAAACTGCTTAAATGTACAAGGAAACTTGATTCTGGAGGACTGGCCAGCCTCACACCTCTTGAACCGAGCAGGGTCAAAATAAGCTAGGCACCTGACCAATTTTTTTTCATAATGCTGTCATACTAAAAGATAGAACGAATGCTGTCAAATAGAGAAAAATATTATCATTAGCAAAAGATTTGAATACATACAGATAGGGAGTAGATAAACAATTCTGTAGTCAGTCTCTGCTCACGTATAGCTTCATCTGATAAACTTTGGAAGCAAGCACTTTTTATTTGATGTAATAACTTTCTCATAGGGAAAGTAGTGTTTTGACTATAATTATTCAAGTGCCTATGATACATCTGACAAGGCTAACTGTTGTCCCTCTATTTCACATTAAAAAGTGAGATTTCCATTATTGATGACACAATAAACAACAGTGTTGAGAAATGGTGTGATGAATCCTGCCTGACAATTAAATTACAATAAAATGATTGTGATTTGTAAAATAATAAATAATTTAAAAATAAATTTCTGAACAATGAAAGAAAGTACATCATGCAGTAGCTAGGTCACTGGCTTGAAAGAACATAGACATTGATGCTCGTGCCTGCTTTCAAGTTAATTTTTTAGATTTTCTTTAGTTTGATATCTCTAGTTCATAATACATGGCTAACATGAGAAACAAACATTAACACTTTTATGATTCTAGCATGTCTCCTGGCTGTGTCATAAGCTGTACATGTTTGTTGCCTTTTCTTACAGACCCCAGATTCTTCTACCCCCAAATTAATAGAGTTCTCCTGATTGTCCTGTAGCTTGGAATTTAAAATAGTCTTCCGGAAAAGGAAGATGGATGGACTTGAATCTCTTAAGTAAGGAGTAACCATAAACCAGCTCTCCTGTTACTTTGGAGAGTGATTTGGTTTTCAGACATTTATGGAAAATTGAGTACCACTTTCAAGTCTTCCTCTGGTTACTTGTCAGAAGAAAAGGATGAGTGACCCAATCTCGTGCAGGTGACCCAAAATTTTGTAACACGTTGTAAGCATGGGAGAGAGAATTCCAGAAACAGCCTTTACTCTAACATTGCCTACCTGTCGGCTGAGACCTATGTCAATCCCATTTTCACCACTACTACTACTACTCGGTTATCTAGGAAACAACAATTTAAGTAAATGATGCTGACTGCCTCATCTGTCATAGGTGTTGTAACATTGAGTGCTGCAATATGGACTTTATGGCCTGCACTGTGGATCAGAAAAAAATAAAGTTTTTTTCCTTCTTAGCATGTTCCACAGAGAAAAAATCATCAAAAATTTGATTTCATCACACAGTTTATATGAGTAATAGTGTCAAGATTTTTTTTCGAAATCAGTTTTATTTCAGATCTTGCCAGAATGAATTCTGATTTACATTCTGAAATATAAACACGTGACTTTTGCCTTCTAAGCTAAGGTAGGTCAGATACTTCAAAGCTGTCAATTAGAGGAAAAATATTTGATCTTCTCACTGATGTTTGTTATAGTCTATTAATTTGACTCATTCTGAGCTTGTCATTTGAAGTTCCTAATCGACACAAACTTCAATTTCCACTTGAACTTTAATTTCTGATGGCTACCTTTGTTAATAAAATTTATTTACATAAGTAAGTACTCATGACAATTGAATAAATCTTCGGTATCAAAGCACTGGAGGTAGAAAGTAATTCTATAGTAGCTTATCTCTCAGTTGTCATGCATCTTACCTCGAAAAAATGGTTACTGGCCTCTCTCAGGAGCCTGTTACTAGACTAAACATAATATAGAAGTGACACCTATATTCTTACGGTGCAACATTTTTCTTTTATATTTGAAATCAATGGTTTCAGATTTTCATTAGCTTTCATATTTTTTGTATTGAAAGCCAAGAATAGTTCAACCCATATATTTTCCAGCACTGAAGAAAAGCAGAAACAAAACCAGAAGGGACTCTCTCTTACAGTAAGCAGCTCTTATAAAGATGTCCTCCCGTTTTTGGGGGGTGGAGGGTGGAGTGGGGTGTGTGAATTATACCAGCTGTAGTTAAACTAAGAATTAAATAATGACAGTTAAAGGAGGACCTTGCCTCTCACATTCATAGGAGAGTGTGAAATAATCACTGCTTGGCAATGCACAGCTGTGGTGTTGAGGCCATATGTATAAAGATGAGACAGAGTCTGGTTCCAAATGAGATATTTGGATTTCAGTGCATATGACAAATACTGCATATGGAGCTTTCAATTAATTTTCTCCTTTTAAGATTAGTCTTGCTTTAAAGCTTTGGACAGAAATTTTCCTAGTTCCTTTGCATAAATAGTTCTACTGAACTAGAAATAAAAAGATCAATATTTAACCCTGTAGCCTCTACTTTCTCACAAAAAATGGTTTCAACTACCATTAAGCTGCAGCTTTCTTTCAACTTACCACACTGACAAAACTGGAAAGTGATATATAAAGGGAAGAAAAACTCTGCAATTTCTTGATTGCATCCATAAAGATCAATGTGGGCAACAAGATAGGTGTTTACAAGGCATTTCTAATTGTTAATCAGATACAGGACACTTTCTATCCTGTTTGTGATATGACAAAGAAACCTGGCCTCTGCTAATACAGGGATTGAACTGACAGTATTTTCTTGCAACAAAAAGTGATGCATTATACTTTCAGATTTTGCAACTCAGCTCTACAGGAAATGGAGTAGCACTCTCAAGTGAACAACAGTTAGTACAAAAACTGCCTTCCAAAAAGCATTATAAAAAGCATTTATAAAACATGTCAGCATTTTTGGTTTTTTAACTGAACCTTTCTTTAAAACATCCTATGAATGTATAAACTTTTCTTTGGTGGTGAGTGGAGCTAAGTAATTTCTTCTGTAATAATGGATGCCATTATATAGAATACAAGGGAGAGAACAGAAGGGGTTTTCTAAAAATAAAAATAAACCAAAATGCACCTACTCTGCCATAAAACAAGCACATATGATGTCAGAACCATTAAAAGTCTGAAACAATAACTGAAGTAGTTAATTAATGTTTAATTGATGTTTCTGAGAAAAATTTCCAGGAAAAACAAATACAGAGCTTAGTGAATTGAAAAATGTTTTTTGAGTCTTTATGTATTAATTCATTTTTTTCCATTATAATAATGATCATTCTCCTTAGATAAAATCATATTAACAATGATGCATCATAAAAGTCAGCTCAAAAAATCACTTTTTTTTTTTTTCTGTACAACTGAACAGAATTCAGACTAATTTGTAAAGTGATTCACTGTAACTTTGGCCCTGGAAGAAATATTGTGAATAGGATTGCAAAACACAAGTTGTCAGCCTCTGTAATGACCTAGTTGCTTTCCTCTTTTCTTTTGAAGGGGCATAAAGGGGTGCTTTATTGGGTTGGCTAACTTGGCTTAGGGACTCTACTTAGCAGACAAATGAGGATTTTTTTCATTTTCCCCTGCATTTTGTTGAGGATGTTTTTCTGAAGAAGTTCTGAACTCAACTTTGTTCTGTTAAAGAGTACTCCAGTCCATGCTTATGGAGAAAGTAAGTACAACTTTGTCAGATCAGTGCATTTTTAGTTCATTTTCCATTACAAGAGCAGTCCCTGTTTTTAAATACATTCACTGTGCCTTTCCAGTTGTAATGTTTGTTATAGCTGGGGTTTTTTTTCCAGTGATGTGAACATTATTTGCTACACAGTTATTGCGTATGTACAACACTTCAAATAATGAACAACTGCTGTTGTTGTACTGATTATCTGTGTTGATCGTACAGATAATTGCCTACATTTTAGTGTTTTTCTTGGAAAACTGAGCTTCTCAGTGACTGAGATAACTTGGAAATGCTATAAAGGCAGAGGGAGACTTTCTAAATAAAAATAGGTAATATACAGGTAATATTTGGTTTGTAAAATATCATATACTGGTAACACAGAAGAGTGGGAAGACTTTATATTGTTTACTATCAGCCTGAGAGTAGTATATGACACTTGTGATACGGAAAGCAGATATTTCCCTCTAAAATTAGAGTATAATAATAGGAATAAAGAATTTTCCAGTATCTTTGTCCCTAACCTTTCTATAGCACACTGGTTTGGATTAGAACAAACACTCTCTGCCATAAGTAATATTCACCAGAAGCTAATAAAACCTCATACACCTAGGCAAAAAAAAAAAAAAAACCAAACGGAAAAGACATGTTGGCTATAGCTTTCCAGAAGCACAAATTATTATTTGCACTGTGGTTAGAGTACTCTGTTAGAAATATATTTAAAAGGCCCCATCCCCAGAAAATTTGGGTTTCTAACAAATTTTAAAGCTGACCATTCATACTCCAAGTCACTAATGACTTCTGAACACTTAAAACTTAGGAAACTATAACTCTGTTCATTGTAGAAAAGTGCCTTTTTCTTTTTTTTTTTTTCCCCTTAGCACACAAGATTTAGTATATGTATAAGAATTTAGAACGTTCATAGAAAGGTAACGTTAATACCATTGATGGAAAAGCAAGATTGGCTTAAAAAAAATAAAGAAATCTATCAGACTTGTTCTCTCAAGAAATCCTGCTGGAAAACAGCTGATACAAAATCTTAAAATGCTAGGAAATATCTACTTCAAGTCCCCATTTATGCATATTGGGTGAAAGCCAGCCCTAAAGGCAATGGAGCTATTATTCCATAGCTGGATTTGGCCCAGATGTCTGTCCTGTTTACACATGTGAAAGTCCATTACACTTATGGTGCTTACAATGATATAAATGGAGGCCAAAATATTGTTCTTTTTGTGGAACTCAACTTGAACTGAATGTAAAAGTTGGTTATTGTATTAACGTAGGGATACATCCTGTTCTGGCAAGACTTATGCTGCATCTATGTTAGTACATCTGGTCAGGAAATCTTAAAACTGCTTAACTTTTAAAATAATGTTCTAAATTTGCAGCTGGGTGGATTCGTTCATGGGCGTAATGATTGGGTTAAATCACAAATGTGTCAGAATTGTAATGTACTCCTGTCTTACAATGCATGAGACAGATACAGAAAAAAGTTAGAGACAAGTGACAAGATGATAAAAAAAAAGATGATGTTAGCAATAACTTTAATTATGGTTTTCTTAAGAAAATAAGATTGAATAATGACGGTCATGTAGAATGACTTTGTGTGCATTAAGAGAGGTGAGGTTCAGAGCTCAGGCAGGAATCTGGCAGTGCAGACCACAGATCCTGGAGCTGCTTGTTTGCAGAATAGTTGAAGTGCTAGATTATCGGTTAAAGAAGAAATCAAGTTGCTGACATTCTGTTTCAGAAATGATAATGTGTCCTGGTTTCAGCTGGGATAGAATTGTTTTTCTTCCTAGTAGCTGGTATAGTGCTGTGGTTTGGATTTTGAATTAGAAGAATGTTGATAATACACTGATGTTTTAGTTGTTGCTAAGCAGATAAGGACTTTTCAGCTTCTCACACCATGACGAGTGCACAAGAAGCTGGGAGGGCGCACAGCCAGGACATCTGACCCAAAATGGCCAAAGAGATATTCCATATCATGTGACATCATGCTTGGAATGTAAAGCTGGGGGATGAAGAAGGAAGAGTGAACATTCAGAGTGATGGCATTTGTCCTCCCAAGTAACCGTTACACGTGATGGAGCCCTGCTGTCCTGGAGATGGCTGAACATGTGCCTGCTCATGGGAAGTAGTGAGTGAATCCCTTATTTTGCTTTGCATACATGTGTGGCTTTTGCTTTACCTATTAAACTGTATTTGTCTCAACCCATGAGTTTTCTCACTTTTACTGTTCCGATTCTCTCTCCCATCCAGCTGGGGTGGGGGGAAGTGAGCAGCTGTGTGGTGCTTAATTGCCAGCTGGGGTTAAACCACGACATAATGGAAGCTGCATAGTTGCAATAAAACATATAAAAAGCAAAACAGTCATTTTCACCACTTCTGTGTGCTGGTAAAGAATACGGGAAAAATCCAGAACTTTTTTGCTCAATCTACTCTCGTTGTACAAAATTTCGTTACGTATAAAATAAGAATATATTACCCCTGCCCACACAAAATCTACCTTTTTGAGCTAAGCAGGTTAGACTTACGTGCCACTTGATAATATAAACCTCTTGAAGCTTGCTCATATGATACAAGGCTAGGCGGGCTGTAAAGTATGAATGTTAACCACAAATAGAATGACATTATTTTTCCTACCTTTATGAATACAAATTTGAGAAAGATGCCAGGTATCTGTGGTAAATTCCTTTTGGTGGGAACTGCTTCTCTCCTGTGATATGCTTCTATTATAAATGGACTTTCGTAAAAAGCCTTTCATGACTTGTTGGAAGTAAATCCCTGTTTTTTTCCTGAAGCTGGAACTGGCAAGATACAGATTGCTGTGACAAAAGTCTGTAGAAGGACACATCTTCCTGTAATGTAAGTAAGACTGATGACCTCTGCTGACTTGCTGGTGGGAGCATCTGCTCTCACATCAGGGGCTCCTCATTACCTGTCCCTGAACAGACCAGCAATGATTTTCAGAGGAAGGGAAACTGAAGACCAAAATAATCGCCCCTGAAATGAAGTCATTAAGACTAGATAGTAGTAATAACAGTAGATTTCAAGGAGATTAGGAAGATGAAATTCATTTATAAATGAGCTGATTTTCACTAGACATTTCATTGACATTTTCCCTTTCTTCCCATCTCCCCTCCAAAAATATCCTTCAGGGCAACCAAATAGTTTGGCTTGGGGAAAGTTCAAACTTTGTTGAATACAGTAAATAAGCATGTTCATGTTACCTGGGAATTGGTTCAAGACTAATTCATGTCTGACAACATGTTGCGGTGCCTCACTGGCATCCTGGTTTCATCATCTCATACTCCTGTTCCCTGCTGTGGCCTCACTACAGAAACCAGCATGCAGCACAGAAACTCTGGCAGATGCAGATAATGTGAGCCGAGCTGAAAGAAATTTCAATTTTGCTTTCAATACTTTTCTGCTAACAAATTGCTTTCCAGGGCAATATTCAGCTGGCATGTTTGTTTCGTATGGTAGTTTTCTGAACAGTGAGAGACTTGAACACATTTGCAAATGTTTTGTTGAATCAGAACAACATCCATATCATCTAAGAGCACTCTGAGAATTTTTTCTTATAATTTAAATGTTGTCATATAGTGACATTTTCATGAAAACATTGGAAGACTGTCATTTGTGACATTTCCTAGTTAAAACTATTTCTGTAGGTTGGTACTGGCTCTGTATCTATATTGTGAGAATATTCTTGTCTACTAAGATAAATCCACTGCAACTGTTGAAATGCTGGTCCTTTTTGAAAAAAATTGCATCTGACAGTAGTGGCAATTTATTCTTTTCAAAGAACCATATCTGACTGAGTCATTAACTTATATATGGTTCCAAGCATTTAAAAATGTTTTTGTAATAATAAAATTACCTAACAGGTATTTATATGGCAGACTATAATGCTCTAGTCTCTGAGTACATACAGTAGCATAGCTGCAAGTGTAACTTGGCAAAATAAAGCACTGCTTGATTTTCCTCTTTAACTTATCGCTGCTAATGGTATAGAAAGACGCTGAAATCCTGAGTAATGTCTTCAAATTGGCTTAAAATTTGAAGAATCTGTTTTTAAATCGAATATTCAGGTTTTCACTTCATTAGAGAGTATTCTCTCCCTTCCTCAAATCAGAGTTAGATTTTCTTTTAAGTGGCTAAGTAAACCTGATCAGTATGCGTTGTATTTTTGTAGTAGAGATGATTGTATTTTTTTAAATTGAAAATATTTATGTATGCAGAATGTACGTGTCATCCATCATCTTATCTCAATACTGGTGGAGAGTACCAGTGACTGGTTAATAGATCCATGGCTGAAACGTTATGAGCAGCAGAAACAGTATTTTTTTCAGAAGTAGTACAACTATGAGTTCGCTGTTAATAGTTTGGGATTCAGGAACAGATTTTAAAATGTCTTACATTAGTTTTAGATGCACTTAGTGATTCTTTTTACCATATGATTTAGAATGTTACTGTGATGGTGTTTCATTTTTTAAAGGGAAATCTTGCTTTGGAGCTAGTTGTAAAGTCAATAAACAAGTTAAGGAAGATCCATAAAACAGTGGAACATCAAGAAAACGCTTTACTGTGGAGATTTTTTTATATCAAAGTTTGATCACTTACATCAAAGACAAGTGAAAAGATGCAGATGAAGAAAGGATGAGCTAGAACACTAGATATTCCCAGAGCAAATATATTTTCCGTCTATATACTGGTAGCATTATACTTCTGCATCTTTATATTTCCCACTTCACTTCTCAGAACTTTATTAGAACTATCTTCTTGTAATATTTCAAACACAAGAAAACCCTGCAAAAGATACAAAATCTTACAGAAGAGCTTTCTAACACAAGACACCAAAAGGATTGAGATTTTTATTTAGGTAACTTGAGAGGAAGTGTGGTTTGCTGGTAGTGTTTTGGCTACCAGGAGAATCCTACTAAAGGGATCTGTGCTTCCAAATCTGATATTGATTACTCCAGTAATTTTGTCCAGATAATTTTTTCTGGTGGGGAGCTACCATTTTCTGTTCCTCGTTCCTTCATTCCTGCCACTTTATTTCCAGGTATTTGTTTTAAGTAATGTAAAAGCACGNAAAAAAGAAAAAAAAATCAATATTTGAAAGTCTGCTTTAAAAAATCTTTTCAATCTGTTATTATAGTCAAATATTCAAATATTGCCTTTATACACTGCAGTCTTCTATTTCTTACAATGCAGTAAACATCACGTCCACTGAAAACTTTTGTGGTCTTACATAACAAAAATATTGTAAGTAAGCTGAAATAAATATCACTACGATTGTTTTCGCAAGATTGCATCACAAGCAGAGGTTAGCTTCTAAGGATCAGTCCCAGTTGCACTACTGATATATCTTATTCTCAGTAAGACTACAATTCAGCTAACTGAACCTGCTGGCCATTGAGTTTTCCATACTTTTTTTAATTAAAAAAATCTCTGACAAGAAATTTCATAACCTACGTAACCTGTCATTAAAAATTTTTGTGAACTTATGTTTCTTTTATATAGCAAAACCTTAAAAATAATATTATGCTAGTTGTTTGAGTGTGGTTTCCTTAGAAATTTCTTGGAAGTTTTCATTTGCTTAGTGATTAGGAATAATGATATGATATGATATATATTGTAATAACAAAAATAACAGAAAGATTCCTCTCAAAAGCCAATTGTGTCAGGCTACATAGCAGTCTCCAAAGATGTGTAAAGAAATACTTGTTTGGAGTATTTGAAAACTCACAAGCCATCAAAAAGAAAATTACTAGAAAATAAACAGAGGTATAACAGGATGCTAAGAACAATTTCTGCAGCATAAATATCTAATTCTGTAAACAATGGAATTAATAAAACCTGCTATCACTATCCTCTTGAATGAGAGTTTGATTGAAAGTTCAGACCGATTTTATTATAGTTTTCTCTGCATGCACTCTCTGTTCTCTAACAAGCCAAAAGTTTGTGCTGTTGCATTTACATCTCTGAAGGTGCTTGGAAAAGCAACTCTCAAATCCTTTATCTGAAACATCCCACCACTCTTGTTCATTTCTCTTGCAGAAACGCAGCTCCTTCTGGTCTCTATTTCTGTGTAAGGTTTGGCTGATATACAACAGTGGGCTCAAAAGCTGTTAGACAGGTTTCATTAAGCTAATTTACATAAACAGCAAGGTTAAAAATGAGTGCATTTTTTTTCACAAAGCATTGGAAATGATGGTAGAAATTATGTGCTTCTGTTGATAAGCTTGTTGTATACAATCAGATGGGAACTGGGAAAGCAAAACCCAAAACAGTTACAGCAACCTAAGCTTTGCTTATATATTGAGCTATTTTAAATATGATGGAAGCTGATGTTAGAGAGACATTTCTATTTCTGAACAGCAACAATTTATTTTATACTATATTTTCAACTATTATATTCTTTGCCATGCTTGCAAGCTGTTTTCATTCATGGCATCCCATATTTTGCTATACACAGGTAATCTTTGAGAGCATCTTAATCAGACGTGTTAGTGAATGACCTTTCACAGATACCTAATGAAATGGATGGACTGACTTCTGGAAATAAAGACAATAAAGGTATTTTGCAGTTCATACATCTTTTTGTGGTCACACAAAGTTGGGGAATTGCTTGCTGTAACATTTTTGTGTAAGCACAAATATGTCTGTAACTGTCTTTGCACTTAACTTTTACAAGACAAATCAATAAGTAAAAAATAGTTTTTGTAGAGATTTGGTGTATGCAGAATCTCCCACCCCTGCAAACTGCTTTTAGAAAGTGATAAAACACTATTACCAAGTCAGTATGGGAAAGAGTACTACTGTTAGTTCCTGTAAAAAGCAGTAGATGTAAAATGTTTCCAACAGTAATTGAATGTAATTTTACTCAGTAGTACATACAGGTCTCTATAGCTCTTCCTAAATAAATTCTTTGGATGAGTTCATCAGAAGAAGAAAACAATATCGCCCAGCAGGATAATTAGAAGGAGACTGAAGGGGTCCATAAGGTTGCATAAATATTATTCTCATCATGTTGCCAATTTTAGGGCTGCTCCTAAAGCAGCCCAGATGGTTTTCTCATTTGCTTTCAGTTATTCTGAAGGGCCTAGAAGCAGAGAAGTCTAAACTGTGTTGTATTGTCCCATATCCATAAACATGAAAGAATGGGACAAAAGGATCATGTCACATGAAAGTTCCCCTGAAGAAGCATCTTTCTTTTGAAACATGTTTCTTAGTGTATTTCTAATGAGATTTATCCAACATGAGTCCAAAAGGACTGCAGTGTGGCAAAGTCTGCCTGTGTAGTAGGTGTTCTGGTGCACTTAGTGTGACACTTCAGAAAAATGGCAGCATTTACAGCATAACTTGATAATGATGTTATTTATATGCCTGTAGATACTGGTTATCTTGCATGATGTTTGTACTGGCTAGGTGTAAGCCCAGCATGCAGTGAGTTGTAAGATAAAGACTAAGATAGTGTGAATGGAGAATCAAGGGGAAGGTTTGGGTGTGGAAGGAACCGGAATCGACACACAGCAGGGACAGGGGTCTCAGCAGAGCCTGCATCGCTGGCACCCACATTAGAATGGCATGAAGATCCCAGCTCATCTACCTGCAGTTTCACAGGACAGATGGATTTGTAGACAAAGAACAGTGAAGAAACCCTGACGATTCACATAGTTGGGACATAATGGAGACACAGGTCACTGTCAGCTCTGAGAGGACACAAAAAGGCATATCTGAGACCTGCACAGTTACCAGCCTAAGAATAGCTCAGGAGAGGTGAGGAGGACTTGGCACGAGGCTTCCGTTATCCTCCAGTGCATTGCAAAGGATCTGACAGCTGGACATAAACATTGCAGCACCCAGTGGCTGACTGGACACTTGAACACCCACCCCTGTTCTGCTGCCCAACAGCTCCATAGACACTGAACACCACATTTTTCTGGTGCTTGTCACTGAGGCTGTGAGAGTGCAATGAACAAAACCTGTTTTATTTTAGTTTCTACTTTAAATAGAACCATATTCCCCTCCTGTAGGTTCCAGCATTGCTTCTGCTGACATGATATTGGAGCACTTGTTTTACTTGCATTTCCCTCCTCTTCTGAGAGATCATCTGTAACTATGACCAGAAACTCTTTGTGGTAACAATTACAGTAACATTTCACTTCACCCAGTCCGGACCCATGGCATTAGAAGTAAGGTGACTAGCTGTCGTTGCTTCCCAAGTCATGATCTGTGACAATAGTGGGATACGGTTTAACTGGAAGCATGTCTTGTTTACTGGGGAAAAAAACAAAACAAAAAACCCCCCGCAAAACCAAAAAGCAACAACCAACCAACCAACCAACAAACAAACAAAAACCCCAAACCAAACCAACCAACCAAACAAAACGAAACAACACACCACATGAGAAAATATTTTTGTTTTTATTTTTCCTGGGACTTGTAGCACTTTCACTCAGTTTTTGTGTGTATAGTCAGTTTTATTTTATGAAGATTAAATGTGATTCACTGAGTGAATGTGTTTTCAGCAGTTACTTAGTTTACATCAATGACTTTTATATTTGTTATTTTTTTATGTTGTTTTCATCCCATACACAAAAACAATGGCATATCTGAATTCTTTCTAGTAAAATTTAATAATTATTTAGACTTCAATAGGCATTGAAGATTTTCACATTCAAGTTACACTAAACTTATCAATCACTTACAAAGTACTTCTTCATTTTTAGAAAAGAAGCAAACAATCCATTACTTGTTATTTGTAATTAATTTAAACTATCAGGGACTGGTATTTTTTAGGCATTCTGGAAATTATTGCTCCAACTGATTGTAAACCCCCATCCCTTGGTTCAAAACCATGATTATTATCTTTTGGCTTTGAATGAAACATTCAGGAAGTGTTTATTGTTCATGTTAATCCATGCTGTAGCTGACTTTGCTGTTTCTGTCATCAAACCTTGTTAACAAATAATGCCATTGTCTGATAAAAATAAAGAAAAGATAAAGCATCTCTTGTAATCTCATGTCCCTCTGTAATAAATGGCAATAAAGTCATTATACCATGCAAAGCTATGAATCAGTTTAACAAGCAAGTTCTATTGAAACTGCTGATTATGTTTGTTGTAAGGGCATTGGTCATCTGTTTTTGCTGTAAACAACTGTATAACTCCAGCTACTGTGCCTGTAAAGGGCTTCCATGCCTCCACATTTGTTTCATTGTCCTGTTTCTGAAATAAAAAGAGAGGCTTTTTATTTTTAATATGTATGAAATACAGAAAAAAACACAGAAAATATTTTATCATATTTTTAAATAAAGTGATGAGATTCGGGATAATTGATAGTATGATACAGACTTCACTTTTGGTACCTGGGGACACAAAACTGCTGTAGTATAAAATGCAAGGATGTCACAATAGAAAAGTTAGACCTTCAGGTTCTGTTATGTTTCTCTGGTTCTCTTCTAGCAAGCTTTCAGATTTTCTTGCAGAGACAGAACCATAGGAAAGCCTAGTGTTAAACGTCTTTGCCTGATTTTTCTTACTGTGTCTTTTCACCATGCTTCCTTCTTTGTGCAGTGAACATGTGGTCTTCTTCCTGTGACAGAAGATACAGAGAAGGCAGAGTTACTGAATACCTTCTTTGTCTCTGTCTACTCTGCCGGAGGCTGTCCTGAAGAGCCCCGTGCCCCTGAGGCCCCAGAGGGAGGCAGGACAGTGGAGGAGTTTGCCTTAGTTGATGAGGACTGGGTTAGGGAGCAATTAAGCAGTCTGGACATCCATAAATCCATGGGTCCAGATAGGATGCACCCGCAGGTGCTGAGGGAGCTGGCTGAAGTCATTGCTGGACCACTCTCCATCATTTTTGCCAAGTCTTGGGAAACAGGAGAGGTGCCTGAGGACTGGAGGAAAGCAAATGTCACTCCAGTCTTCAAAAAGGGCAAGAAGGAGGACCCGGGTAACTATAGACTGGTCAGCCTCACCTCCATCCCTGGGAAAGTGATGGAACACCTTATCCATGGTGCCATCTCAAGGCATATCAAGGAGAAGAGGGTCAGTAGGGGCAGTCAACACGGCTTCACCAGCCTCATTGCCTTTTATGAAGACATAACGAGGTGGATAGATGACGGCAGAGTGGTGGATGTGGTCTACCTTGACTTCAGTAAAGCATTTGACACAGTCTCCCACAGCATCCTCACAGCTAAACTGAGGAAGTGTGAACTGGATGATTGGGTAGTGAACTGGACTGCAAACTGGCTGAAGGAAAGAAGGCAGAGAGTTTTGGTCAATGGGGTGGAGTCTGGTTGGAGGCCGGTATCTAGTGGAGTGACTCAAGGGTCAGTATTGGGGCGAGTATTATTCAATATATTCATCAATGACCTAGATGAGGGAATTGAGTGCACTGTCAGCAAGTTTGCTGATGACACCAAGCTGGGAGGAGTGGCTGACATGCCAGAAGGCTGTGCTGCCATCCAGAGAGATCTGGACAGGCTGGAGAGCTGGGCAGGGAAAAGTTTAATTAAATATAACAAGGACAAGGACAAGTGTAAAGTCTCGCATCTGGTCAGGAACGACCCCAGGCTCCAGTATAGGAAATACAGAACCATATGTATAAAAATGTATTCATATATGTTTTCTCAGTTTCACCAAGACAGAAGTGACTCCCTATTTCCATTCAGCCTGAAAGTTCAGAAGACTTACAGCTCTTTCTTCCTCTTTTTAAACTCCGTTAGTTTAAAATTTCCACTCTCTTTCCTTGCAATATTTCAAGCTGTGAGTGTTCAAAAGACAGCAAGGGAAGGAAAAGGAAAGAAGGACAGCAGATTGCTTCCTGAAGGCTGTGTGAAGAAGGCGGTGTAAAGGCTCTGAGTGTCCTCCACCCAGCTATGGTAGCAGACTGTGCCTGCACTTGTTGGTCATAATGAATAGGGAAAAACGCATGAACTCTGCCTGTGCAGTGGCAGTTCCAACCTTCTGCTGACATACGGTAGTAACTCGTGAGAATGAGATTGTACTCTGAGCCCTAAAACTGCTGCCAAGTTGCCAAGTCATTCACGCAAGACAGGCGGCCCAATTAATAGTAATGCAAGTTACTGTCTTTCCCAAGTTTATTTCATATCCTGTGAAGTTTTCTGTTGATACAACAGACTTTCAAGATAAAAATCATTGTCTAGTACTTGTACCTGTGAAGTATTTTATACCTGGACTAGAGTGATACACGAATAATAACTGAACTTCGTTCCTGGTGCTGACAAAATGTGCAAAAGGTTTGCACATAAGGAAATTAAGGAGAATAAAAAGATAATGTGAGCTTTAGAAAACGGTAACATAAGTGCACTTTAGCATAATATAAAGTAATTCTGAAGCTGATACTTAGCAAATGCTGGATTTTATGGGTTTCATAGCAAAAGTCATTCTTAAAGACAGATTTGAAAACAGGTGAGCAAACATCATGTTTTTAAAACTCAAAAGTCAGGCTTTTGAAAAATTGCTTGTAGGAGAATAGGTGTGTGAGAATCCTCGACTATTACAGCTGAAGATCTTAGAGTATCATCGGTGCTTTTGTGTGAAGGCTAACACCTTAGTCACAGCGTAAGTGGGGCCCATTGCTATTTTGCTACTTACAGAGAGAGTGAATTGAAGTTTTTCGTTCATAGTTTATAAATTTACTCCTATTAGCAAAATTAGTTTGACATGTTTTTCTTCCTTAAAACATGACACTGCAAAAAAGGCAAATGGCCAGTTTTGACACTCTTGCTGTTATAATCCTGTCAGAGAGGCTATTAAAAGTAACATTAAGATCGTTCCGATGAAGCAACATTTTACCCTTAGTATACTGAAAACTACTGAGATTTTAATGAATGAAAATAGATATTCTCTGACTTTTCATTTGGGTTTGAAGTATGATTTTTTTTTGATTCATTAACCGATTTTACTGACTATACCAATAGAATTGCAATTAGAGAAAGTCTATGGTCATACATATATTCCTCCTCAGATACAGGATGCATTTTGCTAGTATTGGTACCTCTAACTATAGTGGAGGTCGTAGTGCTGGCTAGAAGTAGATGATCTATCTCTAGCTGTGTTAACTTTTGAAAGGTCATAGAGAACAGGAGAGATGACTGAGGACTGGAAGAAAATCAGTGTCACTCCAGTCTTCAAAAAGGGCAAGGAGGACCCACCAGTCAGCCTCACCTCCTTTGCTGAAAAGGTGGTGGAACAGCTCATTCTGGATGTCATCTCTAAGCACATGGAGGAAAGGAATGCTTTCAGGAGTAGTCAGCATGGATTCACCAAGTGGAAATCATGCTTGATAATCTGATAACCTTCTATGATGGTATGACTGCCTGGGTAGACAAGGACACTGCAGTGGACTTTGTCTACCTTGACTTCAGCAAGGCTTTTGACATTGTCTCCCATAACATCCTCTTAGGTAAGCTCAGGAAGTGCTCATTAGATTTCTGGACAGTGAGATAGATTGGGAACTGGCTGAATGGCAGAGCTCAGAGGGTTGTGATCAGCAGTGCAGAGCCTAGTTGGAGGCTTGTAGCTAGTGGTGTTCCCCAGGGGTCGGTACTCTGTCCAGTCTTGTTCAGCCTACTCATCAATGATCTGGAAGAAGGGACAGTGTACCCTCAGCATGTTTGTTGATGATACAAAACTGGGAGGAATGGCTGATACACCAGAAGGTCTTGTTGCCATTCACCAAGACCTAGACAGGCCAAAAAGTTGGGTGGAGAGGAACCTAAAGAAGTTTAAAAAAGGCAAGTGCGGAGTCCTGCACCTTAGTAAGAATAACCCCATGCATCAGCACAGGTGAGGGCTTGACCTGCTGGAAAGCAGAATTACAGAGAAGGACCTGGGAGTCCTGGTGGATGACAAGTTAACCGTAAGTCAGCAGTGTGCCCTTGTGGCCAGGAAAGACAATAGTATACTGAGGTACATTGGGAAAGGTGTGACGAGCAGGTCAAAGGAGGTTCTCCTCCCCCTCTACTCTGCCCTGGTGTGGCCACATTTGGAGTACTGTTTCCAGTTCTGGGCTCCCCGGTTCAAGAAAGACAACAAACTAGTGGAGAGAGTCCAGTGGAGGGCTATGAAAGCGACTAGGGGACTGGAGCATCTGTCTTACAAGGAAAGGCTGAGAGATTGGTGGGATTGGTGCACACTCAGCAAGAGATTGGTGGGATTGAGTACACACTCAACAAGTTTGCAGATGACATGAAGCTGAGTGCTGTGGTTGACATGCTGAGGAGCAGGATGCCATCCAGAGGGACCGGGACAAGCTCAAGAAATGGGCCCAGGTGAACCTCATGATGTTCAACAAGGGTCTGTTTAGCCTGGAGAAGACTGAGAGGGGTCTTAGCAGTGCTTATAAATATCTCAAGGATGGGTGTCAAGAGGATGGGACCAAACTCTTTCCAGTCACGCCCAACAACAGGATAAGGGGCAATGAGCACAAACTGAAACACCACAAGTTCCATCTGAATATGAGGAAAAACTTCTTTACTTTGAGGGTTACAGAGTGCTGGTACAGGCTTCTTAGAGAGGTTGTGGAGTCTCCTCTGGAGATATTCAAAACCTGCCTGGACACATTCCTGTGGAACCCGCTTTAAGCATACCTGCTTTAGCAGGTGGGTTGGACAAGACGATCTCCAGAGGTCCTTTCCATCCCCAACCATTCTGTGATTCTGTGATCTGTCGTACAACAGCCATCTTTGCAGAGACTAATAAGAACTAGCAAGACTAGTCAGCAGAGCTAGTGAAAGTGATTTGACTGCCTTCTTAACATTACTGTAATGTTTTTTGTAGTAGAGGTAGCTTGTGCAGGTAACTCTATACACTGCCACAGTGGATCATGCAGACATAGCCCTTAAAAGTGCTACAGTCTTGATGACACAAAAGACTTACAGAGACAAAAAGTGTGAATGACATGCTATTTGGTTTCCTTTCACAGACCCAGTTACCAACACAATTTTTCTTACGTGTTTCACCTTATGGATTTGGTTTTATTTGCTTAAATTTTTACTGTCTTGGGTGGGACCACAGATGTAACGGTGCTGCAAAATGGAGTAACACAGGCTGACTCTTCTTAAGGATCAGAAGGATTTTGAGCACAGTCCTGAAAGGACCACCTGAGTGACAGCACTTATGGGCTTACTTGTCAACATGCTGCCTGACGTACCTACAGAGCCAACTCCAATTGCTTAGAACAGAGCTGCGCTGTGTGGTACAGATGTGCCGTCCTGGGCTGCAGAACACTACAGAGTGTTTTTGTACTGCACTCTGCCCTTTGATGTTGGCATCTTCTGTGTGCCTAGGCACAGTGTCACAATTTTGATAATAATGCATGTACTTATTATTCTTTCTCTGCTATAAATGTTTCACTTTTTTATTTATTTTTTTTTTCTCTTTGATGGGAAAGAAGGCAGATGTGCTTGAGAGGCTCTATAAATTTGACAAAGCAGTTAAGAAGAGGAGAACACAGACGAAATAGGAGACCAGATGAAAGAATACACAGGGGGAGAATAAGGATTTTCAGAGCTTAGCATCTTCTAGTTTTAGATTAGGCTACTGCTTGTCACTGTGTTCCTTCCTGCACTATTGAACACTCAAGAGTAACATCACATTTTCAGTCTGTCCACAGAGGTTTGACTCATGCAGCATTTGAAATTAAGGTGGTCAAACTCAGTGCCTTGCTGTAGAAAGCAAAAAGAGTGCCAGTTATTTGTTCTACTAAAGTAGTTTCAAATTAAATACATTTGAACAAAATCTGCTGCAACTTTGTGAAATGTCAGCACATAGAGAAGCTGATAGCTAAGCTGGGGAGCACTCACTGATAACATTTCCTTGTTTTGATGGCAAAGAAATTGGGCCACCTCACCAAATAAATTTGTAGTAGTTATTTAGACTATGTCCAACTAATGTTAGATGAGTTACTGTAAAGATACGGTGCTGGACTGAGTAGTAGCATCAATGAGAAAGAAGTGTAAAGACCTTGTCCTGGTGCTTTTTATTAAGTGATTGACATGTATGTTGGAAAAGAGAAGGAAAAGGAGATGAAATTAAATGTTGATTTTGTCTTGACTGATCTGCAACCCTAGCAGAGGAACTCATGTTCTGTGTTCCCAAGTAATGTTTTGGGAAGAGATTAGATGGGAGGCAGGAATAGCTTCAGTCTTCGTACTGGTGATTGTTTAATATGAAAACCATATATTGTGCTGTCATCCTACAGAGCTGACAAACGAAAAGCGTGCGCCTTTCAGAGCCACGGGAGTTCCTTTGTCAGCAAGCTAAGCGTGAGCTGATATAAATTCAGAGAAAGATAGAACTTAGCCCTGCTCTGCCTGAGCGTGATCATTTTGGTTTTGCCTATTTCTCATGAATGATCCTATTTTATATTTCATATACCTGCCAACTATAATCTAATTTGAGGGAAAGGATTTTTTTTCTGGGTTTTCTGGGACAAGTGGTATCCCTCAGGTATCCATATTGGGAGCAGTACTGTTTAATATCTTCATCAATGACATAGACGGTGGGATTGAGTGCACACTCAGCAAGTTTGCAGATGACATGAAGCTGAGTGCTGTGGTTGACATGCCTGAGGAGCAGGATGCCATCCAGAGGGACCTGGACAAGCTCAATAAATGGGCCCATGTGAACCTCATGATGTTCAACAAGGCCAAGTGCAAGGTCCTACACCTGCATCAGGGCAACATCCAGTTACCAACATAGACTGAGGGATTAAGGGATTGAGAGCAGCCCTGTGGAGAAGGATTTGAGGTTACCAATGGATGAAAAGCTAGACAGGAGCAAACAACGAGCACTCACAGCCCAGAAGGCCAATTGTATCTGGGGCTACATAAAAGGAAGTGTGGCCAGCAAGTTGAGGCAGGTGATTCTGCCCCCCCGCTCTGGTGAGACTTGACCTGGAGTCACTGCATCCAGCTCTGGAACACTGTTGGAGAGGGTCCAGAGGAGGCCACAAAAATGATCAGAGGGCTGGAACATCTCTACTATGAGGACAGGCTGAGGGAGTTGGGGTTGCTCAGCCTGAAGAAGAGAAGACTCTGGGGAGACCTTATGGCAGCCTTTCAACACTTAAAGGGGGCTTATAAGAAAGATTGGGGTCAGACTTTTTAGCAAACCCTGTTGTAATAGCACAGAGGATAATGGTTTCAAACTAAAAGAGGGTAGATTTAGAATGGACATAAGGAAGAAGTTTTTTTTATTATGAGGATGGTGAAACACTGAAGCAGGTTGCCCAGGGAAGTGATAGGTTCCCCATCCACAAAAACTTTCAACGTCAGCTTGAATAGGGCTTTGAGCAACCTGATCTAGTTGAAGATGTCCCTGCTTTTTGCAGGGGAAGTTGGACTAGATGGCCTTTAAAGGTACCTTCCAACCCAAATTATTCTATGATTGTGCAATTCTACAATTCCATGAAATGTCTCTGAGTGTGAAACAGAACTTTCTGGTAGTGAAAATTCTAAATAATTTCTTTAAAATTTCTTCAAGATAGACAGAATCACATGTAACAAGTATCACCAAATAAATCCATTTAACTGTGAATTATTAATAGATGCTTTTTACAGCATTAATTTAATGTACATTTAATATCACCTTGTGTAACAATTTGAAAAACCTATCTATAAATTTCACCTGCCTATCCTGTGTCTTGTATGCACAAATACTTGTTCTGCAGCAGCCTGAAGCTCTGAAAACAAATGTTGCATGACCAGAATACATTTGAAGGAAGCTGGTCTTTGTGCTGCACCAGATATATTGGTGGGTAAGAGATAAACATCACAAGTGTGATTGTAGTAGAAGCATTTCTTTTAAGTTTTTTTAAGCATTTCTTTTAAGTTATGCTTTATCTGCAGTATACTTCCACAAGTAAGTAAGTGTCTCTTTAGAACAGCTCAGCTCTATTTATTAAAATAGTCTGTACAACATAAGTCAATCTTAGATGCAAGCAAACCAATGTATCATGGTTTTACAAATACAAATTCATACATCCTGGTCCTGGCTCTTATACTATTCAAATCACCAGCATTTTGAAGTGCAGATACATTAGCCTGAAATATGTATCATTTTCTTAATGCTACATTTTGAATTTATAACAAGAAATATCTCTATTTTATATGAAGGTAGAATAGAAATAAGCTCGATTTCTTTCAGAAAGTGAAACATCTGCCAAGTCCTCATCAAAGGTCCAGATCCTTAACAGGAACTTAACACTACCTTTCCAATTGAGTACAATTACTTTCAAAGATACTGTTAAATATAACTAGCAATGCTTTGATTTACCATTAAGCAACGTTCGTAATGCTAAAAGGATTTAAATAATAGTAGAAGATAAAGTTTTCTTTCTGGATAATGCTCAGGATAACAGTAATAATGTTTATAGTGAATTTATATGTTAATTTATGTGGGTATATCAATGATAATGTATAAATATAAATATATAAATACAAACTTTACAGAATGTGCAGTTTAACATTTATCTAATTATGCTTTTTAAAAGAAAGTACTTCATAGGGGAAATATATGTGGGTTTTTTCATAATATAACTGATTAATTTTTTCCAGTATTACATCTGCTTATATTGCTGTCATTTGATAAATATTAATTAAATAACGCACATGAGCTTGACAGTGATTAAGATTCAGCAATAGAGCCCTTTGCCTGTGCTGCCAACTAGCAATGACTTACTATTTCTTTGCGTTGTCCATCTCTCTGCATCTGTCTGCTTGTCTTAGATTTGATATGTAAATTTTTGTTCAGTGTAAATTAGTATTAAGGAATAGCTTTGTAAAACTTTCAATATCTGACAAAAGTGTGCAGGATAGTAACAGAATCCAAACAGACTCAGAGAATGTTATTCAGACATCCCCTTCTGAGTTAAAAGATCTTTATTTTCAGTCTTTCTGAAACTAAAGAAGGGTTGGAACCAGTAGTTATGGTAAAAAACTTAAACTACAATCAAACACCAGAATACCATAGTACTAGGCACTATATAGACACATGATAAATACTGTCCCAGACCTGGGGATTTTATAACTAACTAACATGCTCTCTTCCCTACAGCAATGAAGAAGAAGAATCTATTTGCAAAGGTCTTTCCACAATAGAGTGGTTTGTTAAATTCAAGATGGATCTTTCACTGAAATAAAAAGATTTATAGTCTATAAAGCTCTTAGTGCTCTTACTGGCACAAAGACTATAGCCCTTCAGGTGACATGCAGAAACATTTATTTTATTTTTGCTCACTTCTTTCATTTTATCTCATAGCTCTTTTTGTCCTCTTCTTTCGTGTCTCAGTTTAGTGATCAGGATATGCTCTAAGTACATAGACATCAAGGAGGAAACTGGTTTATTCTTTCAATTATCAAATTATTTTATATTTATCCTCATAAAAAGACAATTTAAAACTTCAATATATAGAAAAAACCCACAAAACAAAACACCAACACAAAAAAAAACCAAAACACAACACCCTGCTTGTGCTTCTGCATCTGTACTTTTTTTTTAGCTACTTGAGTTCACATGCACAAAGAGGATAACATATTCTGGCTTTGAAGTGGATGCACTGGCCAGTGCAGCTAAGCTCAGTTCCCTGAACATGAAGGAGAGGGAGTTAACACTTTGGAACAGGTTTTGTGGAAGCCAAAGCACCAGTTTCGTGACACAAAGGAAAAAAGCATACGAGATGCCTGAGGGAAGGTACACTTCAAACCCACCTCTGACTGGACTTCATCTCACTTCTGTGGCATCATTGGAGAGTGGCTTGTACCAACAGGAACAGCTCGTCTTTTTCAGAATCACAAGCTGCCTTTTAAAAATCCTAATTGCATTGAGAATGCCGCCTTTTTTTTTTTCTTTTCCTTAAAATGTGTTGATTTAGCGCTGTTCAGTGTTTAAGATACGGTGATGTGACACACTGCTTCTTTTTAAAGAGTGGTATAGTGCTTAGGTAAAACTGACATAGAATCATAGAATAGAATCCTAGAATCATTTCAGTTGGAAGAGACCCTCAGGATCATCGAGTCCAACCATAACCCAACTCTAGCACTAAACCATTTCCCTAAGAACCTCATCTAAATGCCTTTTAAACACCTCCAGGGATGGTGACTCCACCACTTCCCTGGGCAGCCTGTTCTAATGCCTGACAACCCTTTCTGTGAATAAATTTTTCCTAATATTCAGTCTAAACCTCCCCTGGTGCAACTTGAGGCCATTTTCTCTTGTCCTATCACTTGCTACTTGGAGAAGAGACCAACACTCTCCATGCTACAACCTCCTTTCAGGTGGTTGTAGACAGCAATAAGGTCTCCCCTCAGCTTCCTTTTCACCAGGCCAAACAGCCCCAGCTCCCTCAGCTGCTCCTCATCAGACTTGTGCTCCGGGCCCCTCACCAGCTTCGTCACCCTCCTCTGCACTCTCCCTAGTATTTCAATGTCCTTCTCATGATGAGGGACCCAAAACTGAACACAGGATTCAAGGTGCAGCCTCACTAGTGCTGAGTACAGTGGCACAATCACTTCTCTAGTCCTGCTGGCCACACTATTTCTGATACAAGCTAGCATGCTGTTGGGCCTTTTTGGCCACCTGGACACACTGCTGGCTCATATTCAGACAGCTGTCCATCAGCAGCTCCAGATCCCTTCCAGCCACTCTTTCCTGAGCCTGTAGCATTGCCTGGGGTTGTTATGACCCAAGCGCAGGACATTCAAAGATCAACATCATTTACTATATTTCCCGCTACACAGCTCTGGTATTCGCATTTTTTTTTCGTTAAAACATAACTGGAGAGGACTGTGTGATATCTCATAGGTAAAAGGAAAAATTTTTAACATTCCAGTGTTGGGTTGCTTTCCTCAGCAAGATACTTAAGCTTATTTGTCTGGCTTCCCAAGCTATGAAAAGAGAAAGGCAATTCCTGATGCATTGTTTTCTACAAAGCTTCAGCAGGCAAGTACAAAACAAGTATAAAAATACTTTTTTACCCTGTTACAAGAAATCTTCCAAGAAAGAAAGAGTTCTAGATTTTGGTCCATGTGCCTAGAATCAGTACTTAAAATGAATACATGTACTGAGCGAAATATACTCAGTGTGGGAGGCTTTACTGGTGAAATACCTTCCTATTCAGTTATATTCCTACTATAACTCAGACTCTCTTAATAGATTAATTTTGAAATATTTGTTATGCTGTTGTGCTGAAATAGGCTGGCCTGATTTCTCCAACCTAAAGAAACCTTATAAACCTGGATCTTGGATGGATATTCTGGTCAGTAAGGCAAACGGAGGCACATTTCTCTACAGCTTGCCGTGACAGAAGTAATGTATTTTTTTGCTATGCTCTCTCAGCAGTGAAATATTTTAAAATGTGGGGCTCACCTGGATCCTAAAGATGACTTGAGTTGTGACCAAAACATAATCAAGCATTATTTATTTCATTATGTAATACAAGAGGTATGTGTTGCTGACATTCTGTACCAAAAATATCATATTTTTTGTAGGTTATTGATGGTTCTCACAGTTTAGGCATAAAGGGGGAGTTGTAAGGTAAAAAAAAAATCATCTTCACCTATCTGCATGGACAGAAAGCTGATGGTCAGCTCATTCCTTCAGACGTGTGAATCTAGAGCAACAGCCTTCTGGTACTTGCCAGTTTCCTGGCTGAAGGTTTTGGGTAAACAAGTATTGTGTTTTAGCAGCTTGCTTGGAATGAGAAGGCAAGAGAAATAGAGCCAAGACATCTGTCTCTTGGTGGTTGAGCTAGACAGAATGGCACTCCCTGTACAACCAAAAGGGTTGGCACAGTTTATACTGTACCAGGGTAAACCGGCTGCTCTCTAAAAAGACCTTTGTGAAACAACAGATTTAAGAATTCTCTTTAGCTTTAACCTAACACATGAAACAGGAAATCCTTGTTAAAAGCTAAAGCAAAACTTGTTAAAACCTAAACCTAAAGCAAAACTTCTTTGTCCCATACAGTTACCAGTTAATCTGGAAAAGTTAATTAATTGTTCACTTCTTTATCTCCATTTGTACTTGATGCAAAACCAGTTATTCACAGAGATTGTATTGTATCATAGAAATCAGTGTTGTGCCCAGCCTGGCAATATTATTGTTTTGTGTGAATAAATCAGGACAAACCTGGGAGCCTTTCTGGGAAAAATAAAATTAGAAATAATAATAATATTTCTGTAAAAATATTTTTTTTCACAGTCACTGTAGTCTTCAGCTTACTACTAAAGCAATTTTTTAGAAAAGTAACATGTAAGTGGAAGTAGTTTGAAAGTACAGGAATTCCTACTGTAACAGAAAACACAACAGTGAATTAATTTTCTTATTTTACATGCTTGTCTGGCTAATGTTTTCTAAATAATTAAAGACCAAACAAATTTTATTATTTTTGAAAATGAACATCTCAATATCATCAGGTTTGCTTGTTTGTTTGTTAATACATGTTGTTTTCCCTGTGGGAGTTCTAGACATGCAAGTTTTATTTGCTACTGGCTGTTATTTTCCCACTTAGAAGTTTCTCAGAGAACAATATCGGGCAATTGGCCAGCTGTGAAATGTAACACAAAGAGTCCATAGACTGCTAAAACTATGCTTTTTTTTTTTTTTTCATAAAGTGAGAAATGCTTTGAAGTTGAGAATAATTATTACACATGTACTTGTATAGAAAAAGAGAAACTACTCTCAAGGAATATTAAAATAATAATTTAAACACACTTGAACTTGATTAACCTGACAAGGACATCAAACTTTTCAGAATCTGCAGCCTGTTAAATGTCAGAGCCTCTCTTCGAGTGTACTTGCTGCATAGCTATATGCTTTGTTACCATGAAACACAATCTGAGATTAAACCCAGAAAATCAGAAACATTTTACAACAGATGAATTACCTATCTTCATCCCAACCAGCTTTGGGTTCAGTTTTTTCCTGGATCTCAATAGTGCCAAGTACATTAAAAGCCAGCTGAGGGAAAAACATATGAAGGTAAAATAAACGGTGACTGGGAATGAAAATCTTGTTTGATCTCAAATATCTAATTCTTTTAATGCAGATATATGTAGCAAATTCATGAATAACACTGGAAGAAGGTTGGGGTCAGAAAAAATAAAGCAAATGAATGAGGTCAAAAGTAAGGTAACCTGTAGACTCACAATTCCAAAAAGGGAATCACTGTTAAAAGCAAAAAAAAAGTTTAAAAAAAGGAAAACCAATACTAACACAGTGCATCCAGCTACTGTAGAACAGAAATCAAGGTGATAATGTGTTTAATTTCAAGAAATAATTATATTACAGCCAAAGCTTTCTGTCCTACTGCAGCATATTGATTTTAATAAAGCAGGAAGTTCAGAGAAGAACTAATGGTACGTGTATACGACAGAGGTGTTGACTGATAAGGAAAGATTACAGAAGTAAATATGTGTATCTATGGTAGGTGATGATTAGAGAAGAGAAGGTAAAAGAACAAATATCACCTGAAGGGTATAAGGAGCAGAACAGAAAAGCCTTATTTACGTTATAATGTAAGGATAATAATATTAAATGGAATACAGAGAAATAATGAGACCTGACAATTAAGAATGTAATTTTCAAAATAATGACATTTAAATGGAAAAAATTCCTACTTCTTTACAAATCAAAATCATGTTAATGATTTTTACAGTCCAGAAGTAAAAATTTAGCTCCCCTAAAACCGCTGGCATAGAACCTATTGGCTTGACTGGGATTAAGCATTTACTCCAATTTTTCTTTGACAGCAAGGTGTTCTAGAGGTAGATTTTAGTTTCAGAAACTAGGTCTGTGCTGCAAATTCTAGTAATTGCTGTGTCTGTAAAACCTGCTGGTAAAATTCTGTTTTTAGCCAAGATAAGCCTAGTGAAGCCAATGGAGTTACTCTGAATGTAATTCATGAAAAACACTAAGACGCAGTCCTTAGTTGCTTCCTCTCTTGTGTATGCTTCAGAAAATTCCACATTGAGGCCAAATGGTGCCTTAGAGCTGAGAAAACCATAAAATCCCAAAGCTTTCTGGAACAATAAGTTCACAATCAACATTTTAATGGGAGGCATCCAGCATATGGATAACAGCATGGGGCTTCCAGCAACAGCTTTGAGCAAGAATCATTACGCTGGGTTAACAATCGCTTGTTAACAAGTATACATGTCCCATGAAAGACATTTTCTTGCCCTGGCACATCACAGATTGCTTATGACTGTAATTAGTAGGAAACAATGTTCACTACCTGGTTATTTTTCTCTTTCATATTTCCACTTTGATCATATTTCACCCTACCTAGTGTTGGTGTGGGACACTGTGTCTAGAGAATGCTCCTTTCCTCCAGTGTTCTGCTGTCTCATTATTATCATAAATCTAGAAGCTCCACTATATGTTTACGTGAAGAGGGTGACACAAGCAAGAAACCTGCAGAACAAGATCTATGTTAGTACAACTCATTGAAGGTACCATGCTGGTTCTGGTGTGAAGAAATCAGAGCAAGAATTTTATTGCAAGGCCATAAGCTCTGAAATGCCAAGCAACGTTGTGACTTTGCCATGCTGCTTGCCAAATGCTTTAAGTGAACCTAAACCAGCCTCTCAGGTTGAGTCTATACTTCAGACAAGAAATTAATTCATTTGGAGTAGTCTGCTTTTGTGAATAGTACCTGAGTCTGCTTGCTTTTCAATTTATTGTATTCAAATTAGTTCAGAGTTATATCTACTGCACCGCTGAATAGATTTCTCCTAAACAAGGAATATGTTGTGTATTTTTCCATGTCAGTAGAAACCTTGATTATTCCCCGCGTAACATTCGGTGGATAAAAGGTGGACAAAAGAGACCATGCAGTAGTTTGAAGAAAGGTGTTTTGCTACCCTCTGCAACAGACTGAATTTGTGAGATGCTAACAGCCCACAAGCCATGATGTGCAACAGCCAACAGAAATGTGTTGTGTTCCACTCGTCTCAAGGCCAGGCAATATTTAATTCATTCAATACCATTACATTCTTCTTAGATGCTGTTATGAGAAATGAGAAGTTGCTCTGTAAAAAAGGGTAAATTTATACTTACAGAAAGCTTTTTTTTTTTTTAGCATTGTGTTATTTTTATAGTCTGAACTATAGGACATTCACTATTCTTCTCTCCTTGACTGGTGTTTTTTTAAGTAGAGGAGATGTCAGACAATGCGCAGAAATACAAGACTGGATCTTTTGCAAAGCACAGATCTGAGTAATACTTACCCAGGACTGCCTGGTAGTTCTGCTCCTTTGCATTAGTGTTATTGCTGTGGTGCACAGAGGAAATACTCCACTATTATTTAACTCCAGGGCTATAACTGGAAATACATCACCCACATGAGTTAAAGGAACTTCAGTGCTGCTGCTTCTGCACGTATCACAACTGGTTTTGATAACCCACAACAAAATGAAACAAATAGCTAGTTTTCTTCAAATCTCTTCTTTGGTTTTAAAACAAGAGACTAAGCCAAAACAACAACAATGTAGTTTAAATTAGTAGAAGTGTGATTGGTTAATCAACTGTTACATATGTATCATCAAAAGTATTTACACTCAAAAAGTCGAACAAGATCTCATACCTTTCTTGTTTGTGGTTGTTTTTGTTATTTGTTTGCTTGTTTGTGGATTTTTGGTTTTGTTTTCTTTCATAATAGACACTAATTAAACACTTTATTATTATTTATGTGACAGTATTCCCTGCAGAACACTTTTTCCATACTTAGTCGCACTGGCTATTCACCCAACAGTTTGACCTCTGGAGTAAAACTCACACAGTAAGTAGATCCCTGGCTGTTTTGTTTCTCATAGAATTTTGGTAATGATAATAAACACTAAATATTAAGATCTTACATAATGCAAAAGCCTAGCAGTTTTTGAGATCTTTTGCCTTTGAGGAAAACAAAAGCAGTCAAAGAATTATGAGTGCCTTTGCTGTGGTTAAGTATTTTAGAAGTTAGAATGACCTTATATTTTAAGGGTTAGAGCAGAAATACGAAAATTATGTCTCTGTCTTTGCTAGAACATTTTTGTTTGACCTTGGACAGGTGGCTTGATCTTTATGGACTTTAATTCCTAGTATCTAAAGTAAGGATAATAGCATTTTCTTTCTTGCACCCTCTGGGGCTGAGGAATGTCACTTGCTATTTATAGAGTGAGTCCCTGGTGGAGCATTAGTCACTTTTAAATATTTTTAGTTTTTGCTTGCTAGTTCTCTAAATGCCAGGTTGCTTTCCCCAGAAACCTTGCCATTCATTAGGACTGCAAAGTGTTGATTTCTTTCTGCAAACTGATTCCTACAAACACTATCTGCCTTTGTGTGGGGCAACTCCAAACCCAGCCAGAGCTCTCTTTACAAATTACTTTTGTTGTCTGTTTGGTGCAATCACCACAAGGACAAATGGAATTTATGGAGATCCCAAACCTATACCCAAGGCAGCTAAATACCTTTTGAAGTGTGTTTAAAACAAAACATTGGGAACATCTGAGCTTTATCCAGGGAAAACTCAGTATGGAAGGGGAGCTATTTTAGCATTGAACCTGCCATGGGAATAGTTCCATGCCACAATGCAAACATTGCGATAGGATCTTCCAGCTATTAAGGTTTTAGTTTTTAAATCCAAGCCTCTGCTTTAGCTGTAGAAAAACACTATATTGGTCTGTTTTGCTCTTTTTTTTTTTTAGAAAAAAGGAATCTTGATATTTTATGTAAAAGAGGTTTTTGTAGGCAAAAATCTGATACCTCAAATAATGGTAAAATATTTTTACCAAGCACAGAAAATATAGGTTTTAAAATAATTAACAACTGCTTTGAACAAAATTATATTGCATCAAATGAATTTCATCTAGCTTATTTAAATATTCATGATGGCATGAAATGCTCAGTTTCTGATTGACAGTATGTTCCTCTCTTCCCCATTAGCATCTTTGTCTGCATAATTGAAGTTACAATACCATGCCTGGATTTTAAGCAGAGGGCTGCAGTGACCATCCTATGGAATTACATACTGGGAAATATCCACATATCCTAGAAGAACCCCAGAGATCTAAATATTTTTGCTTAAGAATGCATCTTATTTTTGGAGGTTTTAATAGCCTTACAGAACATTTCTGTTCTTGGATAGCTGAGTGGGTTTTCATAAAGTTCCTCAAGGTGAGCCACAGAATGACAATGTTGGTGATTCAGAGGAGAAACAGAGGTGATTTACAAATATAATCCAAGTTTTAATGCTAAGATATGTCTTATTTAGAGACAGGTTTTCAGTAAAGTATTGTGTGAATTTGCCTTCCTTTTAAATGTTTCATGAAAACAATTTGGTAAAGAGCACCTGCCATGCTACTTAGTTTCTTTGGGTTTTAATTGAAAAAAAAGCTGAATTCCTTTTGTTTACAACTTGCTTATTAATACATATTGGTAAAGAAAATAATTAAAAACTACCAGTTGAAAAATAGCCATAGGCTTTGCCTGCAGTATTTCTAATGTTAACTATTGAGTGCTAAGAATCAGGCACAAAACCAAAAGGTTCTTAAATACATTTTTTTTTTAGTGGAATTTTGCCAATGAAATAGACTAGCACTGTTACCCCGATGTCTTAAATATAACATGCAAAAAATTAAGGTCTTTTAGGTCTTGATGGCTAAAAATTCCTGGGGTAATTTGTGTTGTTTTTATTAGCTCTTGGTATAAAGTCATATTTGGCTGCTTAGCACTGTCACAAGTGAGAGGCCTGAGAACTGTGGTACCAGCTTTTCTTATATCCTGGCCTTTTTATAGCAGCTGGGGCTTAGAGCCAGAAGGAAAACTGAATCTCTTTACAGGGAATCAGTGACTGTTCTTCCATGAGGGCAATTCTGAGGAATAAAATTTCATGCTAACTCATGCAAATATGTGCAGGTCAGTTAAAACTTTGAAACTGCATCTGTGTTATAAACGACATATTTTAATTTAATCATATACTTAGGCAAAATAGTACTAACTGATGTTTCTCATCACCAACAAAAATTAGCTATTCGTCCTTATAATGCCCCTTTGAAGGTAGTTAAGTTTGAACACAGAGCACTGACTAACTGTGCAAAGTCCAATTACCTAGATGTCCTGCTTGATATGCTAAATTTCAGTCCTTTGATTTGAATTACCCTGAGCATTAGGGAAATGCATTTCATTAATGCAACTTTTTCATTCAAGAACTAGGCCAATTGGAATGCAGGTTTCATGTAGGCCACTTCTCTGTACACACAGTAAGTCCTCTTCTGTCTATATTTTTCCATTTTTACATTGCATTATACTGTTTTAGAGATGTTCTTTACACTCTATGATGGTGTTATCGTCAATTTTATTCATTTGAAAAGGTTATTTATGTGCCCCTCAAAAAGAACATTTCTGTTTAATAAAAATAAATACTTGCTTCTGTTAAAAATTATTTTGTGTTAGCTTAAAAATTGAATTTTTCAGGTCACTCACTATGAAGTTATCTGGTTTGTCTTACCATTTTTTACTTTATTTTTCTTTTTCTTTTTTCCTCCCTTCGTCTAGCTAAGGTCTCTGTGATAATGGAACAAATGAATTCAAATCAACATTACTATAAGTTATCCACTTAAACAGTTTTAAATTCTTAAGTAATATATGGTTGTTTGAAAAATATATGTACTAAAATGAAAGAGCATATATGTCAGAATGTTATGTAGCTTCTGAAAAGCCAAATGGAAACTGAGTTAGAAAATACAAAATAGAAAGCTGACATGAAAGAGTCGGATCTCTTCTGAAAATTTTAATCTAACACTGAAGGACACCTCATATGGACATTGTGTTAATTGTATCTATAGCCAAGGATTTTTTCTAGTCTGTATTTGTAAAATGCCTGTTGAGTGTTGAGCCTCAGCCCAGGGAATTTAATTTAAGTTGTTGTAAATTAACACGTATTTATTATTACTGATTCACATACTGGGGAAAAATAGAGAAGGCAAACAATTAAAAAAAAACATTTAAGGAAACACCTTTTGTCCCCTCTTCCATGTCTCAAGTTCATTTGTTCACCACATGATATTCTCCATCTCTCCCAATTCCCTCAGTGATGCCGTGACTAGCGTGGGAGGCTGCACAATGGTTTCTTTCTTTCATTCCTTGCTTCTTACTCATTTTCCTTCATTGATCCTTGCTCCAGTGTAGGTCTTCCAAGGGCTGCAGTCCCCCAGTGGCAGTGTAACCTTTTTCCATGACTGTGTCTCCAGCTGTTTCCCCATAACATCCCCTTCCATGTCTCTCCTTTGTGTCCCCCTCATGTGCGTCTACTGCTCTTTCTGAAAAATAGTTTGAGCAGAGGCACCACGTGCTTCTCTGGCTGGTGGCAGTTTTGGTATGCAGTGGGTCATTCCAGTCATGTCAGAGCTGGCTGAACACGGCACAGGGCACCTGGCAGCCCACCACTGCCCAAACCCTTACAGGTATGCCTGATATATTTCACCCCTTGCTTCTGCAAAACACTGTGTGAATGTATATCCATTATAAAGTCTACTTTTAACATCATCACAGCCTTACCAAGCATACGTTGCAAACTCTGCCCTTCCATCTGGACAATAGTGTTGATACTGTAAGACCATGTTCATACTTTCAGTAAAACTCCATCCGTCCCCCTGCAGAGAAGGTTATTGAGGCTAACATTATCAAAAAAAACGATGTATCATGTATTTGTTGCAATCTTTGCCTCTTGCCCCTGTAAATCACAAAACTAAAATGTTATGACAGTCTGAACATTTATCCATTACAACCTCCACTCCTCAGCTCTACAGGCTAGATTACCCGGTTTAACATCATATCAATCTGACTTCGTATTAAAAACTTCAGGCCTTTTCCCAGTCCAACACACAGCCAAAAACATTTGAATATTCATCTGTTACAAAGTCAAATCTTTTTCCCTTCATGGGGTTACCACCTCCTTTGCTAAAGCAGCAGGTTTGGGCCGTTGCTATCAAGTCCCTCTATCAGCGTATCCCAGATCCCACTTGCCTTGCACAGGGCCTCAGATTCCGCAGAGCAAAGTTCTCCTGAGCCATCAGCTACAACCCCATTCCCCAACACCTCCAGAGCCATTGAATGGGCATCTCCTGTTGGCAGTGGCCGCAGGCAGCCTGAATTTCATTAATTTCACCCAGAGTGAAGGATCATTGCATGATGCTTTGTGTACAAGTTTAAAATTGATAAGTTTCATATCACAATTTCTCTGAAAATACTGTGTGTTAGAATTATTTTAGGTCCAGATGCATTTCTGTTTCCTACCACAAACTGGGAAAAGAGGAAAAGGGAAGGAGTTAGTTAAAAGACAAACAGCTTCAGAATCAACTTTCAGCTTCAAATCCCAGGCTCTAGTTAAAGAGAAGCATATTAATGATGCACTACCACTTTTAATTAGATTTTTATTTTTTTTTTAATACCAAACTGACATTATAAAGAGAGATGGAGATTGTTGTCCATTTCAGCTTGTCAATGACTTAGCTATAAAGCTTGCAGTAGCATTCAGCTACTAAAACAACTGTTTAGGATGAGCATTACTGATGCCCTAATAAAAAAATCATGCATACGGTAGAAAAGGAAAAAAATGGTTAGATGGTAGCCCAAGAAAACACCCTCACCTTCACTTGCTCAGATGCAAATAATCTACCAACTACAAAATGAAAAAGTTTTGAAAAAAAATGCACTGTTTTGTGAGGTTGTCCTTGGTTTGTGTATTGTCATATGCATTTATAAAGCAGTATCATATAAGTGAGTTAGAAACATACTTATTTTTATTTACTCTCAGGCTGTACTACATGGTTTACACCAGAGTACATAGCCTTGTCATAAAAGAGAAAATGGATGATGCTAGAAATTTCTGTTTCAGTGTTTAACAGATGTTTTCACGGAAACTGATTACTGAGGAGGATGCTTGGAGAACACTAATGAAAGTAAGAAAAGGTATCTTTGTCACCAAAAAGCCATATGAAATGTCATTAACTTCGCAGTTTCAGAAACCAGTTTGAAGATTACTTAGCAGTGCTAAGTGAAAAGCTGGAAAACCATCTCTTTGGCAAATGTGAAAAATGAGCCAGCCCATGCCTTCACCTCAGCTGTGCAGCTGAACTATGCTGCAAATATTGGAGAGTATATGATCTCACTGAAAATGCTGCACCACTATCACGTGCTATGGCTCCTTTTGAAGTCCTGTCTTTGAAATCATATTCAAGAACTTCCTTCTGAAAAGACAGGTACCTTGTTATGCTGGGATAAGAGACAGTGTTCACATATCAAGAGCCGTTTCAATCCACTTTAATGAATTGAGGAAGACTCCTTTTCAATCCTCTTTATTTTTGCCTGTTGATGTATGCAGGCAAGTCTTGTTTTGATTCCTAACCTGCTTCAGAGTCCTAACTCTTTATGCCACTCCCAGTCAATGGACAGCATTGTAAATAGCTGATAAATTATAATAAATGAAATTATCTTAATAATGAAATAAGACTGTGACTGGCTAAAACGGAGAAGTCACAGAAAAAGCTAGTGGCAAGTCAGGAGATGAGGGAATATTCAACTCTATCAACTAAAACAAGGTCAAGGGCCCATAAATTTTTGGTGATAGGAATACAAAACAAGAGAAAAATAAACAATTTGCAGTGTTTGAAGCTAAAAATGGGACATCATGGCTTAATTAAATTTCAAGAGAATTTTCTGTTTAAAAAATTTTTTCCTTGTATTTGAGTGACTTGGAAACCACTATGGCTAGCTGAAATGATTTGGAGAAATAATCGTTATTAAATCAAAGCTTAAATTTGGAAAAGATTTGGGAATCCACCTCTTGCCTCAATGACTGACATCCAACTAACATTTCTGCTTTCTCTGTTGGAGTGCCAAACCCATACTGTAGAATTGACAGACCTGTGATGGTAGCTAATCTTGAAAATTTACATGCTCAGCCACTTCCACTGTTATCATAGGTTTTCAATGTGATCGGGGGATGGCCTTTTCTTATACAAAATATACTTCAAAGGAAATAAATTTAAAGAGTTTGATTGTGCTAATAAAAACCATGGACACTGATTATTTTTCTAAGAAAAGGAAAGTTTCAACTATTTTCAAATTGTGACAACAATTTAAGGAAATGTGGGGTTATTTTTGCTGCCAAATCCAGACAGAAAACAATCAATGATTTCAAAGGAAATGAAAATTGATTACACTGTACAATGACTGTATATTATTATTGATGAAAATATATTCCCTAGATAGCATTTGTGTATTACACATTTTATTACCGAAGCACTTCAGTGATATCAAGAAATATATCATGTTCTTCTGCAGTAAATATATTTTATTAATATGTTATTGATGCAGAAAAATAAAAAAAAGAAGTCACAGCTGCAGCATCTTACCCAGTATACCTCAATGCAGGTAGTTGAACTTATACTGCAGAGTTACTGAATATCTGAACGTCCACAAGTTAATCTTAAGTTAATGGCTACAGATGTTCAGCACTACAGGAAATTAAAAGTATCTCAGGTTCACGCTCTAATTCAGAGGTTTCTTATAATTACTTTCTTTCTGAGTCATTTGCATTAAGTGAAAAATGTCATTCAAGTCAGAGCACTGGCTTGATTTTGTTGTGCTAGATTCATGTCAAAACCCCTATTATATGAAAAGGAAATATATTATCATCACATGTTCATTGTGAAATCTGAATTACTCCAAAATTCACAGGTTTCTTAAAAAGCATCCTAAAAAAATCAAATCCTTTGTAGCTGGTTAGACCTTTCTCTGCCCCGTAATTTATGAGCTGGTTAGCTGAAAATGCAATTAAATGACAGTTGTTAAAAATGAGTAGAAAGTAGCAAATAATTAAAAGTACAACAAAAGGAGACAAATTGCTTCATGAACCTGTTAGAGCTAATTCACAAAGTATAAACACATCTCATTATCTCATTTAAAAAAAAAATATATAATTTCTTCATCTATCTACCATTTGCCATCTACATTTACATATTGAACATTTATAGATATATAGTATTCCTCTCCTGTTTTTAAGAGAAAGGAGCTCTTGGCTCTAAAATGTCAACTGTGGTTACATCTTGCTAGGAAGATGATTTTGATCAGTCTTTTATGTCTGTGGATTGTGGCGGGACTAGGACAACAGTATCAGTATGCTCATATCATCAGACAAACACAAATTTTCTCCTACCTATCCATACTTCTGTGAAGATGTTTCTTTTTTTAAACCCTGATGGCTGTAAGACAGTAGCTCAATTTGAGACTAGTATGAGAGTATTACTCATTTTCCAGCATTGCATGAATTTCAAAGGCTGTTATTTTCCATAAAGGTTTATGGTTTTGCACTTGGGATAATTACATGGGTTTGTGGTGTACTGGATTCTATAGGCAATTTTGGACTTACATCTATTCTAGGGCTCATGCATAACTTAGCTACTTGATTGTGAAGGGCAAAGATTTTCATTAATACCTGAATAAAAGAGACACTGCTTCACAGGACTAATAATACTGGTGAACTCATCTGGCAGAGGTGCATGTTAATATTTGATCAGCCCTATTGTTCTGGAGTACTCACATCCGAAATGTGTTAAAAGGTTACCGACCCTGTTTACCCTCAGACTGTTGCTGATGTGACCCCATGTCATCATAACTGTCCATGTAATTGCTCCCTGACCTAGTTCTACTAGAATGATGATATTTTCAAGCCAAACTGGAACATTCATATCGTTAAAATATTCACACTAACATGATTAATCAGTTTGACAGAACTGGCAGAGGGAGCGACTGTGTATATGTGGTTATTTTGGCAAAGCAATAGATTCTTCTTTTGTTACAGGAGGAGAATAAGAGCAGTAAGACCCTAGGAAAATAGCCTCCCAGTCCAGCTCAACTGCAATTACAACAGTATCTCTACCCATACCTCTGATTGCTGCTCATGGGCTTGTTATAGAAGGATGTTAATTTGCCCTTGAAGAGCTGCCATATTTTAGTATAGAGTCTTCATATTTTTCTGTGACTCTTACTGATGACCAAACAGGTCTTCAGAAAATGTATATTGTAAAGAACCTACATATTTATTTTGGTAGGTGAGCTGCTTTGCATATGTCTGTGTTTAATACACTTGAATACTTGCTGTGAGAGGCAGACTTTATTAATATTTAGGTTGTCTTTGATAGTTAAGGGGCAAATGAAAGTACTGTGAGGATAAATCATAGCAAAATTAAATCAGCCAAGAAGCAAATTGATTTTCATCAGATTTTTTTAATGGCTAGGTGTAGGCTTCTACATTTGTACCTGGTAATCTAAGAAAATGAGCTTATTGCAAGAGTATCGAATGCCATTACAAAAGCAGTGAGAGAAGGCATTTTTCTTGGGCCTCTAAATGAAGACTCTTCATGTCAGGCTGGAAACCTGTAGCTCTGCAGAACAAAAGCTTGTAGGAATGGTAACTGAGTAACAGAGACACTGTGCAAATGGGTAAATGGACAGTGAGGTACAGGGAAAAGATCTTTACCTTAGAGGGTTGAATGACCTTACAGCATCATGACTTCAAAAAAGTTCTCAAGTGTGTTGAATGCACTTTTTGTCTACCTTTCCTCATATTTTAATGTCTGTCTTCAAAGAGTTAATAACTCTGCAATGTCCTTTCTGATATTTGTAACACAGATGAAGTAGTTGATATGGACTTTTTGCAACGTACTGAAATACTTTCAGAGAATTGTTTGCTAATTTGTTTTTGTTGTATAACCCAACATGATTCTTGTCAAAACTTGGTGTGAATTTGCAATCAACATATACTTTTCTCTGAATATTTGAAATGAGAATAATTTGCTTTTTGTTCTCATTGTAGTACAACAAGTGTTTCTGCACGGGTAGTTTGGTAGGTAGTGAATGAGCTAGATGTGTCAAATATAATAATACAGTAGGTCAAATATTAATTATCAGCAAAATAATACACTGCCAGTAATAATGAGACACGATCTTGTGTATCCAGGGTCACAAACTGTGTGCAGTTTTCTCTTTATAATCTGAAGCTCTGGAGAACCTCATCTTTAGCTGGCCTTTTCTCTAAATCCTTGCGATCTCAGTAGTCCACACAAATAATATTTAGGGCCTGAACAGAAGTAAATTGATGTGATTCTGGGCAAATTTCATTGAATGTAAGATATTTTGAATCTTTTGGTTAAGAATCAATAAAACTATAGCTTGCAGAAAATGTTAAGGTAGGTGAATTAACACATTAAGAAATTATATTTGTTAGATAATGGCTCAGGTTGAACAATTTTGGTGTGCTATAAATGAATTTTTCTAACCTCTGATATTTAAGTGATGGTCAGAAATAGTTCTTATGTAGATTTAAGCTGTTCTTGACTACTGTTTCGATATCAGCATTTAATGTGGTCCTATAATTTCAGTCTATATATAACAAAGCTCAGTCTACAAAAACACTTAAGTCTAATTACAAACTTTACTGCTCTTCGTGATAGTTTTCAAGTTTCATTTTTCCGCCCCTTCCTTGATTCCCCTTTGTCTCTAACTTGGAAGTATGTGACTTCACAAAACTTCCCCTTACAACCTTTGTTTATGTGTATGCTTTTCTACAAAGTATTTTGGCTTTGCTGAAATAATGACCTCCAAATCTAAACCTACATATTTTATAGAAGGACCTCATCTGCATAGGTTTTAGCAAACAACAAAATATCCTTCCAAGTATGCATGATTGCAGTATCTAGTAAGATGTTTATATTTACAAAATGGATAGTTAACCAGTATTTGCAAAATCTGTTTACATTCAATTATCCTCATTACTGTTTTTTTTAATATTGTCTTGCATAGGTTTTAGAAAGCCGTAATAATTGCAATGCCAAGGATGGTCTGTAGTAAGAATGGTAGGATTAATATTAAATTGAGTGCATAGTTCCACTAAAGTGCTAGTGCCTTTGCAGCCTATTAGTCCAGAGTGGTGAGTCAAGTGTAATCACAAAGCTGTGCAACTTCAAACTAAAAATAAACTTTATCAACATAAAAGAGGTTTTATTGCTTGTAATATCATACACACATTGACTCTGTCCACATACAGTAGTAAGGATGACACTAAATAATGTATTTTATTCCTAGGAAGCACTGTTTTTCACTTTAATGGCAAGACCTTGATATTACACTAATAAAAATAATAATGTAATAGGGAATTCTTAAATACTCATGACCAATTACATTATTTTATTGATATAATGAGTAGTATACAAATGTGTTGGTGTAAAAGCAATTTTACAAATATGGTGACAGAAAGGCTGTTAAATTATAGATGATGGCAAAGCAGTGGATGTGGTCTATCTTGATTTTGACACAGTCTCGCACAGCATCCTCGCTGCTAAACTGAGGAAGCGTGGACAGGGGGCTTGGCTAGTGAGGTGGACTGTGAACTGGAAGAAGGAAAGAAACCAGAGAGTTTTGGTCAATGGGCCAAAGTCTAGTTGGAGGCCTGTATCTAGTGGAGTGCCTCAAGGGTCAGTACTGGGACCAGTACTATTCAATATATTCACCAACAACCTGGATGAGAGTATAGAGTGCACTGTCAGGAAGTTTGCTGATGACACCAAACTGGGAGGAATGGCTGACATACCAGAAGGCTGTGCTGCCATCCGGCAACACCTAGACAGGCTGGAGAGTTGGGCAGGGAAAAATTTAATGAAATATAACAAGGGCAAGTGTAAAGTCTTGCATCTGGGCAGGAACAACCCCAGGTTCCAGTATACGTTGGGGAATGACCTATTAGAGAGCAGTGTAGGGGAAAGGGACCTGAGGGTCCTGGTGGACAGCAGGATGACCATGAGCCAGCACTGTGCCCTTGTGGCCAGGAAGGCCAATGGCATCCTGGGGTGTATTAGAAGGGGGGTGGTTAGCAGGTTGAAAGAGGTTCTCCTCCCCCTCTCCTCTGCCCTGGTGAGACCACATCTGGAATATTGTGTCCAGTTCTGGGCCCCTCAGTTCAGGAAGGACAGGGAACTGCTGGAGGGAGTCCAGCGCAGAGCAACAAAGATGATTAAGGGAGTGGAGCATCTCCTGTATGAGGAAAGGCTGAAGGAGCTGGGTCTCTTTAGCTTGGAGGAGATGGAGGGGTGACCTCATTAATGTTTATAAATATGTAAAGGGTGAGAGTCACAAGGATGGAGCCAGGATCTTCTTGGTGACAATCAATGGTAAGACAAGGGGCAATGGTACAAACTGGAAGACAGGATGTTCCACTTATATATGAGAAGGGACTTCTTCACAGTGAGGGTGGCAGAACACTGGAACAGGCTGCCCAGAGAGGTTGTGGAGTCTCCTTCTCTGGAGACATTCAGAACCCACCTGGACACCTTCCTGTATAACCTCATCTAGGTGTTCATGCTCCGGCAGGGGATTGGACTAGACGATCTTTCGAGGTCCCTTCCAATCCCTAACATTCTGTGATTCTGTGAAATTGTCTTTATGAAGGGTTGAATTAAAAATATTCTTTACTCCATGTTCTGTGAACTGAGATTTAAAATAAGAACTTATAAAAGATTTTAGCAGAGAACATTTCTTGCCTGAGTAATATGAGTCCAGGGATCTTTAAAGACACTGATTAAATAAGAAAGGAAATATAAATGCTCAAGTACTCGTAAGTTCATTGAAAGAAAAATGTTCTATGCTGCTCAGATATGGGCTTCTGTCTAGGTATATCTCAAGGCCTTATGAGCTTCATCTAGTTATTTCAGTTATCTCTTCAGCATGCTTTAGGGTAGATGTTTTTGGTATGCACAATACCATCCTCACAGACACACTGACCTCAGCAAATGAATTGGTAGTACATACAAGCACAAACATTATTAATCAAAGTGACAGAGAAGCTTCCTGTAAATTTATATTCATTTTCAATTTAATTTTTAAGAGAGGTCTGCAAAGAGGTCTGTTTTGTTTTGGTTCTGAGAGTTGTCTAGTTGTCTTTTTTTTTTTTTTTTTTTTTTTTTTTTTTTTTTT
>VWYH01000256.1:0-85384 GCA_013399365.1 Pampusana beccarii | reverse complement strand
ACAGTGGCTTAGTAATGGCCTTATTTCCTCTTTCTCCACCCTTCTCCCAATGAAAAAGGCAACATAAAATGCTTTAGGCATTGGAGCCTTTGAGTGTAGGAGATGGCTTTGGAAAATCAAATCTGCTATTGCTTCAGTGTAGCAGAAGCACAGCCTGTCACTGCTTTCAGACCCCTGGGGCTGCACTCTTTGTGGTGACTGCCTTCCTGCTTCCTCATCAGCATTCTGGGCTCTCTTGGGTCAGGCATGGAGACACTACCCTGTACTTTGCTCCTGAAAGCTCTAAAGTTTGATTTCCCACACTTCTGTTTCTGACCTGATCTCAGAAGCATTCTCTTTAAAACACATGCAAAGCCTGAATAAAGATACTTCTGTGCAGAGAAATACCAAGAAGAATCAGATTTGGGGCATCCTACTGCAGTTCTTCAGTTCCTCTGAGGTAAAAGGGACCACAGGATATTTTTCATATGGCAAAATTGATACTTTCTTTGAACCGACTCTTCCCAAAGATGTACTGTGAAGAACTGAGTTCAACAGCATTTCACTGTTACAGAACTCTATTCCTTATTTCTTACCCATATGTCTGTGTCAGGGGACTGGCGAGGCTTTCACAGTTCTTACTCTGATGGGCAAATTATATCCATAACAATGTATTAGTACTTACTAAGTTCCAATCTCTTTATTTCCTCCTCTATTAAAATGAATTTTTTAATAAAGGGTTTTTTTTTTCTTCCCGCTATCATTTCTTTTCAGGGGTTTATTAGTGTAAAGCTTCTGAAGGCTTATCTCCCTGTATTCCCTTTGACATCTTCCTAATATATCTTTAAGCTAGTTTAAAGCTCTGCTTACCTGCTATTCTCAATATGCTTATTATTGAGGATAGGTGCAATAGAAACAGTGTTACTTTTGAAAAATGGCTGGACATTTCATTAGTATAATTTCAGTGAGAAATAGGAATTTGTAAAATGCATATGAAAAATACTAGCAGAAATAGAAGATCAAAAGATATTAAAAAAATCAAAGCAATTTTTCTTCTTTTCAGATGCCAAACTGAGACTCCTCAGTGTACTTTAAACAATGATTTATTAGTCTTTTGAGAGTAAAGAAGTTTGTGTCTTCTTAAGCAGAAAATTTTCTTATACTAAAAATAAAAATGTAACAGCATAATATACTAATTCTTCTTGATGTTTATATGTTAATGTGTTTCTATATGAAATTCATTTTCATAGCTGTCCCTACTTCCATGTACTCTGATGTAATAGCTGTAGTCCTAACAGAAGAGTAAATTAAATCATAAACATAGTAAAAAATCTCATCTGTCAATGAGAAGAAATATGTTTTCATCATAGCAACAAAAATATATTTTGCCATAAGATTTTCCATTTCATTTGCTCTTTCACTTTTATCTGTAATCACCAGATTAGATTTAGTTCCTGGGAAAGTTTTCTGCAAGGACAAGAAGACTTTTATTACACAGTGAAAACTGAAAAAGTACATTGGTCTGTTTGCATACAATCTGAACAGAGCTCAGCCACCTCAGTTCTGCCATATAATTAACCCTGGACTAGCTTTTGCATGTTTTTTGGTTTTGCATCTTTTATGGGTTATCTCTTTCTCAGGATGCTAAAGAGTGAGAGAATACTGCAAACCTTCAAAATGCCAGAAAGTACTCATTAGTATTCAGCTGAAAGACTAATTAGACAGTGACCATTGTAGGTCAGCTGAAGACAGGTAGAACCAGAAAGCTTCTTTTCATCTGGATTTATCATCAGAGACAAAATAGAAGAAAAATGAAGAATGATAAAAAACTCCACATTCCAGTCAATTAAATCTCCTATGTTTAGTTTTCTAAATATATCATCTACTTCACAAAGGTTCACAGGTCTGTTTTTCCAATGGTATCTGTTGGCCTAATAATTTTTTGCTGGAAATTCTCTCTTATTAAGACATTTGCCACTGGCTATTCCTAAGTGTAGAGAACATAGGAATTCAACAAAAAATTATGCAAGTTGAGAGACGTTTGCTAGTGAATTCATACTGATTCATTGCTTGATATTATCTTTAGGAAATAGGAGACAGTCACCTGGTTTCACTGAGTTTTGCTGCATTCATCTGTGGTTCATGTGTTGAGAACACTCTGAAACAACACAAAGACAAGATATTCAAACAATCTCTTGAAAAGCACAACAAGCTCTCTGTCTCTGCAGACTGAACATCTCACTAACTATTGAAGAAACCAGAGTCAGAACCTTAGCAGCTCTAAATCAGTAAAACTTCACTGAGCCCAACAGAACTACCTTAATTTACAGAAGCTATTACAATATAACTTCAGAGGGTCTTATTTGCAAGACATACTATCTAACAGGCAGTGCAAAGTACTTTCTACAGTTTAAGCTATTTGTGAGGAATGAGACAGACTGACTAGGAGAAAAGGATTTAGTGCAGTTCATATGAGAACTGTTGAGACTGATTTAAATTGTGCTTAAAAATATCTGCACAGCACTTGAAAAGAACAATGAATTTTAAATTGCTGGTTGTCTTAGGGGCAGCTCATTATGTATTAGAAACAAAACTTCATTTTAGATAAATATTTCAATGGTTCTCCATGTATAATGCTCAAACAGGTACCTTCATGGTTGTGCTCAATAAGGCATAACACTCTTCTGTGACAGATACAGAAAAATTACGTAGTAACTCAGATGTACCACAATTACAAGGATTTTGGAATTTCAGTGCGTGAATTGATGGTGTCCCATATTTTGTCTGCATTTTCAGGCAATTCAGATTTAGATCCGTAAAATAACTCTATTACGTTGCCTGTTGGCAACCTCTAATGTAAACAGAACAAAGATACTATGTTGAACTCACAGCCTCATATGGTTACAAAGAATGCCTTTATATAGTATATGTTCATCATTAAGAAGCAATACTGTCTCATTCCATAGGATAGTATTTTGTGTGTTATCAAACAGTAGCTATAAATAATGTACATTTTCAACTGGACAATGCTTCTCAATAGCCCTTTAAAACTCAAAAATTAGAGTTTTTAACTACCATTGTGTTTTACCGATTTTCTTTTCTGCTTATGGTAATATTGCACGAAAGGAAGGATCTAGAGTTTCCCTTATGTAGAACAATCGAGGAAAGAATAATTTATAGGTCTGAAATTTAAGTTGATTCTATCTTAGTTCCCCAGCTGATGACACATGTTAAAAAAACCAATCACACAAACAAAAAAACCCACAAACAAACACAAAAAATCCAACCAACCAAAAACCAACAAACAAAACCCAACAAAACCCCTCAGCACACTTCTCTATTCTGTTCTGTCCCTGACACTTCCAGATAAATAACTGTAACTTTCTTAGGGTACAGTACAAAACCCCTTTAGATGCTTAAATCCCCTGAGATTCTTTTCAGTCACCTAAAACAATGGGTGTTCTTTTCTTCCTTATGAAGAGCTGTGATTTTTCTTCTTTTGTCTTCTGTTGTTTGCCTTCTCATGTAGCTTTTAGCTTGGTACTGCAGATTTTGTCTTTATTTTTTATTTTTTGAAATTTCAGTGAGGTCATTGGCAACTACAAAGCTGTGCTATGTTTACCTGGCACTGTCAAAATTGAATTCTTTATTCCTTTTCACCAAGTAGAGAATTTTTAGGAAAATATATTAATTCAGTATAGTGTGGTAGATTTCTGAGAATATTTTTCAAGCTGTTTCAATCACCTCACTAAATCTCTGGTCTCTGGTTTTGGATCTCTTCTACTCTACAATACCAGAAGAGCTATAGTTAGGATCCTAGATTTATCACATGAAAGAAAATTAAATACCATTTTCTTGTAGCCTCGAGTCACGCAGAATGTCAAAGGTTTTTCTTAGTTGTGCAGTTAGGTACTTACAACGAACAGTAAGTATTAGATATTTTGTGATACCAACATTTTGTACTTATGAGCCTTCAGGATAGCTTTGAGAAAACTTCAAAGATTGTCTATCGCATATAGCTTATAGAAAACAATATTCTATTACAATAATATTGTTTCACTTCTGGGTTTGTCAAAATTGAATTCTGTTGTTTAAGAATTGAAAGCTGTCTCTCAGAATATAATTTTAAATTACTTTTTCTGCAGTAATTTTAGCTGTATAGCAATGGAATCGCCTCTGTTAAATGTTTCGCATTGTTCTTTCCGTTTTTTTCTTTTTTCTTGTGAAAGATATTCTGGCCTTACTAGTAATTTGCCATTCCTCAGTCCTCGGCCATAAGTGACTTCTCTTTTAACCAGCGTAGCTGGTATAAAATCTCCACAGAAATATAAGTGCCTGAAAAATTTTTCTTACAGTAAGGTCAAGGAGAACCATTTGCTTTACCTAGTGTGGAAGGGATTTAGGAAAAAGAAAAAAAAACATACACTTTCAAAACATTTCCAAGTTTTTAAAGGTCTACTTTACTGAAAGTACCATTTTGTATGCTGGATTTGGAATACAGAAAAAAATCAAGCACTTCATTGTTTTTCCCACAACGAATTCCCTTTTGGGAAAAGGTATCTGTAGTAATTTGGGCATACCACAATCCTCACCCAACTTTTTGCAAATGACTTTGCAAAACAGAAAGTCCTGATGAATGAGCTTCTGATGATTAGAATTGGGCAGGAGAATCTACTTATAGAAATAGGAACCCTGATTGAAAATACCCAACCTGTGACTTTGTTCATTTTATGCACCAAGACAAACCCACCTAAGCATCTCAGCTTATTCCAAGTATAGTAATACATCCTGGAAAAGTTATGTATGCTGTCTGGTCTCACAGCATTTGGGTTTCAGTACATACCTCAGAAACTACAGTTCTACCTAATAGACAGTAATTAGCCAGAACACTTCTGGAAAACCATGTGTTTCTAAATGTTTCACAAACTGTGCTTCTTAATGCAAATTACAGAGGTTTTGATATCTCAGTAGTCCACCCATGAATGGCAATAGTCTTTCTCAAGGTGACCATGACATAGTTAAACAGAGGAATGACTCCAGCTGAACTAGCAAACTTTGTCAGAGTTTCAAAGGGAAGGACGGAGTGATAAGGAGCAAAGGTATTTCAGCACCTGTTTTACCTATGAACAAAATAACTCCTTTGAATCTCAAACCTTGTTTATAAATGAGTTATTACAATCAATTAAGGATAAAGTAGAATAATATTGCATTGATCAGCCTTAAATTTAACGAGGTACATACGCTAAAATGTGATTCACACATGTGATGTGTTAAAAATTTAATCTTCTTTATATACTGCCTATTAACAGTTTCACAGTTGTATTCAATACCTGCTGAAATGTTCGGAAACTTTATACTTTTTCATAGCACTGTAAGCCTCCTGTAACTGTCATGCTGCTTCAATAAATAAGTACGGTCAATTTACAAATTGATTTCAGGAGAACTAGCAAGAACAAAAAACTAAGCAGAAAAACCCTATGATGATTTTACTTCTGTTCATGTTTAAATTTTAGTGAACTTCCTTACTTGCTGACTGATTTGAGTTATATATACATTCTGAAAAAATAAGCCTGTGGTTTATGGATATGGTACTGATTCACAGATAATACCTTTAGTGATCACTAGCTTGAAGAACACAGATTTACAGAAATCAGGGGTGGTGAAGAACACCATTTAGATCATTGGATTTATTCCCTTGCTAGTATAGGAAGATAGATTAGGAAGGCATCAGTAAATTAAATACGGAGAGTTTTCAGGCACTTAAGATTTACCACATCTCATTAATAATTGAGTTTCCAGAGAGTTCCTGCTAGAGGGCTCAGTAAACATTACATTTAGTTGAGGCAAGAATGTGTTTGGTGATCCTAATTTGACATTTTGACCAACCTCAGAAAAATAGTGGTTTATTTACTTATTTAGCTTTTGCAGTGCCTTTGGATATCTATAAGGTCACATGTGGATTTGTTTTGTTTTATTTTGTTTTGGTGGAAGTGTTTCAAATGGCCATCGGTCTTTCAGACAAACAGTGACCTAAACGATTGAGGAAATGTTGCCTTAGGACCAATGTTGTTTACAAACTGTCTTCCCCTTTCACATTTTGTTTTGCTTCCTCTGGTTGTATATATAAATGCTGAAGAACTAGCTTTTAACCAGACACTGCATTCCAAAAGTAGTAATAACCTGGAATACATTTTGAGTTGTTCAGTGTTTGGTTGGTTTTTTTAGCTTTGGTTTCAGTATTTTTTCAGATTTACGTGGTGCATGTACTTATGTCTATATAGAACAGTTGCTATTTTTTCTTAGGCTTTTTTTACCTATGTTAAAACGCATGTCCAAAATCTTGCTTTAGCTTAGAGTTGATCAAGCATTATGGATCCAAAAATGCTGAGGTTTAGATAAATTTTAGATAGAACAGATTTAATGCGCATGCATAAAGCATCTATGCAACTTATGCTTACTTAGACTTGGCAGGTCAGGGACGAACAAGTGAAGTGGTGATTTTTTTGAGATGCCTTCAAATGCTGAGCAAATCAGCCAAATGTTTCCTCAAGATGTTATTGAGACATAAATGCAAGGAATGGAACTTTTGTTTCCTTGAAGTTACATTTCTGACTTTCTGTTGCAAAGAAGTTGTAAGGAAAGATGAAGAGTTACGTCACCCTAAGGAAAAACAAACAAACAAACCACCAAACCACAAACCAAACCTAAACACAAACCTTCAGTTATCAGGTCTGCTGTGAGTGTAAAGAAAACAGTAAGACCATGAGCATGGTTTTTAATTCTTCTTGATAGATCTCAATTATAACAGATTTTAGAAGTTCTTACCAGTACAGATACAAACACATACCTGTATACAAATATTAAGAAGGTTAGATTATAGCTGGGAATACTGTAGCCTTCTAAGTTTATTAATTTATCATAAAATAGATTTAGTAGATAATAATGGAGGTCTTATGCCAATTTCAAGGAATTTGGGGAGTAATAGCGAAACTATGAAAGGCAAAGGCTGGCACACAGTCTTCTGTAAAGTACAAACTCTGGCAGGCAGCTTCGTAGTTTCGGTCTTTCTGTACTATTTTCTTCTACCCTATTTTCTAAAAGAGATATATAATAGGAAATTACTGTGATCCGTGCTGATATCTCTATACAAGAAATAATTGCAACTTTGTAAAATACTGTTGAAAGTTAGAGTGTAAATAAATCTAGGTGCCTACAGTTACTTAACCAACAATAATACATTTAAAAAAAAAAAAAAGGTGAATACCTATTCAAAGTAAAAATGATCATTAATCCTCTCACACATGAATGCATAGTATCAAAACAAACAATCACGGAAAAGACTGGGAAGACTTCTGTTAAGGAAGAATTGCTAATTAAGAAGGATGCATTTTTTTAGTTGCAAAAGGTAATGCGTGTTATCGGAGTATATGCTAAGTTTACTCAAAATGTACTTTTCAATTAGAAGTATTGTATTTTGTAAATCTCCTAAGGTCTTATAATTTTAGTAAACACTCGTTTAAATATCCCACAGAATACATTAAGTTGCCTCTACCTCATATTTCCTTTCATTGGTGGGTCATTTTTCCACTTGAAATGTGTGAGATTAAACACACAAAACATTTAAACTAATGTTTACTGATCTTAGTTTTTTCTTTAATGATCTCCAAATTGCATTTTTTAATTAAAACCTTTTGTTATTACTAATGGTTTATGTTCAATCTCATGAAGTAATCTGATGCTACAAGTGGCTAAAATAATATGGAAAAAAATTCTGTGAGAATAGGGCTCATATTAATTGCAGAATTAACATAATCTGGTAATTTCAGCAATTTCTTACAAAATTGAAAAAAACAATCAGAGGACAAAATAAAATGACCAAAAAGGTGACATGTATAATAACTTCTGAAATTTGAAGAATATTTTTAATATTTATAAAGAATTTATCATCTTTTTAAAGTACTGTGAGGTAGTTTTAATTTACGTCTATTAAAAACTCATTAAGGGGAAGTCTTGCTTTAGGAAATAGAATGACTAAAAGAAAGAAAAACAAAAAAAAAGCCCCAACAGTCAATTTAGAGATGTTCTGAGAATTACCAGTTAAAAGTATTAGAACAATTAGAGATATGATGCAAGGTTTTACATAAAATGAGGTGAAGATGTGATTAAGACCAACTTGTAAAAGGTACTAGAACAATAAAGGCAAAAAAAAAAAAAATAAAAAAAAAAAAAAGAAAAAAAAAAAAAAAAAAAAAAAAAAAAAAAAAAAAAAAAAAAAAAAAAAAAAAAAAAAAAAAAAAAAAAGTTTTCCTTGTTTGCAGAAAGAATGGGTCATAAAAACTGCATAAAGACTGTCTTCTTCCAGGTCTTCCTTCATATACTAAACATCATGGTTAATCGTATTCACCTGTGCACCAAACACAGCTGAAAACCACAGAGGCATTACAGCACAGCACAGAAGATTGAGGAATTTTTCAGTTCAGCAATTGAATATTAGAGTAAATAACTGTAAATACATCAACCCAGATGAAGTAAGTTCTAAACTGTTACTAAAGAATTAAGTGTAACCCTTCTCTGTAATTATTTGAGTGCTTTGGAGCATTTCACTGTAATTTAAACAATCTGATCTTTTAGATAATTCCAGCTTCCGTTAATTTTTTAGTTTAGATATTCCTGAAGACAAAGTATTACCTATTTGTCACACCAAGGGAGAAACTGGACATAAGACTGGTTTTAGATTATTTATAGTAGTTGATACGCACATGTAAAGACTATTCCTTCCTGATAATCTCTTCAGTAATGAATATTGCTTTCTTTAGGCTTAGTTGTGATCTATGTTAATGAACATTTTTAATTGCTAAAATTATCCATGATAAATTAAACAGAAATAGTTAACTCATGAAGACTTTTGGTTCTCCAACTTTTTTTTTATAATTCAAATATATAGACTATTTACCTTTTTCTGGTTTTCACATTTTATGTTTTCTACTAATGACACTATTATGGCTTTCTTTGGGATAGGCCTAGTCTCAAAAATACAACTTTATGAAAAGATGTTTATAAAGGAAAAATTCCGTAGAGATTGTAATGGAACTTGCCACAGTTCATTGTTTACATGCTCTTTTTGTAAACCTGTACACTAGTCACAGTTAATGAATGTGATACCAAACTGAAAGGAAAGAAAACATGTCTTCCAAGATTGAGATAAGTTTACAAATGCTCTAGAAATACAAAGAAACATAATTTCTAAAATTTATGCTTTTATTTGTTAGCTAGATAAATTTTAGTAACTTTAAACTAAAGTCACCTATTGTCTGGGAATTGATTTTTTTTTTTTTTTACTATATACTTGAAAAAAAAATTAAAAACCTTAAAATTAAGAAGAACTAATAGCACAGATTCAAACAGTTCTCCAGTACTCCCTAATGCTAACATCTGAAACAAAACATAAGGTCTTGCTTAAGTATATTCTACCACACTCTACATGATATTTCCTTTGAATTGATGCTGCTGTTTTCATGTTTAATTCTTGCATTGGGCTTTTTTGACTGTTAGGCAATCAGGTTGCTCGTAGTTGTTTTATGAAAAACATAAAACATTTCAACTAGACAAGGGGTACCTTTATTTTTATCTTGATGTCGCAGGAGGAAAAGATAGATGATCTAATTTTTTTAACCAGGGAAGTAGCTGAAGAAATGTTTAAGTGAATGGTGTAATAATTGATACAACATTAGGGAAGCTTAAGCGGAGAAAATAGTAGTTTGGAGTTGACAATACTTTGTGTTCTTAACAGAAAGATCTTACTACCAGAAAGATGTGTTGAATATTGTGTAAACTAGCTGTGCTTAGGTCAAATGGCTTCAACCTTTAAATTAACACCTTATTTTGTTTCTTGGCACCTCAGTTATAATGTAGTCAGTAAATTTAGCTGTCAGAAGTTTGAAGAGGACTGACATTGCCTTCATTTATGTTAAGAAAAGAAATACGTGAGCTACTGGTTTCTGTCTCCTTTCATTTCAAAGGAAAATGCAGTCATTAACAACTGCCAAAGACGACAAAATCCAGCCCCAGTTGTCTGGCCTCTGATGGTCCTCTGGTAGTCTATGGTAAGCGTTCATGGTCATCCACCCACATATACTGCCCTTGTCTCGTGGGAAAACTGAATAGAGGTAAAATTGAACAAGAAGGTATGATCCAAAGCTCATTTTGTTTCAATGTGTCAGAAAAAAAAAAAAAAAAAAAATTTTTACAAAATAATCCTTTTAGTTAGAATTATAATAAATGAAAAAAAAAAAAAAATTGTTACAAAATAATCCTGTCAGTTAGAATTAGAATAAATGAATAAATAGCACAGTAGTGAGCAGCCTTGTGACCAATTTCTTTTGGAGGTATTTTTTTTTCTTAACTGACTGCCCTAGTGTGCATTTAACTTTGTGGAACTGCTCTTTATGCCTTTTACTGTTGATATTTTCCTTTTACATAGCTAACTAAGTAGACATGTAGTGGATAAGTATAAAGGGACACAACTTTACTTCTGAATACCTGTACTAATATCCTAGACAGCAATTGTTGTTTGTAAACACTCTTGCACTGGCTTTAACCCAGTGCTACCAGGTCCACTGCTAAACCATGTCTCTAAGCACCTCATCTACATACCTAAATACCTCCAGGGATGGTAAGTTAACCACTTCCCTGGGCAGCCTATTCCAATGTTTGACAACCCTTTCAGTGAATAAATGTTTCCTAATATTCAATCTAAACCTCCCCTGGTGCAACTTCAGGCTAGTTGCTCTTGTCCTGTCGCTTGTTGCTTGGGAGAAGAGAACAACACCCACCTCGCTACAACCTCCTTTCAGGTAGCTGTAGAGAGTGATAATGTTTCCCCTCAGTCTCCTTTTCTCCAGGCTAAACAAACCCAGATCCCTCAGCTGCTCCTCATAAGACTTGTACTCCAGACCCTTCATCAGCTTCGTTGCTCTTCTCTGAACTCACTCCAGTACCTCAATGTCTTTCATGTATTGAGGGACCCAAAACTGAGCGCAGTATTTGAGGTGGGGCCTCAACAGTGCTGAATACGGGGGGAAAATCACTTCCCTAGTCCTGCTGGCCACACTATTCCTGATACAAGCCAAGATGGTATCAGCCTTTTAGGCCACCTGGGCACACTGCTGGCTCATATTCAGATGGCTACTGACCAACAGCCCCAGGTAATTTTCTGCTGGGCAGCTTTCCAGCCACTCTTCCCTGAGCCTGTAGCATTGCATGGGGTTGTTGTGATCCAGTTGTAGGATCTGGCACTTGTCCTTGTTGAACCTCATAAAATTGGCCTCAGTGCTTTGATCCAGTCAGTCCAGATCCCTCTGCAGACCCTTCCTACCCTCCAGATCAGCAGATCAACACTCCCACCCAATTTGGTGTCATCTGCAAACTCACTGAAGGTGCACTCAATCCACTCATCCAGATCATTGATAAACATACTAAACAGAACTGGCCCCAATATTGCCCTGGGAACACCACCCGGGACCAGCCACCAACTGGATTTAACTCATTCACCACAATTCTTTGGGCCCGGCCATCCAGCCAGTTTTTTACCCAGCAAAGAGTATGCCCACCCAAGCCATGAGCTACTTCACAGCCTTTCCTTCACCCAGCAAGCAGATTGCCCTGTCATAGAAGGTCAGGTTAGTCAATCAGGACCTGCCTTTCATAAAAGGCATCAATGGGAATGAAATACCTCCACCCATGCTATGAAGTCTCACCACCTTAAATAATTACATTTTCTTATGCAGATCTAAGTCCTCATTTCTGTGGGCTGAAACTGGAAAGGGATGGATTAGGCATATTTGCTAATTTTAGGTTTCACATATATTTGCTGAAAGGAAATAATGAAAGTCTTAGTAAAAAGGTTGGAAATCTTATGCTCCATTTCAGGTTTCAGGGAGAAGGGTATCTGACAAAAAATTTCTGTAAGGTTGACCCTTTTGTCTTAATTGTGTTCTCTTCCATCTCCCAGTCCTTAGCCTAACAATTTCTGCAGCCATAATTGCCCTCTTTTTTCCACTTGATTTTCTCTTCTTCCTACTTCAGAATTCCCACATTATAGCTCCCTTCTCTCCCTTGTAGGATACTTCACTGTAGCTGGACTCTCATGATTTTACCTGAAACAGGGAAGTGCTGGAGGTTTGCAACAAGATTATTGTTGTGTGTTTGTGTTGTGTGTTTATGGTTTCTATTTCATTTTTTTCCTCTTCTCAATGGCGAAAAAGTGTCACACCATCAGAAATTGTAGCACTCTTTGTGGTGAAACTAGCAACACTGACAAATACTCAAAGATAGTTTCTACAAAAAAATGTCAGTTTTGTGAAGTTATAAGTAACAAAAAATGAAGTCTTGTAACGGAAATCCTCAACCAGCCTTTACTGTGGGTGGCACTACTGGCTGTGTCTGTGAAAGAAAAAGTATCATAAAGCTTCCAAAGGGCCTCATCCTACAAACATTTTTTGATGGACAACAGAGCTTTCTCAAGAAAGATATACATATATATATATATGTATATATAGATATACACATTTTTGCAAGTTTGTGCCTTAAATCTATATCCCATGCTTAGCAAAAGGAGCTGAATTATCTTGTTGGTTACTACATTTTACTTAAAAGGAAATAAAAGATAAACAAAATGATAATGTGTTATCATTTATATGAAATGAGTTAGAATGCAAAAGCTGATCAGAATTAGACGAACTCCCTTGTATTTTTTGCTAAAAATGTTGATCCTTTCAGTTTAAATTATCAGTTTCAGATTGAAATAAGGTGAAAGCTATTAATAATTAATGATTTTATACTCCATGTTTTGGGTTTTTTGCTAGTGGGGTATTTGTTTGATTGTTTGTTTTTTGTTTTATTTTGTTCTGTTTTTTTTCCTGTTATTTATAATAGTTCTAGACAAAGTGACAAAGGACAACAGAGTACCAAAGGTAAAGTGGATCCCCTTAGCTCCTCTGTCTTTCAGAATCTTAATTCCGTAGCATGGTGGGTATTTTTTTCATCTCAGTCATGTCTAATCTACTGCAATATGGCACAGAAATTACTCTATCAAATTTGTGTTGAATTATATATTGTCATCAAATATCAATATTACTATTCTGCAGTGCTAAAATACTTTTTAGATAACTCAGCTCTCAATTGTGCTGGCATCCGCTTCTGCTTTGTGCAGCTATGTATTGACATAAAAAGAAACATCTGGTGTCTAAAAAGTAAGTTGTTGGCTGATTTTTAGCAAAGAGATGAGCAGACTGTTGCTTTTTCAGCCTTTGCTAGACAGAAAAAAGATTGTGCCCACCTAGATCATATAACACTAAGATTTGTTCCTGATCAGTAAAGCCTTTTTTATTCAATTTAGTCCAATGTGAGAAATAATCATCACATTTTATATTATGCACTTCTAATTCCAATGTTCATGCCATATAATTATTCTGTATAATCAAACCTAACTGGTGGTTTGCTATACTGAGCTATTGAATGAGTATTCTGGCAGTGAAGCTAGTATTTAACTATTTATTTGAGAAATGTGCAGACCGATAATTGTAGAAATTTGATAAATCTGTATTCACAATGTGTACATATCTTTAGCATTTATGAACAATGACAGCAAAAGAAATAACCCAAATCAAGCAATAAAATGGAACCTTTAAAGTGACTGGCATACTCTGACAAGTTGCTGTTCACCATTTTGACCAAAATGTCAAGTCTGTTTTACTTCCAGTCTGGTTGTAAATAGGACAATCAGTTCAGAGACAGTTTCTACCCTAACAGAAGCTGTCCTTTCCAGGCAGTAACGTTCTGTCATCACTTGTTTATTTTTAACTACTATGACAGAAAAATGTTATAACTCCACCTATAATGTTACTTTGAAACTGTTATAGCATATCTCATTATTATGCTTAAAGAAGCAGAACACCAGTTCTTAAGTACATATAGTAAAATATTTCTTAAATGTGCAGTTTTTAAAATCAGAAATTAATGCCATCATGTATATTACAGTGTTTCTAAAAGGTTGAAAAGTTCATTGTTATGCTAAAAAAAAGTAATCGTAATCATTTAGTTCAAATGTCAGTATAATGAGTATCTGTTTCTCTTCACAATTTATTTTGCAAAATAATAACACTAAAAACATGGCATGTATCTTGTCTGATTTTCTAAATTCCCTTAGAATTCTTAGACTATACACAGATGCCTTCTGGATTTGGAGACATTGCAGGGAGATTAAAAAAAAAAAAAGCTGAGAGATGAGTTGGAGAGGGAAAGTTGTAACAAATTCAGTGGATATAGTTATTTTCTAAAGTAACATCTGTTGACATCTTTAGAATCCATATGTGAAAAAAGAAGCAAGAAAAATAATCAGAAACAAACTGTTAAACCCCCAAACAAAACCTGTTTTCTGTTATGATAATGTTTTGTAGATTAGCATGGAACTTGACACATTCCTTTTCTATAACAGGCATTTTCTAGAGAAAAATATTTTACAATTTTCCACTTAGAAATTCATATGGTAACAGTGTTGCTAATTAAGAGTTAGAAATGTCTTCTTTTTTTAATCTACAGATGTGATTCTAATATTTTTTTTTCTAAGTGAGTTGCATTTAAGAAAACTGGTGGTATTTTTTATTTCAACAGGAAAAAAAAAAATAATGTTTTGTTAATTATTACGATAACTCAGTGTTTTGCTTTGGTCAGAGGTCCAGATTCCTCTGGATTGCTTCTTACAGGTAGTTCCACAAGTATTGCTAAAAAACTCCTACTGGAAACCTTAACACACCCTGACTGTACAGAGACAAGGTAGCTACTTTTTTCAAAGTAACTTGAACACATGGATATTGCAGAGTGACTTCTATCCTATAGGTAACCTGTTCCTCGCTAAGATATAGTGGGGTGCTTATACTTAGTTTTCAAGAGTAGCAGAAATACAAAGAGGTTTTGGACAATGGCTCTGAGGGGCAAAATTACTATATTCTGTTGGGAGACAGAAGGCTTCAGGTACTGCAGTGCTTCAAGATCTGGGCATTTCTGTGAGAATCTTCACTCTCATCTCCCACTTACTTTCAGTTAGCACCAGTGTGAAATGAGTATGTAATAGCTATGGAACATTAACATTCCAATTTGTTCCTTACTTTTTCCCCATGAATAACATGAAACATAGTACTATAAATGAAAAGTGTGTTTACATCCAATGTAAACTGAAGTCTGTGCTCTGTAACACTGGTTTTATACTGTATAATTGCACTATATTAACTGTCCTGCTACAAAGCAGGAACTAAACAGCCAAATGCTGAAGTACCTTGTTAGGGTAGAACAGATGTTTTTGTGTTCAGCAGTCCCTTCTCATGCACAGATACAGCGGTGTTGATATTAGTTCTTTTTATGAGGCAGTATGAGCTATTGTCAAGCTATCAACTGTTCATCAGTGGAATAAGCATTAAAGGATTGGCCTCTCTGTAAATAATACAACCATGTTGCTTTATCTAGGTACCTTAAAAAACACTTGTCTAATTTGTTTTATAAGTACACAGGGCCAAAATCATGTTGGAAAATGCCACATGGGCTGATTCAGGCAACAAGGCACAACAGGCAAGGTCTGTTATAGTAAACAACTATACAACTCTGATAGTGAACCTTTGTGGAAGTTTTAAATTGTTACTGCAAAGAAGACTCAAGAATGAATTCACAGGAAATTTTGGTTCAAGTTTATAATCTGTTTATATTAATACTATAACAAGTGAATTTGATGATATCTGTATCATATAAAGCTTGTAGAAAAAAAATATTCTGAGAGTATTATAAGGAGAGATTTGTCTTCATGGCAGGCGAAGTATAATAAAAATTTAGTTGAACAAAAATATTTCTCTCTGAAAACTCTCAATGACCCCAGAGTTTGTTTGAATATTCATCCATTTTTGTACATCTAAGGGATTATCTTTCCAAAGACTCCTTCGTTCAATCCTTTGTCTTACCACCTAGCAATTGCTGGATTCCCACCAAACTGTGTGTCCCACGGTGACCTTCCTGCATTTTTTATACTAAGACCAGAGCTCCTCTGAGGTGTGCTGGGCTTTCCTGGTGTCAGGAAGAGCTTGAGCTACATTCATGTGTGTATCTTTCTCATGAAACACAATAGTCACTGTGTCACACTTCTGCTAAAACTTAGATCACTTTATTCAGCTTTATAATAAGGAACTTCTCATGTTTTTCTGAATGTGTATTACTGTTTTAGAATGGTTTCATTTCATCCTGGAACAAATGGTACAAGTGGGGAAAAGGCAGTATCTGTTTTGTCTTCTCTTTTATTCAGGAGAGCCAAACCTGACAGGCAATCTCTGCTGCCTTTTGGGTACTTATCAGTGTGTATATATCTGTACATCCTTTTCCTTTTTCTAGAAAGGACACCTTAGAGCAATAGTGGTTTTATTATCCTAGGACATGCATAAGAAGGAGTTGAAGCTGCCTTAGATAAACAGCACAGTAATTCAGCATTCTCTTTCATTCAGTAACAATTTAATGCATTTTTTGAGTTTATATAAACTTGATTGATGACACAAATGCAGCCCACATAATAACTTAGGCATGATATTGACTGTTTTCGAAGAACACGATTATGGGTTAAGTGACTGGTATTTATAAGCTCGAAGCAAGCAACTGTTTTTTTAACTGTGATATAGGCATTAGTGCTGTAGATTTGGCCTAGTTCTTTCTGAAAATCTTTTAGTAACAGGCACTAATACCTATATAATTTTAGACAACAAATCATTTAGTTCATACTTAGCAACTGTAAAAGGTCATACTTTTACAGTAAAAGGAAAAACAAACAAAACCAAAACCAACCAAACAAACCAAAACAAACCCAAACAGACAAAGAAACCACCAACATAAAAACCCACAATGAAACAAGCAAACAAAAAAAGTCAAAACATGGCATTGAGAAAAGTCCCCGTATCAATACATAGAGCTGAGAAAAAAATCCAAGTTCTCTGAAATGAACTGATGGAAAGAGACATACAAAGATGTTATTACATTCATCAAAATAAGATGATGAATTCTGACAACACCTCAGCAAGAGATAGTTCACCTCAGCAAATGAGAATAGTAAAGTGTAAGATATCTCTACTACCTGGCAAACTGCTAAAGTTGAGACCATCACATTGGACTGGTTTATTCAGTTACTGTAGTCTCTGAACAGAAACAAAATGGAGCAAGTACGATCCTGAAGCTCAGGCAAAAACTGAAATATGTGTATCTGACTGTCTGTTAAGAGTTAAATTTTGAGTGAATTCCAGAGATTAACACCTTAAGTTTTCACTGATTTCTTGTCAGAGTGGAATCAGCCCAGAGTAACGAAGAGATCTCAATATGAGTATGATCGTTCTCCTTTATTCACTATTTTAGCAGAGTATATATAGGTTTACAGCAGCAGCATGCATAGCAACAATATTGTAATTAGTCACCTTTTACTGATTACACACAATGCCCCCCTCACTTATTAGGTAAAGCCCTTTGCCCATGCACTCTTACAAGTATTCTCTCATCCTTTTTTGTTGTTAAGCTCCTGAATTCTTTTGTGATTACGGAGCTCTCTTTCTTCCTCCTTTCCGATGTCCAAAGAAACTTCAAGGGCACCACTCACAGGCTTCTTTGCCTGCTTCAAATCCTGGGTTGCTCACTGTGATCAGATCACGCCCTTTATACCTCAAAAATTCCTCCACAATTTCTAACACTGTCAATAAAGAACATACTGTTTAAAATCCATGCATCTGAAGTTCATAATCAACATCTTGCATGCTTCCTGTCTTTGTAATTTGAATTGGTGGGATAGCATTCATTTAATATCAAAACTTCAACTGAATCTCAAAAGGAAACAACAGAGAACTTCATACTGTTAAACAGAAAAAAAAATGTTTGTATTCAAATTAGATACTTAGAATTGGTACCTGCAATGGATAAATTTTTACTACCTACAAGGCAGGCCCACAGTCCCAGATAGTGTCACGTCAAGAAGTTAGTGATTAATGATCTTGGGTTATTCAGAGCCAAGTTCGTTACAAACTTGATAAATCTTAGCGCCTGGGGCATCTTATCTAACACTGATAAAACGGAGAAGGAAGATTCAGGGGCCATTGGCAGGAAGCCTGGGGAATACACCATGAATTAGTAAAACTCAAGAAAACCACTTGGCAAAATTTAGATTATAGTTGTGTAATAACCAAAAATTGCTCTGGACAGCAGGAAGTGCATATAGGCTGAGAGAGCAACCACAGATCATAATGTTGCACATATTGAAGTCTTAACGTTGACATTCAGAGTCTTTCTTAGAATTTTATTAATTTCTCACATGTATAAGAGAACTGGATACACAACAAAAAAAGATCAAACCCAACATAAAGCCTGAACTAACAGCCAGTGGAAATGCCTCTGAGTTTAAGCAGTATTTATTCCCTACAGTACTATGAAAACTATTCCTATAAGTTGCTTCTCAAAATTCATAGGTGAATTGAGGTGAAATTTAGAGTTGGAATCCTGAATATCTCAGCTGTAGGACCTATACTCTGGCCACTTATGTATTCACTTTTCTGAGACCTCACAGCATAAGCCTTTCTAAATAAAATATACCCTAACTCAGAAAATCAAGCTGACTAAATCACTTCTAATCCTAATTAGGTGTTTGTTTTGTTTTGTTTTGATTTTTTAATATTGCAGCATTTTAAAATCATTCTCTTTTTTTTCTGTAATAGTGATAATGTTTGAAATTTGATATGGAGAGGTAGAGAATTTTATTCAGCTATATGGTGGATTTTTTTAATATATCCACAGACCCATATAATGAGGAAAATCATCATGTTTCATTACATTATGCTGATAAAAAATCTTCCAGTTGTGTCATTTTCATTTTAACTTGAAAATGCTGTCTAACCCAACAGCACCTCTTTTGTTAAAGTAGATACCTAGCTAAATTAAATTTTAACATGCACTCTGGCTGTTAAACTTTATTTGCATCATGTATGGTATGTTAGTCAAGTAAGAGTTTTGTGTGAAATATAATCATATATTCCACATGTTACAAATACTACAATAATGGATTAGATATAATCCAAGTATCTCTACTAGATCAAGGTGTTCTGACGATTCTGGATGTCAAGTGAGAGAATGCAACAGAAAAAATGATTGAAAAATGAGCTCTCAGCTATTGCCACTCAACATGAAACTATCTTTATGTGAAGTGAAGAAGTCCAAGTTAGGGTTGGGTAGAAACAGAAAGAATCTCTTTTACCTTCTTACCATTTTGTGTGGTTTTGTATAAAAGCTTCTTTCTTGTCTGAAAGGAGCTGCAGACTCACTGTGCTACACCAGTACTCCAGCAGGTATCGTTCAGTTCCATAAGCTGCTGCTCTGTGCGTGTTTGGGACTCTGTACCTGATGGAAACCTTCCTACATCTAAGTGCAGGACACAAGCATTGCTTCAGTCTTAGAAGAGAAATACTTACAGTCAGAGTACCCTTCTGTGCTCAGCTTACTGCTTAATGCTAAATGCTTATCTCTCTCTGCTGCCAGAAAAGGGTATGATGAAGGAACACTTCTTTCTGTATTAGGCAACAGTCCTGGCTAACAGAGCAGCACATTGGAGTGTTTTACAAGTAATTTATGAAACTCTTTAAAACCTGTTTGCGGGAGATACCTTTCCTCACTCTGCACACTAAAACTCATCATAACTGAGATGGAGGCACACTGTCCTGCCTTATGACAGGAAAGCTTTTTCCTTTTTTTCTTAAAATCTAACCAGTGCTACTGCTGTGTGAGAATGCCCTGCAGCTGACTGCAGGCCCCTTACAGCTGCTAAATTAGCAAACCAGTTGTAACGTGAACCTTTGTTAGCTCTATCAGCAGAAGAGAAAAAACCTGACACCTCCTGTTTACTAGCCCAATCCCAGAGACTAGAAAGAAAGGAAGTTTATAGACTAGTATTTGTAAAAAATTAAAGGGAGATAACAATCCTATTGGCACTTCAAAAACAAGCTCCTAATTCCCTTTGTCTACCTTGGAAAATTTACCGGGCACTGAACAGTATTTTTCAGGCAGCGACCTGAAGACGTACCCAGCTACACAACTTTTTGTGAAATCATGTTGATTTTTTTCTTGCCAAAGTAGCAAAAGGTCAATATGCAATTTCTCAGTGAAAACTAGACATAGCAGACATACAAAACTGTGAAGAACTGCGCTTCTTGTACTGTTCAAAGCAACAAGCTCCCTATGTAATTAGTCATTAAAGGATTTTTAGCTATAAACAGGCCACCAATGTCAAAACAAAGATCTATCTGTCATCTTATACATTTTTTTTTTCCTTCTCGTATGTTTCCTGTTCCTTTTTCTAAATTTTCAAGTTTTTTAAACCTTGAACAGAAAAATAAAATTTAGGGCTAAGGTCAAAACCAGAGTTATAGCAAAGCTGGAAATTTACCTTCAATTTTTATATAATGATTGGCTCAGAACTAAAGTGAGTATAATTTGTATATTAAAACAAAAATTAATATAGTGTGTAAAGTTTGTTTATGAATACAAATAGTACAAAAAAGCAAGAGTACGCATATTGTAGAAGAGCAAATTCTGCTACGAATGACACCCATAAAAAGTATACTGAGTTTTTGTAATACTGGCAGACAAACAAAATCTAGTTCTGGCAGATGTTGTAGCATGCTCAATGGCATGGAATTGACTAGGTATAATTAGTAACAAAACATTAACAATGACTGTGCTATGATTTTGGTAGTTGTTGATGGTTCTTTAAACCTTGAGATGTGGCTGCATCCTAGCTCCTTGTGGAACAAGAGTTTAGCACATGCTGTTCCATATCTGTTGTCTTGGTTTCTATGTAGGAAGGCAAAAACATCCTCACAGGCAAGCTCAGGAAGTGCGGGCTGGCTGAGTGCATGGTGAGATGGATTGAGAACTGGCTGGATGGCAGAGCTCAGAGGGTCGTGATCAGTGTTGCAGAGTCTGGTTGGAGGCCACGGGTCAGTAATGAGTCCAATCTTGTTCAGTCTGTTCATCAATGACCTGGATGAAGAGACTGAGTGCACCCTCAGAAAGTTTGCTGATGATACCAAACTGGGAGGAAGGGCTGACACACTAGAAGGCTGTGCTGCCGTCCAGTGAGACCTGGGCAGGCTGGAGGACTGGGCAGAGAAGAAATGGATGAAATTAAACAAGGGCAAGTGTAGGGTCCTTCACTTGGACAGGAATAACTCCAGGCACTAGAACAGGTTATGGGCTCAGCTGCTGGAAAGCAGCATTGCAGAGAAGGACCTGGGAGTTCTGTTTGACAGCAGGTTGACCATGAGTCAACAATGTGACCTTGTGGCCAAGAAAGCCAACGATATCCTGGGATGCATTAGGAGAAGTGTGACCAGCAGGTCAAAGGAGGTTATCCTCGCCCTCTACTCTGCCCTGGTGAGGTTGCATCTGGAGTACTGCATCCAGTGCTGGGCTCCCCAGTCTAAGAAGGACAAGGAATTACTGGAGGGAGTCTAGTGGAGGGCTACAAAGATGATTAGGGGGCTGGAGCATCTTTCTTACAAGGAAAGACTGAGAGAGCTGGGTCTAGCTTCTAATTAAATTATGCATCTAGCAACAAGAAGAAACATATTTTAAGATATTTTCTAAATGAGCCCCATTTGTGAAAAATCTTCAAACCACCTGGCTTAACTTGCTAATAAATGCTATTTATCTCAGACATTCTAATGAATGAAGGTTTAAAAAGTATTTCCAATACAACTTTACAATAAATAACTGAAATAGGGGAGAATTCTACAAAGATAAGTATCAATAGAAGAAACATATAAAAGGAAATAACAATTCTACATCTTTATAGAGCAAGATAATTTTTTTTCCTCGTGCAAACACTCAAAATAAATCAAGGAGTCTTGTTTATTCTTCCAAAAGAAGAGTGCTATTATCCCAGCAAAAACTGTGACCTTAAAGACGAGAAAACAGAGCACTGGTAAGCAACTTAGTCTTGGCCAGAAGCGGAGGAATAGGGGCACAATTAGCTGTTGTATCCCACATCCCAGCAAAACAAGCAGAATGAGAGATACCTATGTGCCTCTGAAGCTGAGATGCTTGCACTGTGCTCCCGAGCTCATAAAATTGAGTGTTTTTATGAAGACAATAGCAGACACTACAGAACATACCAGACTTGCAACGTACATGAAAAGGATTCCTACCAACATGTATACAGTCCACGAGCAGAGACCAGCACTAGAAGCAGCATGCTGGTAAGATTTTCATCTCACGAAGTAAAACAGCGTTACATGGGTACCGTGTTTATAAAGCACAGTAGACCAAAGGCACATTCTGAAGATTTCACTGTACACGGGCAGCTTTGAGTCAAAGAAACCAAGAGACACCTCTGATCCTCATTGGATTGTCATATCCAGCAAAACGCCAAACTGATTTAGACAAAAAAGCAGAATTGTTTCCATTTTCTCCAGAATTCTATTTGTGTATCCTTTCAAGTTGATCTCAGTGAAGAGGGATGATCTAGATGGAGGTGACTTACTGCATACTAGACAGAAGGCTGCAGAAAATAATCACTTCAAGTATTCCCATGCACTGCTAGGTTCTTAATCAGCTGTAGCAGAGCAAAGTTTGGGTGAAACAAAATCTACAAGTAATGTCTTGTGGTGCTCATTTCCATCTTTCCAGGAAAGAAAAGATCAGATTTCCCTGTAGAGCAGAAGTTAACTTGGTTACTAGACCTGTGAATTATCATATTTTCAAAAGTTTAGTTTTCTTGTAACTTTAAATTGAGAAAAACCCTATATTTTAAGCCAGATCCTCCTATCAATCTCCCCCCTACCCACCAAAAACAAAAAAAACAAAAAAAAAAAAAATTAAGCCAGATCATCCCAGCCAACCACCAAAAAAAAAAAAAATTAAGCCAGATCATCCCAGCCAACCACCAAAAAAAAAAAAAATTAAGCCAGATCATCCCAGCCAACCACCAAAAAAAAAAAAAATTAAGCCAGATCATCCCAGCCAACCACCAAAAAAAAAAAAAATTAAGCCAGATCATCCCAGCCAACCACCAAAAAAAAAAAAAATTAAGCCAGATCATCCCAGCCAACCACCAAAAAAAAAAAAAATTAAGCCAGATCATCCCAGCCAACCACCAAAAAAAAAAAAAATTAAGCCAGATCATCCCAGCCAACCACCAAAAAAAAAAAAAAACAGAAAAAAGAAAAAGAGGCATTTATTACCTCTAAAGTTCTTTCAGAGTAATAAACATTTACATCAAAGATCTGTGTCTTCATTCTTCCCCTAGTTTTCATGTGGTTATTATTAAACACCTTGGGAAATCTGCCACTCTCTACTCACCAGCACATTAACAGATATTTTATTTTAACACCCTCAGGTTAAAAATTGAGCGTTAATGTTTTAATAAAGTGGCACCCTGGCACAGAGAGAACCTTTCTTCAATATTTTGTGTGTGTGTAGCTGGGATGGAGTTAGGAGCTGGAAGTATGTTTCAACAGCTACTTTTTGGTGATGTATGAGTGCTTGTAAGAACAGGACGAGGTAACAGAAGTGGAAGAATGCATTAGAAATATCAAGCACTTTGTCTGAAACTAGTTGAACCTCCACATAAAGTACCTCTTGAGATATATTCCTCATGTTTTTCTTTTTTCTGGTTCTAGAGGTATTGGTGATGTTGAGATAAATGATACCTCTGGTTTTTGTTTGTTAGTTTTTGGTTTTGTTTTTTACTTTTATGTTGAGTATTGACACTGTATGGAATGGACTTTCTTATTGAAAAGAGCAAATGTTACGAATTTAGTATTAGGTTTCATGTTAAATAGTTAGAAGCAGTAAGAAAGATTTCTATCCAGTTAAACCAAAACCAAACAAACAACATAGCAGAAATGACAAATTTCTCCCACTCTTAGCAAACTCTTTCCCCTCACCAGGACACATGTCTGAGGAATGTGGACTGTCTGGTATTTTTTGCAGTGTAAAACCAAATCCTTCTGGATGCAGACTCCACTGGTACAAGTGTTAGTCTTCCTTTAAGGCAGTCAGGCACTGATATTCAGGGTAGAACTTGACTTAAAATACTGTGATTTTAATACTCTAAATGACAGATTCCTTTGCCAGTACAAGGTGTCTTTGCATTTTGGCTTGAGTCAGGACATGAGAATCTACAGAAAAAGGAGTGAATATTGCGTGTGGAAGTGTGATACAGAAAATCAATGTACTTCTTCAGTATGGAGTGTGTACATCAAAAGTATTTCACTGAGCTATCCTAGTTTACCTTCGGTCAGTGCAACACCCTTTGGGGGCCATGAAAGTATAAAAATTCATGACCAAATGACAGAAAAAAACAGGAAAATACCTGTGAAATCTGGTCAAACATTTCAGAACTAAGTTTCAACTTTAAAATTACTTGAGCTCCTGCTGGGATTTTTATTAAGAAGTCAGTAGGCTCTCAAAGGTGTTTTCTCATCTGCAGTGGAGCCTGTTGAAAAGTTTTTCACTCAGCAAGTGCTCTTGTACATCTTAGTGAGTGAATTCTCTGGAAGATTGTTTCAAGCATTTTCAAGTTAGAGATTTGGGTTGTTGATATAGTTTGAAGCAGTTTTCCTGATATCTCTGTCACAAATTATATAGCTAATTATGTTGACACACTATCTTTGTCATACAGACTTGAAAAAGTTATGAAAAGAGAAGATATATATTGAAGACATTTACAGTTTCAGTTCTGATGTTGATTTGCATAGCCAACATGATGATCACTTGTGTATTCTGTATCCTGTTGTATCTGTTATTTGTCAGGTTCTTTAGATCAGCTCTAACTCCTGATAGTACTTAGCATAACAATACGTAATTCTTTGTATCTGATTTTTGAGCTCTACCTAATTCACATTAGTCTTCAACCATTGCAAAGATAAAAGGGCTGTTTAATTGATTGCTACTGAAAACATTTAACCAAATGTTCATACAAACTAGCTGGGGATTGAAATAGGAGATTTAACACTTCATTGTGTAATTCAACTGATTTAGAAATTTTAAGATGATTTACAGCTCCATGGTGTTTATTCAGTCTCATCATTATCATATTTGAATGGTGTCTGGAGATTTATTGGAATGGAAATATGGCAATTAATTGTTCTGGTGCAGCAAAATATGTATGCAAAGGCCACTGTGTTTCTTTACTCATGCAGGTACTCTTTGAAATAGTCTTTTTAATTGTTCATTTTCCAAATGACATTAACTTTATAGCTACATTTTTTGGATACAGTCAGAGACAATTAATATTCTAGCTCACCTCACACACAAGTATAGCAGCAGTACACTATTTAGTCTGAGGATTACCAGAATTTACATATGATCCTGTTGTTTCATACACTTTTTCCTAGATGAGAAATACACTCACTCTGAGTGAACTGTTAGAGTCCCGTAATGGTTTTGGTTCCTCTACTTTCAGAAATAGTTAGTCCAGTCTCAAAACAAGGAACTGTCATGAGAGCCTGTGATTTATACCTATACTCTGCGATATGAATATTTGTTTCAGTAGTGTGAAGGGGACAACATATTCTCTATACCTGTGTGGAAGAAGGATCTCAAAAGCAAGACGTTGTCGGTGTCTCTTCTGGTTTTGTTAAAAACAAGACAAGCTTCTCTTTTAGTAAATTTTGCTTTCAGCTAAGCCCTTCTTAGTAACTGCACTTTTCTGAAGTTAGATACATGTTTTGGTAGACATAGCAACGGAATGCAAGGTTGCTGATAAGGATGCACGTCCCATAAGTGAGAGGGGCAAGGAGGAGCGAACCGAACAGGTGACTAAGACTGACCAACTAAGTGTTTCATCCCATTCATGTGATACTTCATATAAAAGTGGGAGATCATGAGGGTCTCGTTCCTTTTTCCCTTCTTCGACTATGGCTGACACCTGGGAAGGACCCTGCCTGCCATCCCTGCAGATCTGAGGCCTAGTGACAGACCCTGCACCCTTGAATCCAGTTCTGCTTTGCTGCAGAGTCCAACTCAGGGCTTCCGGGTGCAGGCTCTGCTGCTGCTGGAGCAGTTCTGAGCTGCCGGGAATTTCAAGATTGGTTTTGTATATTTTGTATTATTTTCTCTATTTTATTAGTAACATTAGTAAAATATTTTAAATTATTTTCTGTCTCTTTTTGCCTCTCTTTGCTCTCGTATTGCTCCTAGGGGTGGAGGCGGGGGAGGAGGCTAGCAGAGCATCTGCCACGGTTTATTGTCGCCCTGCAATCAAACCTTGACAGTGTCACACATGGAAAAGACTTAATGAGTGTTTCAACTGGTGAATCAGAAAGTTGAGTGTAGATACAGTAGGTATATTTTTGTTGTGCAGGGTGGGAGAAATACTCATGGCGAAGGAAGAACATGGGCAGAAACAAATCAGAGAAGATAATTCCACAGTTAATCTTGCCAGATACCATTCATATGGCACCAGCTGCTTAGTGAAAGAGGATCAAACTCAATATCGGGTAGGAATGGCTATCGGCTGGTGGCGGCTATGACAGGGGAGCCTGCTGCATGCGGCATCATTTGTTTTGCAATGGGAAGAAGAGAGAAAGTAGATGTACCTTCTTTTTTTTTTTTTTTTTNTTTTTTTTTTTTAAATCTGAGCAAGGGAAAAAGGAAAAAAAAACCCCTTATCATATTAAAGGAAATGTACGGTACTCTCCTTGCTTTTTTATAATAAGAATCATTATGACTACCCTATTTTCTGCCATTTGCATGAAATTACAATGTTATTAATGAAAACATATTTTGTACAGATAATAAAGTAAATAGATTTTGAAAAGTAACTTCATTTTAAAGAAAAGAAAAGATAATAGACTGAATTTTCTTGGTGGTAGAATCAAGGCTATTAGTCAGACCTGTTTAAAGAACAGAAGACTCCTGATTATAGAACAAGTGATGAGACTAGGCAAAATTTAGCATATGACTAGTTCCAAATAACGCAGACTAAACTGCTGCCTCTGTGTCACTATACTAAGAAAAGTGATTATTGCAATTGTAGATTTATTACATTTTCTTACAAGAGGCTTAACATACTAAAATCTATGCTAAAGGAAGCAAAAAAATCTAATGAAATTAATGATTCACTCTTATTTTATCAAAGTGGAAATTATGATATGTTTTTCAAGGTTTTGTACATGTTGAATATCACTATCATAAGGATAATATAAGATTTTAGGTGTCAATTGGCATGTTCAGATTACACAGGTACTATTCATTATTCTCTAGTAATACATTGGGATAAATTCATTTTAATAACAAAGCAAACAAAAAACAATTATTCCATTTCATCTTTCAGTACCTCATGCAAAGACCTTAGAGGGAAAAAAATATCCTTTTGCAAAGCTGGTTCATCAACTGTAATATATGAAGTAACTTACACTTTTCAATTTATGTTTAAGATTCCAATTTTTCAAAGCAATGCCTTATTTTATACTCTTTATAGTTTTAAAACTCATTTAAGTAATTTTGATCAGATAAAGCTGTCCATTTTCTAAGATTCAAGAGAACTGAACTGGAATATTCCTGTCTTGCTAATCAGGACAATCTTCCAGGAGATATTCAGTCCAAGGGAGATACTGAATTCAGGTTTTTTATGGAAAGGGCTTTCACTTCTAAGCAATTAAAAGGTACACACAAGGTTCTTGGTTTCAATTTTAATCAACTACAGCTGTGACTGTAGTCAGGCCAATTCTACAGCTGTAAAATATTTTTTAAAATACTTTTTAAATGCACATGAGGACTTCAGCAGAATCATGACTTCTTCCATGATCCAAACAGGGGTTTTGCAGGAGAAATGTGTGAACTTGCTCAAGGTGGGGGAATTTTACACCTACAAAAAAGCAGGACTCCAAGTATTTAAAACTTACTTTGTGTGAAAGAAAGAGAGACGTAGTACGAGAACGGGCTGCATAGGAAGCAAAGGGGAAGAGATGTATATGTGCACTTGTGACATGCATGTTTGGTTAAGGTCACAATTTCAGGTTGAGGCGCTTCAGTTTCATTAAAGTTTTGGTGCCTTAGTACACTACTGGAATTGGCCATTATCATCAGACTCCTACTTTGGATAATTTCCATACACAAACACAGAGCTTGGAAGATGTGCTCTTGTAGCACAAAAGATTTCTTTGTTTCCTTTTGAACAAGGCAAGATGCTTACTTGACATAAATAACAGAAACAATATGGCTCAGACCATAAAAGAGAGTGACAGCTGTGCAATTAGTAGCCATATAACAATAAAAGTCTATGAGAAGCTGGGGAACATTCATATGTGGCTGGTGCCAATCTACATATATCACAGTGATTAACAAGAGTCTCTTGTTTTAGCAGTAAGTGCAACAAAATTTTAAACTCTGTGAAAAAATTACAAATTCCTGAGTGTCATTTGTTTTGAAAAGTGATCACTTTCATCGTATCCATAGGGTATGTTCAGATTTATAGTTCTCATGCTACAAAAGTTAAGTTTTAGTGGATGTGTAAAAGGCATGGCATTTAATCTCATCATGCTCACATTGTCAGAAGGACCAGAGGGTGTCTTCTCTGCTGGCTTATCTTACCACAAAACAACCCAAGACTACGTAGTTTTTAATTTCATAAAAACTAAATCTTAAAAATTGCATAGGTATCAGTCATGACAGGTATCAGATTGCCAAAAACGTACCAAATGCAGAAAATGAAAACGCATTATGATTAAGTCATACAAGTAAAAGAAATTTACAGGGGTGGAAAGTCTTGTTTAATGGTAGGTGATATTGTTATACGCCAGGATTGATTCTGTGTTCCTCAGAATGTAATTTATTTATGAAATACTTTTTTCCCCTTTTTGATGCATAAAATGAGAAAGAAAATATACATGAAGGACGCCACATTGCCACTGCTGTTTTATTTAAATAAAATTTCACTTTTTGTCTTTGTAATAAGTCAACCATTGCTAAGATAGGTGAAGTAACAATTCAAATAGATATCAGTCACAACTTATATCATGGACTGCATTCGCTAATTACCGAGTGTCTGAAGACAGGTCTGTCAGTAGACTTGGGTATGCCTTTTCCATCTGACCACACACACAGTTGTACTTTTAGGGAAATGCTTTCAAGACAAAATATTTGTAAGAAACATTTATTTTTTTTTCTTCCTGCCCCTGAGCTAAACACTCTCACAAGCTGTTAAAAAAATGTGAGCACTCTGACTTCATCCTAATCAACTTCAAATACAAATGACTGAGGCTGCAGATTTTCTCAAGCAGAAAGCACAGAAAATTGCTACAAAAATCCCCACTGCTCTTTCAGCAATACTGCAGAATAAAAAAGAATAAATTGCATGGACATTAAATACACTTTGCAGAATGCTTTGTTTATTTATACAGTTCAGTAGTCTCTAGGCAATTTATAGATTTTACTTGTGTAATTAACCTACTGACCTCCCACAAAAAGTATACAAACAATACATATCTCTTACTAGTTAGCTATTTCAATGAATGTGAGTATTGATTTTGTTGTTTGAAATGCTGCACAAAAACATTTTTCATGTTAAAGGAAAAAAAAAGATATCTGACAAGCAGGCAGGAAATCCTTCCCTATGGTCCTCCACTTAGCTGTCCCCCAACTTCATTTTTAAATGAAACTTCGATTTTGACAGATTTTTGCGATCACAAGTGCATATGAGAGAAATAAAACTTGTTTATTAATAAGCCAAAATCATAAACAGAGATCTGAAGCATCTTAAATATGAGGATGGCTCAAGTCTGCACAACAGCTCCCATGCCCTTGAAGTTTTAAGGTTTATCAGAGAACTAGCCATCGAGATTACACTGGAAGTTTTGTAGCTACAACCATAATATTCTTAAACATAAAGAAGGCAGTAAAATTAGAGAAGCCTTGGGTAATTAGACCACACTCTCCCATGCATTTTTGTACAACATAGTTGCTATTTTTCAAGGCTGTTACTAAATATTTGGATGTTGCATGATTCTGAAACAATCCTGTTGATGAACAGAACAACTAAGTTGTCGACAGCTGTGGCTTGTTGATAGCTCTACTGTTGTCTCCTGGCTGTGGGTTTACTCCTTGCTAAGATGGACATCTGTTCTTCAATACCTAGACTGTTTTCTCGGTATCCCTTCTGGGTATCTCTTCTGAGGGACAACATACTTTCAGACATGGTAAAAGCAGTATTTCTGCTTCTGTAAGACCAGAAATCAACCATTCAAAACTGAATGACATATGAAGGTAAGACAAGACATTAATGCTTTAGTTGGCCCTCCTCTCCTATGAAATGGTTGTATCATTTCTGAAATGACTGGTTATCTTGGACAGTGGTAAATATAGCACTTATGATATGTAAGTAAACTCAGACCTAATGCAATAAGGTTAAGTCAATGAACTTATATGATGACAGGTACACCTTCATTGTCAATTAATTGACTACTTCAAAAGAATTTGCAGTGCTAAGTTGCCAAAATTGTTCTGTGTGCTGCTACCAGAACTACTAGCCCTTAACTAATAGAAGAGCTTAGCAGAATGTTTCTCAATTATTTGTTTTTCCATGTGGACTACTATTTATTAAATGGACTCTTTAAGGGATCTGTTCTCTTGTTAATAACATTTCTCTAAATTGCTTGCAAAATCTGCTTACATAGGAGAAAAAAAATGGAAAGCAATTTTATTCTCATTTCTATTTGTTGCTGCTAAATCTCATGTAAAATTCAAAGACTAAGGCTTGGGAGAAATAAACCATTTAGTCTAACTTTGCAGCAGAATTTTGCACCTGATAAGGCAGAAACATGCTTGTCTGGTTGGTCTTAGTAGTTTGAAGATGGTGGTACCAATGCTTTGACCCTTAAATAACGATCTTTTTTTCATAAATATTAATATTTGATCAAGACTGGATATGAAGTATGCAACAGCTACTAGTAGTAGTTTTGTGTGAAAAAGCTCCTTTGTTTTTTTCCCCATTTTTTGAAGTCTTCAGGATAAATCTGAGCAGCCTTTTTAAATCCTTATTCCTGCATTTCAACTCTGGGGCTGTAGTCAGCCCATTGGTCATCCTGAGTCAGGTAAGAACTGCTTTGTAACCCTTAAGAGAAATGTCATGGTCCGTGGGTGCTCGTGGGAGCATAGATCCCTGTGTTGATATTCTCTTTCTAGGAAGAGTGAGAATTACTATGGCTATAAATGAAATAGAGCTATTCTTAGCCCTTGGCAATCTTTCATCAGCTACAGTTATCTACTGACTAATGTGATGAGGGAAGAGAGGTGGCTGATGTCCCTCTTCCATCACTGGCACAGTTACAAGGGTCAGATACAGTTGCAGCATGTCTGGCCTGTGATGTAGCCCTGCTAAGAGCTGGTTTTGGTGGAAACACTGTGGCACGGTTCAGCTACAAGAACTAAAACTGTGTAGTTTGGTTACGAGCTCATCTACAAGCTTTTTCGTCCCATTGGCAAGCTTGTTGTTGTTCCTTTTCTTTAGCTGGGAAGTGAGGCTAACCCTGGTATCAAGTGTGCTGAAAACAGGTGGCTGTACTCGTGAAGTTTTTTCCATCCCCTGTAATAAGAGAGCCAATAAAAATGCATAGATTAATATGAATTCTTGCAAGTGTATGTATATATCAACACATTTCTGAAAACGAAATTATGCAAAGCCTGGACTAAAAGTAGCTTTTCAGGTTCTGTAATTGCTTTAAATACGGCAGGGGCTGTTTTCTCCTAGGCTTTTAAAATAGATTTTAAATAACTAGATCTCTGGAAATTATCTTTCAGAATATGTGTGGGACAGGAGAGGGTTATTCAAGTAACTGAATGAAATGGCCAGTATTTTTTAATGAAAGTTTTGACCTCCCCTCTGGGGAAGACAGGTTGCTGTTTGGGTGAGTGATTTTAGCTGTCACTCATACAGATGTGGTTCAACAACTGATCTCGCTCCCCAGCCCCAAAGCTATGTGGTGATCTGTATCAGGTGCCTGGTCAAAGCAGAAATATAAAACTCAAGCTGCCTCTAAAAAAAGCTGACTCTGTGGTGAGGAAGGAATGACTAGAATGTAAGGGAGGAGGAAAAGCTTGTGCTTGAAATGGCCGCAACTTTCAAACATTAAAAAGAAGACAGCGAAAACAGGAGAAAAAATAGATTAAACAATCCAACACTTATAAAACAACAGGTCCCAGCTGCCCAACAATCAGCTACTATTGACTAATTAAACATAAATTTTATATATATCAGAAATACATATTGTTATTTTATAGTTATATACTATGTACAATTCTATAACATGTCCGTTTCACCTCAAGTTTTCTAAGATACAAAGCAGTGAAATAAAAGTCTCAGCAAAGCTGGTGTGTTCAACTTAGAAGGTAAGAGGACTGATTTATAATGTTATCAGACTTAATATTGGTTTTGATCTTCAGGATTTGAAGACAGAACTTATGTCTGAAAAGTCAGAACAGGTTTTAAATAGTATATTGTATTTATATTTAAACAATCTTTTCCCAATAGCTCTGGATATTTTTTAAAACCTTGTTTCCAAGCATGTATTCAGGATTTCTCCTTAAAGTGTGATTTCCAGGAAGTTTCTAATTCTCTTACTAACATGTTCTGTAGGGGAAAAAAAATGGTACAAATAAATACCCTTCAAATTTTACACCTATTTTTAAAATCAATAAAATGTTTATAAAACCTCTGGAGGTTGTGGAGTGGATTTTTTCAGAGGAGTAGGGAGGAAAGGAGTCTGTTTGTTCTGGGTTGTTTGTTTGCTGGGGAGTTTTGTTGGTTGGTTGGTTGGTTGGTTGGTTGGTTGGTTGATTGGTTGGTTGTTTTTTCCGACAAAGGAAGAAAAACAACCCAAGACTGTTTTACACCGAAAATATGTTATTGATTTGGAAACTGGCAATAGATTAATATATAATGGAGCACTACAATGAGATGCATAAAGGTAGTTCATAAGGGAAGCCAACTCTGCAATTCACTGTGAGTAATGGAGAGCTCATTTTGGTGGACTGAGAGATATTCTGCCTGAAAGGTCGAGATAGCTTCCAGAGTATTTGGGAGTGCAGCAGCACTGTACCCCATTATACACTTTTAAGATGTTGTTTATTTGCCTTATGCAGCCAGTCAGCCCTAATACCTGGGGAATTAGAGAGGAAGGAAGCTGGTATACTATCTGTGTCACTTCTTTAAATTACAGCAAATGAAGCACTATACAGCTCTTTGCAAAAGAATGGTCCAAATTGGGCCCTAATCTGGACTGTCAGAACACTGTATTACAGGACTAGCTCGGCACAGTTTAAGACCTACTTTGCTGAATATTACAGCGGCTTTCAATATTTAAAACCTTGTGAGGTTCATGGTACCACAGTACCCCAGGACAAAGGAAGCCTTTCTGTGGGTATAGATTTGTCTAAACTCAACTGTTCTGAACATTTAAGTAAAAATGTGTGTACAAGGACTGATGCAAATGTGAGAACTAAAAGTGGAACGGGACATACAGATCAGGTGGTTTCATTATCCACTGGATTGAGAAGCACTCTAGCCAAGGCAAACAGGATGGTATGATAACTCTCTGATGTGCTGGTACAGTGTTGATGTAAGATCTCGTGCAGCATCACTCTGGCAATTCATGCACTTCCTTTATGTGGTGGAGATGTATCCTCTTAGGCTACAGGTGGAACCTAAAGTTCAGATCCTCTCTTGATCATTCACAATCAACTTTATCTCTACATATTGTATTTCTCACAATTTTTGAATCTGAAGTACACATGCTTCACCTTCTGTGGCACTGACCCATTTCAGTTTTCTATAAACAACTAAAAATATGCTAAATTATATCAATACAATAATGCTGAAAGAAGGTAAAAGCAATACAATGGAACTCAAAATATAATTAATATAACTCATTGAGTATATTATATTAAGGTCGCATATTAGAAATAAACTTACCATTGTTCTGTAATGTCATGAAAATATAATAATAAATGCCATTTAACTAAAATAATAAGTTACCTAATAAACAAGCTCACACAATTGTCAAAAATAGAGATGCACAAATTGCACTAGCATCATAAACTTACTATGAGTTAACCTCTTATATTAAGCTGCAATAATGCTTTGCTTTTTCAGGTATCAATCCAGGATTACATATAGATGTGAACTTAAAATATAAAATAATATAAAATGGAAATAGAATATAAAATAAAAGATACTCAATGCAATTCCTCATGAACTCTGTCAGCACTGAGCAGCCAGCCTCAGGAAGCAGCACCTGGTCCCCAACAGCCAATCACAGAGAGAGAAGAAAGATAAAAGCAGAAAGGCCCAGAGGCCTCTGTAAAATGGCAGGATGGCAAAAGGCAGAACTAAAGAAACTCCTGAACAGAACTCTGTTGAACAGAAGTCCCAACTCCAACCCTACCTGGAAGATCCCAGCTCTCCTTAAATATGAAGCATGACACTAATGACATGGAATATTCTTGTTGATCAGTCTGGATATCAAGCTCTACCCCATCTATGCCCTGCTTCCCAGTTGCTTCACACCTGTGGACAGAGCACTCGGAAAGGGCTTAGCTCCTAGACAACAACAATTACATCTTTAACTCTGTCCTGGCGTCTTCTTGTTCTCAAACTGAATCTGAACAATGACCATGCTAGCTATGAAAAAGAAAGTTTTCTGACTGCATGAAGAAAATTAACTCACTTTAGTCAAACCAGCACAAGGATGAATCACAGAGGATAACAGATTCAAAAGGACTGATGTCTTCATAGCCTTCTCCAAGAATGCAGACCAAGACTGGTTGTCATTTGCTGACTGTCCCTGTGACAGAGGATTATCTTTTAAAGTTGAGGAAGAGCTTAACAATAAAGGATTAAGACAGAATTCTAACAATATCTTCCTTTCTCACACATATGATTCATGTTCCTAATTAGTGCCAATTAGAGTTGAACTCCGTACTATACAGCAATTTTTTTTTTTGGCATTGCAAAAAGTGTTATATGTAAGTGCACGTAAGGAAATGTCTACTGTTTATGAATAATACTATGATGAAAGGTAACTTTTTAATGTCAGTGTCAGTATTTCCTGCTCTAAGTGTATTTTCAGAAGCAACACATCAGATTTTCTTTCTACAATCACACTAGTATAGACCTTATGCAAGTGTATTAATGCTTTTACAAACCTTGATTTCTTTTTTTCTTAGCATGATGTATATGTTCACAAAAGGAAGTTTTTAAGGCTTCTGATTCTTGACAATCCGAGAATCTGCTGGTGAAAACCATTATCAAAATTACTCATCTCTTGGTCAAAGTTGAGGTCACTTTCTGCAACTATTGCCTTGATCCAGAGCCTGGATACCATACTTTAACACGACTGAACTTTCATTCTCAGGAAAATACTTAAAAGGTGACTAAAAAGAGAACAGAGGCTCTCTCTTACAAGGAGTCACATTAAGAAGGGGCAACGTACAAGTTGTACTAGGAGAAGTTTTAGCTCAACACAGGAAAGAATTTTTTACAATGAGAACAGTAGTTTACTGGAACAACCTTCCCAGGGACATGGCAGAGTCCCAGTCATTGGAGGTTTTCAAGAAACAATTGGACAAGGTGCTAGATAGTGTCACCTAGAGTCCCTTTCCACAAAAGTTTGAACAAATGATCTTTCAAGGTCCCTTCCAACCTGGGCTATTCTATGATGATATTAATACTTACAGAGTAAGTTGCTTTTCATCTTGTACTGTTGATGTTGAAAGTCTTCATAATTCTTTCCTCTTTGGAGTGCTGTGTCCAACAGACCGTATCTGTGCCTGTCTGGTTATAAGGATGAGGTATTTGTTAGGCAGAGGTGAGAGACAGCCTGAATCAGCTGCAAGACATTTGGTTCAAGTTGGTGAATCCTGCTGGGCTGCTGTTACATACACATTTTTGATCAGCTTGTATTTGACATAGCTCAGTCATGTCAGTCTGCAAAAGACCACACAGACAAGTCCTCTGAGCCCTTGCAAGATGCATGAATGGAAGAGAACTGTATTTTTCAAGGCTGTAGAAATCATGACACAGATCAAGATGTCAGCTGATAAATGCCCAGATGAGAGATTTCACTACCTAGATGGCAACGGAAGGCAAATATCATAGATGTGCAAACTACTTGGATGTGCTGACTCAGGTAGAAACTGGAGTTTCAGATTCCACTTAGGATATTATTGGATTGTGGGTATTGATGGAAGGTGTCACCTGTAAAAGTAAAAAATGAGGAAATGCCTATCAATTAGGAGTACATCTGTTTGTCATCTGCAGAAAGGTGGCATGAGACTTAATATTTATGTCAGAAATAGAAAATCAGTGAGAGACCAATACAACTCCTGCAAAGCTTTGAATTATGAATAAAAATATAATTCAGAAGACATCCCAAAAGAATGAGCAGGGGTGTCCAAAAAGATTTAAGAGATGACAGCATCAGTGAATGGTTAACAAGATTTCAAGAAGGGGACCATTGCCGAAGGGACATGACTTAGTGAGAAGTATAGTTCTGAGTTTTAAGTCACAAGAGGTTATTACAGATTTGATCAAGAACAGGCTAGTAGAGTACAAGGGGTAAAACTAGCTTGGAAATAGCCCAGATGGATCTGAAAGAGAGAAAACCAATTCAGTTCTACAAGATATTAACTAAAATTAGAGCTGAAACTGAAAATAAAAAGCCAGTGAAATGTATGCCTGTTCTCTAGATAAGATAGACTGCATTTTGTCTATGCATAGGTAAGTAAAGTAGTAGGAGCAAATCAGAGGCTAAATAGAAGAAAAGGGTTGCCAGCAGTATTCCTCCACAGATTTCCTGAAACAGGTGCCAGTGGTGTAGATTATCATGCTACTATTCACTTCAATGTTGTCTTAATTATTTAAGAGTCCCGCGGGACTTCTAAACCCACGAAGGCTTATGGCTGTATAGGAAGCTAGCTTTATTTGTCATTTCTATTTTGGTCTCAGCTGAATGCTGGAAATCTGATCAAGAAGTAAACAAGAATGTTTGAAAACACCATGATTAGTATGCCTGCATGCTACATAATATCTTACTACATTCTGTGGGGTTGGGAGTTGTTGTTTTTTTTTTTAATTTCTAGCATGATTCAATGTTTGTTCAGTGAAACAAACAAAAAAACCCCAACAAACACAAACAATACAAAAGTATAAATCTTTCAAAATAATGTATTTCAGGAAAGCCAGGTGCATTGGATAGAGGTTGAATGTTTAATTTTTGAAAGCTAGGTAAGTATATGTATATACATGTATGTATGTATATATATATATTTATGTATATATGTAAACACATATGTGTATGGTTTTGGACCTCTTACACTCATCAGAGATGAAATCAGTGCCTTGACACCTGAATTTTCAAGATCAGCTTTCATAAATTCACATCCTTTAGGCAGAGAATGAAAACAATGCTCGATGTTAGATAGTTCGCTTATAAACAAAGACTTTCAGGACTTTCAGTCAGATAACGTGAAATGAAGCAGGATTGCAAATAGAATACATTACAAAGTAATGCATTTGAGGATATACAGGTGGTAGTTCAAGCAGGAATGATCAGTGTATCTGCATGGATGCCCGTCTTCAAAGGGAAATCAGCAGAGTGCTGCTTTTGGTGGCACTGTTTTCAAAAAGAAACAGAAAAACCCTAAACAACAACAGCTTCAGAGCAATGACATGACCTATTTCACAGCCCATGACACGAGCCATTCATCCTTTCATATACCTGGCATATAGCTGTATATGCCTTGTGTGTGACAAATGGAAATAAATTCCTTTCTGAAAACAATTTCACAGTCAGTCCAGTATCTGGGTTAAGAAACACACAGATTCTTGCAAGAGTTTCTTTGCACAGGATGATTTTTCCAGCTGTAATAGGCAGTACGACGGAAACAAGTCTTGTATGAGAATGGAAAGAGAAGGGATGAAGGAAATTTGGAAAGATGCTCAGGAGCAGGAAGAGATAAAAGGAGATGTGTAGGCAGAGGTATTGTTTAAAGCACCTGAAAGAGTGAATGAGGTCTCTGAAATTATTGTAGAAAAAATAATACAAGTTACACACACAGAAGAAAGGTCAGAGCTTGAGTGGGTGATTAGCAAAGTAAAGAAGGACTTCACAGGTAAGTCATAGTCTTTTGGCAATAATGATTTAGGAGTATTTTGGTGTTGATGATTCTTTTGTCCTTATTTGTTAAATCAAATCTGGTAACACAAGTCTAAGCCAACAATGCTACTTATCAACATTTCTCACTTGGACAAAGTGAATTTGAAAGCAAAAAGTATCTGCTACCTTAGCACTCTAAGAACAAGTTGCCTTGTCCACAGAATATGAAATCTAGGAAATATATTGCCTGGATACTATTCTTTCTAGACATATGTGCTTTCCTTTCTTTTGCATATAATTTGCTGTACTATGGGCTGTATCAGAAATTATGAAAAATTAATAAGTGACATGCACATAAAAAAAACTGATGTTATTTAAAGTAGTTGAGATGTGTTGGCCTGATTGTAACTTCATGTGTGTTTCACTTCACTGATAGCTGAAAATAAGAAGGAACAAGACGATACACCCCATACTGAAAGCTGCTTGCTTGATGATCCTTCTCGCCTGTCTGATAGCAAAACTAGTGCTCCTTCAGTGTCATCAAAACATCCAGAGTCATGGTCTTCACTTTGACCATGAAGGATTGAAGAGCGTTTGCTTAGCCTTCACTTTAAAAAGTTCACTGCTTCCACTTGGAAAGTTATCTTAGGGAATGTGAAATGAGGCAAGCTCCTCGCCATGATCAAGAGTTTATCACTGGTTTTTACCCTAAAGCTACCTAGCAGGTAGCAATCTGGAGTTGAATCACCTCAGTTGTTGAATAGATGGAGTTGTGTCTGACTGGAAGCAACAGCAGCCTGACGGTGGGAGACTGTGATTTAGAGAGAAGTAAAGGAAGAACTAATCCACTCCCTAACACTGACTTTTATAGTCTAGCTTTTTCAGACTGAATATTGGAAGTCTGACACATAAATTCAAGAAACCCTAGAGTAAGTGCCTCCTCCCGCTTTCCTTATAGATAAAGTAGATAGCAGTGCAGTGGCAGGACTTTATTGTAGCACTATTTCAGTTAACCAGATGTACAAGCTACCTGTGGGCATCTGTATGGGCTCTACTGTGAGCTTTTTGCAGAAAAGTATGTTTTGGGGCTTAATATGATGCATCCCCTCCCTCCATACGGTGTCCCTCACTTTTACAACTACTGTAAAGTAACAGTCCCATCCATTTGACCTGATAGAATGATATATTTTGCCATGTAAGCTTTCTCCACTATAGGGAAAACTTTATTCTGTTACTTTGTGAATGCAGATCTACTCTAAAGTAAATATTTAATGTATCAAGTATTGTGAATATCATGTAATATACAATGTGGTACTTGCATTTAGAAATATTATACTTTCATAGCTACTGAATTACTGACTACTACGACAATGATTCACAAAATCACTTATAGAACTGCCACAAGGGAAGAATACAGAAAAATAAAACCCAAACCCCTCAGTTAGCTGCTCTGACTGTTTTAGTTGGTCAGCTCTGTTCACAAAGTAACATTTAATATAGATCCTTTTCTCAAAAGACTGGTTTTGAAATAATGTGCTGAGCCTTCATACTCTGTCTCATCATCCCAATATATGGCAAGACACTTATGGATTTGCTACGGTCTTTCTTCAATGTACGTAAGCTGTTGGCAGCTAGCCCAACTAATTAGAATCCAGGATTGCTGATATGAATGTATTTGGCTGGCAGACACTTTTAATAAAGTAGTTCCAGTTAATTTAAACCCAAAAGATGCTTTTTATTTTTTCTTTCACATTTCAAGGTACATGGAACGAATGTATTTGAAGACAATTCATCTGTGTGGAACATTATGGACAGAACATAACTTATATCAAACTTGTCTCATCCACTGGTAATCCCTTTCTACCTGATACTCACCTGAGTGTGAAAGATTTGTCTTGCTAAGATATTAAGAGCAGGACTCTGAACCAATCCTGATTGCCTGTTTCATTGCTAGCCTATAGAGGACTGAGAGCATTCCTAAGTGTAAAAATTAGTATTTGTTATCTTTGCCTTCTCCTGCCTCCTGAGAACCCCCTTTTGCACCAAGAAAGACATGTCTAGAGGTTAAAAATATGCAATAGTGGACAAATTGAACTTCAAAATTGGAAGGTCATTTCAAATGAATTTTATATTTCCCCTGTGGTAGTCTTTTGTAAATAAATCTTGGCCTAATAGCTGCACTTGCACTAGCCTTGGGTATAAAAGATTGATAGTTTGTTATAGAATCTGAAGCCAGAAGGGACCATTAGATCGCATAGCCTGACTGTCTGTATATCTCAGGTCATTACATTTCACCAGTTGGCCCTTATATTTAATCCGATAACTTCTGTCAAACAGAATCACATTTTCCAAAAAAGGAAGCCAAACTGATTGCAAGACATCTGAACCTGCTGAATTTATGTTCATAATGTGTATCAACAACTAATAAGTAGAGGTAGGTATGATGATATGCGATGATTTTTTTTTTCGTTGGGTAGTGCCAGTCCAATAGTATTGCAGTCATTTGCACTAAAGGGTTTACCTCATTCATAGTTTTTTTCTGAGAAAAAACAGCTATTTGTATTTTCAAGATGAAAACAAATTTCCATTTCATTGACACAAAATAAATAAAAGTATGAACTGAAGTAAAGCATATCAAAAAAGCAATTCGCAATTTTGATAGAGGGGAGAAATAATTCTAATTAAAAATGATTGTTTATTCTAGACTAATCTGGAAGGAAAATCAGTGTATTTTGGAAATACTTGTCACGAAAGTTGTTTCCTACTAAGTTTTGTTAGTTAGCAGACACTCTCAAAAATAAGGGCTTTTCCTTTCCCACATCCAATTTTAATTTATCTGCTTTCAGTTTCCATTAAAATCAGCAGTATTCCTTGCTTGTGCACCTATCTCTATCTCTCTATCTATCTCTATCTCTATCTCTATCTCTATCATCTATCTCTATCTCTATCTCTATCTCTATCTCTATCTCTATCTCTATCTCTATCTCTATCTCTATCATCTCTATCTCTATCTCTGTCTCTGTCTCTGTCTCTATCTCTATCATCTCTATCATCTCTATCTCTACATCTGCCTTACATTAAATAAATTTTATTGGAATAGGTCAGTTGTTCAAATGAGTCATGCTACTGTGCAGCTACCTGCATTCATAATTTTTTAACATCTCACCAAACCTTAATAACTTTATCAACACTAATGTTATACTAACTTCCATATCGCTAATGAAAATTCTGAACAATATTGATATCAATCCCTACAGAACTTCATGAGGAAATTCCATTCTATGCTGATTTCTCATCAGTAGTGACTTTTGAGTTCTGACACTCAGTGTTTTCAGTTCTTTCAGACTTGATCCATCCTTGGAGTCTCCCTTCCTGGAGATATGCAAAAACTATCTGGACATGGTCCTTGGCAACTGGCTCTTGGTGGCCCTGCTTGAGCAGTGTGGTGGGACAAGATGACCTCCAGAAGTCCATTGCAGCTTCACCCATTCCATGATTCTGATTCTGATAATAAAGTAGGCTATTTAATTCAGTGTTAATTAAAAACTGTATACCAGTCAAAATATGTTTTATAGAAATACCTCTGCTTTAATTTAATTAAGTAAACTTGTAGTCAGCTTACTTCTAGATTTCTCAGGATTTATTTAAAATAAATTGTCTGTATGCCACGAAACTCCTGAGTCTTCTCTTCTGAGATGTAAATGTTCCTTAGATCTTTACAGATTAATAGATGCAATACTTTGCTCTTTTAATAATATTCCCATTCTTTTCTATCTTTTTCAAATAAATGGAAAAATGCCTCAAAGAGTTAATCCTATTATTCCACTTCTTTACAAATACAGCACAGAATAATTATTGAAGACTTCTGTTTGCATCACTCCTTCATTTTACTAGCTCTTTCTTCCATAGACCAATAGCTATTGTTAAAATTCTTTAACATCTAATTGACACACTAAAAATGCCTATTTTCCTTAGCCTTATCCCAAGTACATATTCCCTTAATATATTCTGGATCTTTAATCAGTTCTATGCACGACACAGAACTATACAAATTGCAATGCATTTTCCCATTATTGCATGCAGCTGTTTTTCTTTTCCCCAAATGCTTGTCTTGAATTCATCTCTGAATTAGAATGGACATTTAATGAAAGTAAAGTTTTTTCTTAATTGTGAAACTCTACCTTTTCTATTGTGATCATAAAACATACACTCCAAAACAAACACAATAAAACTACATCTTACCTTGTATTTAATTTCTCCTTACTGGATAGTAATAAATCAAGTATAATAGGATAAATTGCACCTTTCATTTATGTTGCATTATAGAAACTGCACATTAATTTTATACAATTCTTTCCAAACAATATTAATGCTCTGTTAAATATAGTGGTACTTTCAAATCAGCAACCTATAATCTTGCACTTTGCTAATCTAAGGCAGGCAGTACTTTATTTAGAAGGTACTAGAATGTACACTGCCAGGATTATACTGGGAAATGGTTAGAACTTTGGAGTATTAAATGCCTAGAGATCTTTAACACTACCAAAGACTCAGTTGCATAGAGGAGAATAATCATGTGCATGTTGGAACATAGAGAAGTATCTTCTACGTCCTCATAATCAGTAAAATTAATTATCGTAACAACATCATGCTATGAAATAATATCTACTTATCTTTTGGGCTATTGTAGACTATGTATCTTGAGAACTACTGCCTTATGAGTACACAAAATAATTTGAAAACTTTGCTAGAGATATTGTTTTCCCATTAATCATTATATTTATATGGCTAATCAGGTATAACCCAAGTAGTTTAAACTCTTGGGTCACAGGATATAACAAATGGTGTCCATAACATATCTATTCACAAAGCAAAAGTTTTGTCAGCTTTTGGTAAGAAGAAGCTTCCAATATAAATTATAAATGCTTATAATATAAATTAATTTGTTCTCAAGTCAATGCATTACTAGTTGTTTCCTTGACACATCCTCTGTTGAATATTTTCTTCCTTTTTTTTTCATTCAATGTACATCAGTCAGATAGTTCTCTCGGTTCTCTGTTACTGTAACAAATTTGTCTAATCTCTACCCTACTTATGCATATATTTGCATATGAAACCCCAAACAAAAATATAATTAAAAATAAATCCAGACACAACTTTTTCGTTTTGTATAATTAAACATATATTACCAGCTTTTCGTCTTTAAAAGAGAGATTTACTATCACGTGGCAATAGGATGTTTGTTAATTATACTCAAAATACATTTTGGAAATCACATAATTTACTTGAATTAAAAAGACTTTTGGTCACTATGTCAAGGAATAGCTGAAACATTTCTTATTCAACTCCGAAGCTTTCCTTTTCCCATCCTTCCATATCTACATCCTTATGTCAGTGGATCAGCAGGGATTTCAGCTGCTAGGAGTTTGTTTGTGCAGGAACAGAGGAAAAAAAAGATGTGTGTAGTGCTTTTCAAAGGCATAGTGGCAGTGATAATCTAATAGCAAAGATGGTGAATGAGCACATAGTTTTGGTTGGCTGGATAATATTCAGCTGTCAAGCTGCAGAGATCATATTTTTATTCAGAATATAAAAGTAACTTTGTGTTCCACTTCACTTCCTGGAATCAGTCATCTAGATACCCTCTGGGCAGTCTCAAAGGCAGTGAGCCTGGATGTGCATTTGCAAATGGATTCTCAGCTCTCAGCTGATGAGCTGAGTTGAACTGGCCTGATGGATGTAAAATCACCAGTGGCCTACAATGCCCTGTAGATGGAACTGAACTGTCTAGTTTCTGCTGCAATTAAGTTTTTTGGTGTCTAGTTGACCAAAACATGTAGTTACATTCAAAAGGAGACTAGAATCAAATAATAGAGAAAGACAAAAATGTTAGCAACAGGTGCCGGTTACCGAAATGTGATTAATGCACCAACTAACACAGCATTTAAATGCAATTGTAACTATGGTAAGGATCAGGATTAAAATGTTGTTTCTTTACAAGGAGCAATGTGCAATTCTGTAGCGGCCAGTATTCAATGCCAAATGAGTTCTCACAATGGATTATAGTCCTCTACAAGTGAAAGAATTTTGACCTGTCATTAAAATAAATAAACAAATAAATAAATTAACTTCTAGTTATCCCTCTGACTGTCCATAAATATTAACATCATTCAGTGATAGTTTTCAGCAAAAGCTGAATTTAAATTCTTCCAGGAATTAGTTACATCTCTAATTCATTAAAATGATAATGTATATAAACATCATTGGTGTTAGATTTAATAAGTGTTATTACTATACTGAAAGACTGGCAGATGAAGGAAACTGCACATAGATAAATAATTTGTTGAAAGACTTAAAAATAGTAAATACGAAAATTCTGGTCTAAATAATATAAACTGACATATTTGTAGGCATGTATATATAACCTTAAATGCATTTATAGTTTAGTAAACTGCATGTTCATTATAGAAGTGTTTTCAATCATGAATGTAATTTAGCTTGTATATTAAAAAAGACTGGGATGCAGTAATTGTGTTCCAGCTGACAAAAGTTCATGTATTAAAACAATCAGTTTTGGAAGTAACTCTAATACTATCCAGTGCCAAAAAGTGCACCTGACAACCAATGTGAATTATTTTTCTAGTTGCTTTTGTGACACAGATGCTTATAAAACAATGTTTTTGTTTCAGACAAGAAATCAAGTTTCATTTAAGGAAAAAGGTAAAAGTCCATTATTCATATTTTATTTTGAACCATATCTAATTAGTTTGTTAAGTAATTATGTTTGTTTAATTGAAATACAGGTTTAATTTAAATATTTTGAAAATTATGTTTTCTTCTGCTAACACGTTGCTTATATAACACTTTTTCTACAGATCTAAATTGGAGAATACTCAAGAAACAATATGCTTTAAGCTCTACAGATAACATAAGAGAATCTGTGAGCTCCATTTCAGCAAGCAGTTATAAAAGGTATAACTGGTTAATGGGGTTAATACACAGACATCTTTGCACCTTTGAGGGCCAATGGATATTACTTACACTGGTTTATGGACTATAGTAAGAACTTTTTCTATTTTTTTTTTTTTTCGCAGCCAAGTAATGCAACTCCGCAAAAGCCTTCATGACAGCCTGCATTCATTGGCAATATTAGAGCTAGTATCATCTCTGGTATGTGCTTATTAAGTTTGTCACTTTGAGTGGCACCTTGATGTTTAGAGCCTCTGGATGCCAGCTGGATGAAGTTATAAGCCTAAGGCAGCAGTTTATTCCAACATCATTTTTCTGCATCCAAAAAGCGAGCCTCAAGCAGTAGAACAGAACGAAGCATTTTCTTCTCCCATGAACAGACTGTTGAAGAAAATTAATTTTGCCTGCATTTCAGTCTTCAGTGTCATAAAGTCAATGGAATGTTAAGAAGCTTAGTAAATAAGTCATTTGGTGATTCTCACAGAAAAATATGACCTACGAAGATATATATGGCTACATGATAGCTTGAGTCATTTCAGCTCTGTAATCTGACTGCTAAACCTGTTCACTACAGTAAGTAGTAAGCTGAAGAATTACAATAGACAGTGCGGTAAATTATACAAAGCTATTCATAGTCACACGCAAGCCAGTTCTGATCTGTCAATGAAGACCTCTATTTGCATGAATGTATCTAAGCATTCAAGACCAAACAATTTAAAAGATTTATTTATTCATTAAGCAATTTATTAACAATTGTTGTCAAGTTGAATATGTTCTATATACAATCTGTGATAAGATTTATGTTTATCATTGTAAAACAAAACAACAACAAAAAGTGGCCTTCCATGCTTTTTGCTTAATTGTATTATTTATGCAATGGCAAATACGAAGCCTGAGATAATATCTGCAGTTTGCTAAATAAATCTTTCTTAATTTAGTTAGCTGCCACTAAAATGAAATTTTCTAAGGAATTTAAATTACTTTAGAGTTACCATGGTTCCTCGGTATTTCCTCCATCATAATGCAAATAAAATAAATTGGATGTAAAAGTTATAACATCAGACTGTTCAGAGATCATAAATGCCCTTTATGATCACTTGACTCAGCAGGATCTCAGTGGTCCCTCTGACACTGATTAAAGAAAAATGTATACATAAAACACCCATGCCTACTAGATAACAGAATATGCACATCTCTCTGCTACCAGGTACTCACGGCTGGCTTTTAATTTCATCTGATTCAAATTACTTTTATATAAGATATTAAGAACCATAGGCTACTGTGATAGTATATAAATACCCCAACCTAAAGCAGAGCAAGGGGCTATGTACTGAAAAACAAGCTAGCTGCCTTTTCCAAGCCCCAAACCCCCAAACAATTATTTATTTATTTGTTTGCAGAAATAAAATAAACCTAATTATGTCTACCCAGCCTTTCTCATATAACTAACCTTGAAGAATTGCGCCTAGTAATCAGTAAATGTCCTGGAAAGCAATATTTCTAATAATGGGCAAGTACATAATCAATTTTGCTACTTGAGCTTTGATTATTAATAAATGTATGTTCCAAAGCTCTTTGCTTCAGTTTGAGTTTTTACATACATAGAACAGGAAGGCATTCTTAAAAGAGTGAGGATATTCCTTTCCTCTCATTCAGAATATAATGTGTTTCTGTGATTTTGTAGACACATTCATTCACAAACATGAAAACAACTATACTGGAAGAGTATGACCTGCCATACAGCAATTTTGTTAAAATACATCAATAAAAGGGACACAGACTCCTTTTACAATACTGTCTCCGAAAGGTTACTTCTGGAGGTTTGTTTTTTTTCTCACACTTATAATTTCCCACCATCTCATCTCTTGCATTGTGCATTGTATTGAATTGCAGCATTTTCCTTGGTAAACAGTACAAAATAATGGTCTCCAGAAACGTTCTTTTCTCTGACATATCTCCATTTACATTCCTGTTCCTAGAGATATCAGAAAATAAAGTGTTGGAGAAATAAAATGAAAACCAGTATTACATTTTTATTTAAATAACTCCTGGCTGATCATAAGTATTTCATCCCAGAGCATTCATTTATAGCTTGAAAAGTCACCAAAAGAAATGGACTACAGATATGCTTTATCTTCTAATTTCTATTTGATTTACTGAAAAAAAAACCCACAAGTTTTACTGTTTCCAGTTCTCAGAGTCAATAAATCCATATTTTATTCCAACTCATTCATCTTGATGAAAAGCAAAAACTAGAAGATAAATTCTTGCTCAATGGCCAAATCCTCTTTGAAAGGGTTAGTATTTGTCCCCCCTAGGACATGAAATAGAGTCTTACTATTTTATTACTATTCTATAGTATCAGTTTGGGGTATTGCAACATGTTGTTTATTCACCTGATGTCAGCTTCTGCCTCAAACTAAGTGTGACATTATTGGGTTTGATGACTAGCCCAATGATATGGGATTTGGTGGTATAAGTAGCGGACTCTATATCACTTTAAATTTATAAATGTGTTGACTGTGAAGAAATGTTGACCCGAGAAGTTCATTACACAGAAAAAAAATATTACTTGCTTGTGAGAGGAATGAGACTGCTTTGCTGCTTTGCGAAACATTTTTTTCTCTTTTATTTTCCTTTTTCTACTCCTTTCTGGTAGCTATTTTTTTCTTTTGGCTCTTGAAGTTTATTTCACATAAAGAGTGTATGCTAGAAAAATGATACATACAAAATAAGATGCTCAGGAATCATTTTTTCCTCTGAGGCAAAGTTACTTTGTCAAATTCATCCCCTCTGAGACCATTGAAATGAGTGGAACAGCACCAAACATGCTTTTACATGTATTTAATGAACAAAGGGGAAAATAGTTCTTTTTGTTCTTGCTGTTTGGTGCTTTTGTTTATAAGTAGAGGCAGCTAATCTGTGTGTCTCTTTTCCAGCTTTCGAAGCAGTACAGCCACTCTAGTATAATGTTCTGGTCAAGTTCAACACAAACCAAATTATAGCTAACCCCTAAGCTTTTTGAAAACCCATAGGATTAGTGAGAGGCTTAATAAACTGCCTAACTTGTAATCCACTATTTATCCATTGTAACTGATGGGGAGAAGGAAAGAAGAAAGTTCTCAGAAGCTGGAATTCTGTCGTATATCAAATTAGGGCATGGAAGTTAAAGGAATGTTAAAAAATGTTTTTTGTGCCACTGGTGTGAGCTTATTTATTTTACCAGGTTACAGTCCCCTCAGTGGTAAGACTGGCTACCTTCTAGCTGAGAAAAGTTGCTGCAGCAGGAACTTGCTCTTATGAAAAGAATTATGAAGCAGTACTCAGTGGGAATTATTATTCATACTAGTTTGTTTGTTTCAAAGGCATCTTCCACCATTTTCACATTATTTTATGCTGAAAGAGAATAGTAAGAGTCTCAAAAATTTCCTGGAAAATCAGACGTTGGGGAAAAAACAAACAAACAAATGAACTTCAAAGCTATTATATTTTCATTTTTACTTTAACAATATTTTAAAAAATGTTTTGAGAGTCATAGCAATGAAAGCTGTTTGCTAGCCTGCATTATCAAAAGTGAGGCTAATGAGCTGATGGAAGAGGTTACTTCATAAAGCACTTATATCTAGAGTACTGTGACTCGATTTGGGTCCCCCAGTATGAGAGAGAGATTGACAAACTGGACAGAGTCCAGTGGGGGAAAAGCAAGATGATCAGTGAGTTAAAGCATATGATACATGGGGAGAAACTGAGGAAACCTGGCTTGTTGTATTTTTTTATTTGGAGAAAAGAAGGCTGACAGAAAGTGGAACCTAATTTCAGTCTTGCGCTACATAAGACAGTTATTCAGAAAGTTGTGGAGAAAAGCTAAAATCTTCTTTGAGGTGTATTGCAAAAGCAGAAGAGACAGTGTTCACAAAGTGAACATTACGGATAGGGAAATTGCATACAAGGTGGCTAAGCACAGAGACATGTTTCCCAAAAATGTAGTGAAATCTCTATTCCTGAAGTTTTTTCAGAACTTGACTGGACAGGGCATTGTGCAACCTGGTCTGACTTCGAGGTTAGCCCTGCTTTGAGCAGGAGGTTGGACTAGGGCTCAGATGACAGATCCCTTCCTAAATAATCTCAATAACAGTATTTTTTTTTTTTAAGTCTATCCAAGTTTTCAGCAGCAACAGCATTTAGAAAGTATTTTAAAATGACAATATCAGATTACACTAAATTAGCGGATGAAAAGGAAATGTTCTCAGTTCTGAGCTACATCAAGTTCTATCTCAGAAAAAACAGTGAAAAGCATTTTTTAATTTGGTATTGTTTCTTGGCTCATCTAGGGAGGAAATAAATCCCAGTACGAATGTAAGATGGTACAGATTTCATATGGTTTGATAAGTTACTACACTGAGACATAAACTAGGAGATTCGTGCCTAGCCTAAGTATTTTGACCAGCTCTTCTAGTGCTTTTCAGTTCAATCCTTTGGAAGCAATTATTCTGCCTGCATTAGCAAACAATGTAACTGAAAGACTGCAGATCCTTCTACAGACTGGAAAAAGGACTTGCTGCTAGGGTGACAGTCCTTCCTATGTCTCAGCCAGATTTCCAGAGTGACTTGCAGTATAGAAAAACCAAACGTTCAAGAATTCATGCTGACAGAATGTAGACATTATGTCCTTTCATAGTCACAGTGTGAATTTAGAGACTTCTAAATCTACCACCAAATACATGCTAATAGCCCTAACTCTTGATTTACCTGGGAAAGCCTTGTTTCCTTGCCCTACTCCTGACTATTTTGCTAGACTTACTGCTCAATTTCTTTTACGTGTTCACATAGTCATTACTTCTATACATCTAGCTCTCTTACATGCTTGAATTGCAGCTCGTGTATAAGAAGCCTTTGGTCACTTATTAAAACACCAATTGTTAGAAAAGCTTCAGGGACTGTCAAGAACTATAGATTGTCAAGTACTAGTATTTCTGTGCAAGTCAAGCGTTTAAAATAAGATATTGATAAAGCGTGTATTATGTAATCTATATGTAAACTGTATATATTACATAATTATTCCAGATAATAAACGTAAATATTTAATAGAGCTTTGGTAAAGGTTAACTATGCTTTAAAAAGCTGGTAAGAGTTCTTTGAAGGTTTCAGTAAACATGTGAGTAATAGTGGTTTGGAGAGCATGACATAGCCTTTTTCTTCATCAGAAACACTCAGAGAAAAGAAAATTATCAAAGTCTAAACGATCATGATGGAAAGGTAGGAAGAAACTAAACATACACAGTTCTAAAGCAAGTCCAGGACAGTGGACCTTGCAACTTAGGTGATTTGAACTTTTCTCAGCAAGTTCCTCTGTAGGCATCCCAGGCGACTAGTGTGCATGATGTAACTGTGTGAGGCTACTAGCAAAGAGAAAGCTACTTTCTCTCAGTGAGAGTATCCTGTGTTTGTAAAAGTAAATCAACGTTTTCTTTTTAACATAACTACTCTGCAAAAAGACCTGGTTTCAGTTATTGTGTTAGGCAGGCGACTGCATCCAATTTACCCTTAGTTCCTCATTCCAATTTTAAATGAAACCATGGTCTTCATAAAATGCCTTCACACAGCACTTAATAGCATATCGTATTGGACGAAACCTAATGACAAACCAACAGATATTCCTTCTGTCCCTAATAATAATCCCTGTTTTGAGATTTTAAGGAATGCCTTAATAGCTTTGTATAATATCAGCTGTCCACTGTGAATTTTAGTTTCATAGGAAAGTTGTATCACGGCCATACAAAACAAAAACAAAACCTCCACCTCTCATGACAAAAATGCAGGTATTAAACTCTCAAAGAAGGCTATGACGGTGGGTTAAAACCACAAATGGAAATGCCTGTTACTCATACCCACTTGAAAAGCAAGCAGCCCTTAGCTCTTCTGTATAATTATTCTAGAAGAGAGGATGCAGAGTAATAAAGTACAGGCTTAGTTTTCAACCTTATTTGATTTAAATATGTTATGTATTTATAAACCAATCAGAAGCTCACCTTCATCTGAGTAAGTAGGTTCTGTGTGCAGTATGGAAAAGAGAAATAAAAACAGGAAAAGATGGATGTTTCTACTTCGGAGATCCATACATGCTTTTGTAAGAAGTCAACAAGATTTGTGCTGACAAAACAGTCCAGAGCAGATGTTCTGTCATTCCTGCAGCAGGCAACTTCATATTGCCCTAATCATTTTCGCTACATAACGAGCATCTACTTGAGCAGTGGAGTGTGCATGGTAGCTGTTTTTCTGATGTGCATTCCCTTACCAAGTCCTATTTAATAATATCTTATAGGTAGAATCTGTTCCTTACGTAGGTTTGGTGGTTTGTTTTGTTTTGTTTTTTAAACTTCTGGATATAGTTACTCTCTATAGCAAAGCACAAAAATGTGTAACATATACAAAGATCCAGATAACATATAGTGTAAATAACTTATGTTCATATGTAACACGCAGCTCATGGACTAACTTTCAATGTGTTATCAAACGCTACTACACGTGCATATTTATGTCTGAAAAATAGTTCAAATATTCATGTCTGATCCATGTGATTTCAATATAAAATCCGTGGACTTTGCAATAAAATAAGTTGAATAAGTACTACTAGGCTTTGTATGTTTTGAAACAAGTTTACCTGGACACAAAAACTTTCTCTGAACATGACACAGAAAATTAAGGCATGCGGCCTTTAAAACTGTACCAGCAGCATTAAATCTTGGAGTCTAGATAAAAATTAAAAAAAAAAAAAAGAAGATTTTAAGTATTTTAGTCCATGATCTGTAGTCAAGATTAGTTTTGCAGCCTAGTGCCTACAATTTTATTGTCTTGTTCAAAATATCTCAAATGATGGGACAGCTACTACTTCTGCTAGAAGATTACTATGTACTATAGCGAAAATAATTTTGCAAGATATTTCCTTATATAAGCCATTGCCTTTTTGCTTGCGCGAGGCAGTTGCAGGTTTGGAACTTCTCAAAACGTAGGTGATGTTTTCGCAATATACTATAAAAAAAATCCATGCATACCTGCCATCATACCCATTTTTTGTTGTTGCTGTTAATTCCTTTCTTTGTTTCCTGCCCAAAATTTATGCACACAGAATTATGCACAGTGTGACATTTCCTTCTTGAGGAAACACTGGCCAATTTTTAGGTGGTTGAAGGAGCACTGTGATGCTAAAAGACCACTGACTCTCCCTTTCTGTTCATGAGCTGAGATGTATTAATTTTATAGTTGCTCCTAGAGATATAAAAAGTGGTTCGGAGATTTGAGTCTACCCAAAAGAAGACTTCTTCTACACAAATGTTCTATTTGCATACTGCCAATTAGCTTTTTAGGTTAATCAGTGATTTTTCTTTCTTACAATTATACACAGGTTTCTTATCCTGGAAAAACATTTTGTTGTTTACCTTTCTATTTGACTAGGAATTTAGGGGCTATGTTGACTTCAGATTATTGTGGGTTTTGATTGTTTTCTTTTTTGCATGTTTTTCCCACTACTTCCAATATTATATAAGGAAATTAAGTCCACCTTCTCCTACATCTGAGAATTTGGTAACAGATCATCTAAATGAATTTTTAAATTTCCATCTTAGCTATTGAAAAACCAGCCCTAACATCTCCAAGAGTATATAATTCTATTTGCATTTCAAACACTTAACATTTCAGGTTTTGTTTGTTCTTTAAAAAAAAGTTTAACAAAATTCTTCATTTCTAGAGACACAGTCTAACAGTATTGAAACAGAACTGTTGCTTTAAATCTCCTTTTCTAAGCAATCTTTATTTTTTTTCCCCCATTTCTCTCTCTGCTACATTGACTAGTGTATGTCACTGCCTAAAATTTGCTTCGTACTCGGCACTGGTGAGACTTTGGCTTGGACTACTGTGTCTGGTTTTGTTCATAAGACATTAAGAAACAGGCAAATAAATAGACAAACAAAGAAAAGTGGAAGGGAAACAGAACAGAACAAATCAGAAAGCTAAGAGTTTTAGAAAATCTTGTGTTATATACACAGCTGAAAGAACTAGGTGTTCCTAGATTACAAAAGGTCCTGAAGAAAGACAATGATGTTCCACTACACAGAAGAGGAGGGTAATCTATTGCTACCAGGAAAAGATAAATAATTACATGGATAAAGAAATCATACATTACAAAAGGTGAATAATTGCCATGAAGAAACCTTCCTTGGAAATCTAAAGAAGACTTTCTATTTATAAAGATACGTATTTGAACTATATTAAATATGGCAGATAGGTGTCCTACTTTTCAGGGATGCGTTATTTTGCCACTTTTATCATGGTCCATTGGAAGCGGCCAAAATAGTAAACTCTGAAAGACTTATGTATGTATATTTTTTACTCTGCTGAGGATATATCATGTATAATTGATGGCAGTTATACACTGCAGGTGCAAAGAAAGAGGAAAGGAAAATCAGTCCATTTTTTAGGGCTGTAGAAATACAAAGTGTTATAGAACTACTGGACCATATGTAAAAACGACTTGCAAGCTAGTATAAGAAGAAGAAATCAAACACGAATAGTTGACCCAGTATGATATATTAAGGCTTGCTATTTTATTTATTTATTTTACTTGGTTTTTACTTCGGGGGACATGTGTGGGAGGATTAGAAGTGGGAAGAGCTAAAATTTAGCATTTAGCAAAAGCTATAGAGTTACCCTGAGACTTGTATACAGTATATCAATCCATTTGTCAAGTACTTGCAGTTCCCACTTCAAATAGAATTCACAAAAATAATAAACCCTGAGCCCACAAAGCTGTTCCTTGATATTTTATTAAATGAAAGGCTACAAAAAACCTCCAAAAATCTGTGCAAACCTGATCGCTACTGTCAGCTCTTGTTAGCAATGGTATTATTTGTGTTAATGGTAGAGCTACATACGTATTGAACTAAATTACCTTTAGCTTTACCTTCAAATAGGATCAGTCCATTAATGTTTCTACATTTTTCTTTATGTGAAATATAGTTTCAAAATAAAAATGTAGTTCCAATCTGTAAAATCAGGGTTATGTAATAGAATCCCATGAAACTGTCTGTCAGCTTTAGAGTTCCTTTGAAAACTTCTCCCTTTAACCTTCATCAATATCTGTTCACCGCCATGCTTTCCCTTCATATCCACTTATTTGCTGGACTGGCTTGTGAAGTGCTTTGTGATAAATTTGTGCAATGCGCTACACAAAAGAGGCTGAAGAAGCATGCTATTCCTCAATAGATGCAGATCTGGTGTAGAAAATTGGCAAATCTCTCAAATTCCTCTAGGCACATGGTTTATGGTAAGATGTTTTATGACTCTGTAAACATCAATCGCAGAAGCAGGAAGCAATTTTTTTTTCCCTCTTAATCCAGATTTTTCTAATTCAAAAGCTGTTTACCGAGGGTAAACACACCATTCTGTATCCCCTTCAATTTTTCCACATTTTGGTTTTTGGTGTTGCTCCCAAGCTTCTTTGTTTAAAAAGATGCTTGCTGGAACAGCACGTTGTCTTTACTGCACACAAAACAAACATGTTAGGGTTATGAAGTTCAGCTGAAGTGAATCAATCTGATACACATTAGAGAAAAACAATAGTAAACCCTGCATTAATAAATGACTTGTAACCATACAGCTGGTTATAGTAATTCTTAAATATACGCTTAAAAAGAAAACAAATTCCCTAAGATTGGTATCAGATGATTAAGGTGATTAAAGAGGATTAAAAACGCTATTCTCTTTTCAAAGTAATCGACCAAGCTCAGAATCAGAATGGGTTTCTTCATATCCTTAAAAAATATTTAAGTTGAACCTACAGCCAAACCCTCGTTTTGTTTTAAACTTTTGTTTCTGATACCTATGTTGATCTCAAAAGAAATCACAGGGGTTTAGTTTTCAACCAGACTGAAGAATATCTACCTGTAGGTGATGTTTACATCTAGCACACAAAGCCCAGAGGTTTCATTCTGTGTAAGCTGCACCTGAAGCATTTTAAGTTAAATTTTTAATAGAGTAGGATGTGCTCTAAACCAGTCTTTGCCTTGTTGCATTTACGATATTGGAAACAGAGGCTACTAATATGAGTGTGTGAGTACTCCCAACTATATTTAGATCTCTTCATACTAGAGTTATCTTCTTATTTATAGCATTTAATAGCTAATTTTAACTTCTCTTCTACCCCATAAATATATGTCCATAATATAGAACATTTTTTGAGGTAGATTTAAATGTAACCATGTGCAGTATGTATCTGTGTTGGCTCAGAGAAGCAACCTCTCCCAATCAATCTTCCACGTGTGGAGGGAGAATTTTCCTTCCAAGGAGGGAGAAAATTTGCTGCTACGATTGCTTTCCTCTCTGAGCAAATGCAGCTGGTCACTGTCCCACGGCACGAGGTAGGTGCTGGGAAGGGCTGATCTGCCCATCTGTGTGAGCGGGATGGTAATGGGGTAGTGGAGTAATGAGAGGAACCCCTTGGTAGTAACTGCTCTTTGTTTGGTGGAATGGCTACTCAGTCATAACAGGGTTTATACAGACTCTTAGGGCTAATTTGCATTCTCAAATAGAAACAGAAGATACAGCAAAATCTCTTTTAAAGAAAAAGAGCTGCTGTCTTCCGACTGAGAACTCCAATGAGTCCTCTAATTAGAAACTTATCTGTACTTCTGTTGTTTCTAGTTCTCACCTATTTATTCTCTGAGACTATTATTCTCATTTCTCTAAGAGTTCTTTTCATCTTCCTGCATTTTCTCACCTAAAGAAGTGTACCTCTTCACTTCAGGCCTTTAGCACTTGCACAGCTGCAAATCCAATGTTACAATGAGAGATTATGCCTTCAGGATAGAAATAAAGGACAATACTCATGTAATATGATGAAACAAAAACATTTTCCCCATTTAAAATAAGAGAAAAATGTTTTATCCGTGTATGTATTTGTATAAAAATACATGTTTCTGCTATGCATAATTTATAAGCATTTCTGCATTCATATATAGTTATTATTTCTATTTTTTTTCCTGCGGTTTTCGTGGTATGACATTTTTAAGCATTCATTCTCTGATTTTTTTATATTTCAGAATAATATAATATATAATACATTATATAATGTAATTTAAATCAAAATTTAAATTTGAATATTAATTCATTTTATTACTCTGGAGAAAGACAGTTATTTTAAAAAGAGGTAAAGTCTACAGACCTGTATTCCATTAAATTAATGTAAGATGGGCAATAGATGACACAGACCTGAGAGAAAAACCAGCTGCTACAACTGGGAAGAATGCAGAGAATATGGAAGCAAACAGATGCAAGATGGAATTTAAAACAGAATCAGTCTGAACTTTCAGTGGCACTGCTCAGAGCTGTGATGTAGTTCAGCTGTGATGGGAACCTGTGTAAGCACAAAACGGCTTGCAAGACAAATTATTCTCTTTAGCGCTGAGTACAACGGGCCCTGGTTCAGTGAAGCATATGCATATGCTTCCCCTATTAGTTCCTTTAAAATTAAGTAACTATTTCTTTCCCTTATTATTCCTTATTAGAATTTTTTTTTTAATGTGATTACTTCATTTTGTTTCCAGTAGTTTATGGAATATGAATGTGTGTTATCCTAGAAAATAGATCGTAGTTATGGTAGACAGTATTATAACTAAGGAAGGTATTTCTTTATGTGAGGTGTGGAGATTGTAAACCACTCGATGAGTGTTTGGACTAAAAGTTGATTTTAAGCCTAACTTATTAGGTTATTGACTTAGTGACTTTCCTTAAGTGAATGTGTATAACTTCTTGGTATGATGTAAAGACATGGTATCTTCCATCAGTTCCCATTAATGAACACCATACAGTTTACTTTGGTAAAGAAAGAAAAAGAAAAAAAAAACAAAAAAAACCAAAAACCCACCACAAAAAAATCTTTACTGATAGTCCCTTGAACCGCTGAAGGGCAACAGGCAAGAAAAAAAGGTAGATCAGAAATACAGAATGCACTGCTTTTTCTAAAACTAGTTTTCAGTAGTAAATACCCTCTTTTATAAAATGTCTTGTAAGCTGTGAGATCATGTTCAAATTCTTGAAAATATTGTGAGTTGTTCCTCCTTACTGCTTTGCAATATAGTGACATTTTGGGTTTCTCTTCTTAGACGGCACCAGAACTCCTGGTCTTTTTTATAAACCTTCTATTTTATACCTTAAAAATAAAAATAAAGACAAAATTTAAAAAATCACAGGAAATGGTAGGAACAACCCATATGTTTTCTGTAGACAAATATTGTATCATATTTTAAAAATTCTCTTCCATACACTAGTTTATCCGTCTTACTTTTACATTGTTATTGGGTCATGGATTGAACCCCAATCCCTGAATGTTGTTGTTTTGTCTCTGTTGTCATTCATTTTAGCAATCCCATGATATTATGAAGCAGTAACTTAAATTATGAGATACTCCAAATTATACTTTCCTTATAGTTTCTCCAAATGCCTTGTCTTTTCCATATATAGTTTAACTTTAAGTTCTGAAGAGCAGGTACTATGTGTTTTTCAGATGTCTGTTATGCAAATCTGTAGAGCTTTTACTGAACAAAAGCAATATGACAAGGTGCTACAGAGATGGAGCTATAATTTATACACACACATCAACTGTGAGGATACTTTCTGCCAAATAGGAAGCTGTTTTAGGCAGTGATTCTTTCTCTTCCCGGCCCTCCTCTTGCTTTGCAAACTTGAAGAACCTGAGCTTAAGACTGTAAGAACAGTTTCCATGAAAATACAAGAACTATATAATAGAAACCTCTTTCTTGCTGGTCATTTAGCTGAACAGTATCTTCTGAACTTAAATAACCATCTAAAAGGGTGAGAGTTACGAAAATCTTGATTATATATGAAGTTAAATTGCTCAACTAGATGTTTAGCCTCAGAACTTCCATTTTGCATAAACATGTATTTTTCCTTTTAGACAGCATCATTAGAATCCTCTTGAAAACTATTCTAGCCCAAATGAAACTGTCCATTCACCTTGGAATCTTGGAGAGACATTTGTGAGAAAATATGAGCAGAAATGGAAGATGACATAAGACATGAAAAGTTTGGTTCATGTGGGAAAAGAGGATCATCCAAAACACTTCACTTTAGGAGTTTAGCTACAGACCCCTGCCCTGGAAAAATTAAGAAATAAGAAAATGGAGAGCTGCTTTTCTGTAACAGTAAGAAAAATAAAGTGGTTGCAATGAAGTGAAGGGCTTTTTCTTAGAATGTCAAACAAAATTAGTCACAGCAATAGAGTTGTTATCATACTGTGTGACTTAAGATCCCATGTATTGACTGATATAGATACATTCAGGGCATAGCAATGCTTTCAGTGATCACTGCTTTAACTGTAAGGAGCATTTTTGTGTGTGTGTGCGTGTACAATGGTGTGAAGAGAGGCTAGACAGACATAGACAGTGAAATCTTCTGTTGGAAATCTGTGAAAAGACTAAATAATGCTGCTAGTTCAAATTTACGATTCAGATTCATAACACATTCAGTTTTCCTTTGAGTAGATAGATCGTATGTTATACATCTTCCAGAGGAACTATAGGAGCTCCACGATGTACATGGCTCAGCTACCAGTTCCTGAGTCTTTTGTGTTTGATTGATTTTACAGTCGTTAATGGAGGCAGCAATTGGCACTTTCAATAAAATGGAAATCATGGAAATCTTGAGTAGTTTTATGTCAGATGCCCACCAAACGAGGCTGAACGTGTTGTTGATAATTCGCTCAGATAGGCAGTGATGTTTTTAAATAAGTCAGAGCAAAATCGTGCTATCGTCAATAGGGTATTAAAAATGTTTCAGGTGCATAAAAGATAGAAGTGTTTCGGTCAGTTTAAGCAAAATAATGACACCTTTTTAATATTTTTCAAGCTATAAAATAACATTTTTTTAAAAAAATATGAAATTATTCTTCTTACTCAAAATAATCCAGGGTTTTTCTTCATATTTGTTCAGATTTATACCTTAAATTGAATGCTTTAATCTTAATTTCTGATGATTTTCATTTGGGAAAGAAGTTATTTTTATTCTTGAACTACATTCTACTATGTTCTAAATCTAGATTGAGATCTAACTCCTAAATCCCTTGCTCTGTTTTCTTATGACAAATTACTATTGTTTGAATGTATCCAGCTTTGTAGCTGTTACTTTAAAAATATAGATCTGCTGTCCCTGAACATATTTTCCCTTTTTTGGTTATTTCCAAGGTCTTGTTTGACTATGCTGTCTCATTATTGGATTAGTCACAAAAATTACATGTTACTGGAGTTTTATAGATTTCCATGTAATATGTAGGCTATGGCTTGCTGAAATGTTTGGTTTTAATAAAGCAGAGGAATATGTCATTTCTCAACAGACATTACTTTTTTTAATCAGGTCCAGAATGAGAAATGTTGCTGAATGTTTGACATGCATCACTGTATATTTTTCTAATTTAAGAAGTACAGAAGTCAACAGATTATATCATTAAATCTCTTTACATTGGAACTTTAGGTGTAAGTCAATGGTAATAGTTTTTATGTTGCCTTACTAGTGATTCACAGCCTGTTTTAGGAGACAGAGCTTTTTAAAGAGACATAGGGTTATTTTTTGTTTTGGTTTGGTTTTGTTTGGTTTTGGTCCTTTTGTGGTAAATAAAAGTTCAAATGTCTAACAGTTCCGTCTTTTCAAGCGGTGTTGAGATACCTTCATACTTTCTAGTAAAAGAGTGAAAGAAAAGAGTGAGTTAGGATTTCTCTGAGTCACAACTATCTGAGCATCTTATGTCTCACTTGAAGTGCCTAAACGAGCAGTAATCATTTGCATTGTGCTTATTTGTTCCTGTCACTACCTCAGTGGATGAGTGCTGTGTTATGTGGTGCTTTAGTAATGGGGCTATTACAGGCACTGTACTAAGCTGAGTTCAAGGAACTCATTCATCTGATTGACTGCACTGGCAATTCAGAGCAAACGCGCTCTTGTGTCAACAAAATACTAACCAAGCTTCTGTAATTCCTTTCATGCAAACTCATATTCTCCCTGTCTTGTGAAGAAATTCCAAAAAGAAACAGACAAGTTGTCTCTACCAGTGTGAACTAGAGTTAACTAGACTTAACAAAAGAAAAAAAAAAAAAAGGAAACAGAGTTCAGTTCTTTGTTTTCCTTTTTTTTCAAGTTCATTGAACCAGCATTGAACACTATCTCTGAATGAATATCAAACTAGTATGCAAGTGAGACACAGACGTAGATGCACAATATGCTTTCTAATATAGAACATCAAAATCTTAACCTGTGAATACGCAAATCTGGTATCAGTAAGTCGCAAATACATGTTCCAGAGTATGCTGGAAGCTATTGCAATTAACAAAAAAATTAATAAATGTTTGAAAATAAGTATTGATCTATTTCCCCAAAGACTCTCAGATTAAATCGAGGCTGCTTAGCGTGGCTTAAAATGCTTTCAATAGCTGTTTGTGTTAGTAAGAACTCAGGTGGCATTTTATGAAAGAGGTAATAACGTGAAGCTTTTCAGTAGTCTAACAAGAGGTCAATAAAGGTAGAATAAAGCTACCAGTATCAGCCCACAGAAGCCCTGAATGAATCGTGGTTTGTGACTTTGTGTATGAAGTTCCAGCAATGAATGCAAAACAGTACCTTGGGTAGCCTTGAAATAAGATAGAAAGAACTCTAAAGTGAAAAGGCAAATTTAAATACAGAATTTTTCCATCTGGTTTGTTTAGCCCAGAAAACAAAGGCTTAATTTTCCAGGAGAATATGTTTCCCAGAATTGGGAAAATTCATTCTGAAACAATTCTAACCGCACCCCCCCCCTCTTTTTTTTAAATCAAATAAAATCTAGCTGAACTATGGAAGAGAATAAGCTCGTTTAAAACATACCCTAAATACTTCTTAAGATCCAAGAAGAAAGCTGCAATAGCAAAATCAAACATTTAAGTGGTCCTTTGATTAGCAAGCCCAAAACAAGGCAGAAAGCAGTATTGCAGATTATATCCTTCCAGATTTTTCTTGCCAATATGAACTAATAAAAGCTTATTTGCAATTAAAATTGGTTTTCAGATATACTTTGTGCCACCTTTTAGTCTAATGATCTTTAGAGTAGCTACCATTTTAATAGGTTTTGAGCTGATACAGGAAACTTTGTAAGCAACCAACTGATCTTCAGTAAGCTTGATTTGGAAAAAAATAGTAGACATCATTATGCTCTTAGTTTTAGAGACATATATTTTTCAATTTCCCACAGAAAGTATGACGATTTCAAACTGGATTAAGCAGTTTGATAAATGAAGTCTGAACTTCAGAAGTTTAGAGCTGAAGATGATAAGGGAACTCCTGCAGAAACAAATTAATTTGTATTTGAAAAATTTGCCATTAGATTTCTGGTTTAGATATGCACACATATGCTTGAATATTCATTCTAAATTATTAAAACCTTTGAAATATCTTTGTTTAAAAAGTGAATGGAAATATCAAACTTTCCTATAGAATTTCCTTTCCAACTAATTTTCTGAAAAAGGCAAAACAGCAGCCCCGTTTGGAGTAAATATGCTCTGATGCCTCATTAGGGTGTAGTTGCTGTCTTTTCTCACTGACAAGTGTTGAGGGACAAAATGAACCTCCTATTTTATTTTTTTTCCATTTTTGCCTTTAAAAAATCTCCCTAAAGTTTTAAGAATCCCCAGGATTTAACATTAAAATTTATAGAGATGAGGCATTTTATTCTATTTTTAGGCCATACTATTGTTGTATTAGCAAACAAAAAGAAGACAGAATGCAAAAGCTTCCTTACCTGTGTTGCCCTTTCTGTACTGATTTCAGTGTATTTTGTATTTGTTCTGTTTACTGATTTTCGCTGAAGTTTTGGTTCTGTAAATGCTATCAGTCAAGCCTAACTGTAGATGATAGCATATGGTAGTCTTTATTCTCAGAGGGCAAAATATAACCTCAAATACAACTCAGAGAATAAATCAGTGATACAAATACACTTGTGGAAGCTTACGTTTGAGCATTCATTTTTCCAGTGATTTAACTCTCAAGCATTGATAGGTGTATCAGGAGAAGTTAAAAAACCTGATCATTGTTCTAGTTATTTGATTTATCATATATACAGAGCCACAATGTTGTTATGATATTGCATGGCTGCTTCAGGAAAAGTGCAAATGTCACAGGTGTGTAGAAAGACTTTTCTGTTTGAGTTTATGAAAGGAAAAGCTTAGTTTTATCTGAAGTGGTATTTTCAGGATTGTAAAGGAAGTTGTCAGACCAAAGTTTTATAGCATTAAAAAATTAACACTATAACAAAAGAAAATGTTTATTAACCTTATCATCTCCTCATTAACGTCACTGTTGTGACTTCTGGAAGAGATGGGAGCACTATTAAAATGTCTCGTTTGCATTTTGCATATCTAACAAAAGCAGATTACTTTGTTTAAATTATAGCTTATATCATTGTAGTGGTGTTATATATTAGAAATTGATTACCTTGTTACTCCTTCTGTAATGGCCTCATTATATTTTATTTTTATGCCTCATTTTTTTCTTATTGAAATAACGATTACAGAACAATGAGATCATTAATATTTTATACACATTTTTCTTTCCACCTAGCACTTCAGATGAAACACATTGACTAGTCCAACAACAAACAAAAGCACTTTGACTATGAGCATTGTCAATCTGTGAATAAAAGCATGCTGCTTACGGCAGCTAGGATTAGCTATAAAGAGAAGAAAAAAAATAATATTCTGTATGTTATCAAGGAATGGAATAAACTGAAGGGTGAGTGTACAGAAAGAAACAACTCAGAGTAATGGTCTGGGAACATGATCTTTGCAAAAAACACTATGCAAGGATATAAGAAGAGAAAACTGAGGGAAGGAGGATCTGAGTGAAGGATTTAGTCCATGCCTCAAACTACAGAACCAGAACAGTGAAATATACTGCTCTTCATTCTGGGAAGGCCACATTTGGTCAACATGTAGAATTTCTTTTTTTAGTTGTAGATATCTGGTTTGTGGTTTTTTGTTGTTTGGTTGTTTGTGGTTTGTGTGTGTGTGTGTGTTTTTCCAAATTATCATAGATCAACAGTAGATTTTTTCTTTTCTGATGTCTCATTTTCTTAATTTTTTTCTATTCTCTGTACAATTGCAATTAAAAATAATTATTTTATATGTATAAAGATTGATTCTGCCTCCTGTGCTCTCTATGGAGTGTTTTACCCTGAGAACAACATCGATTTGAGTGGTATGAGTAAAGAGTCTATGCCTTTCAAGTGGTTATCAATCTTTATTCCTCTGCAACAGCCTTGTAAGATTTATGAATGTTCTGTAGTAGTTATAAGATATTCGTACCAGTGTATTTACTGTGTATCTGCTTAGATATACTGTAACTCATAAACCAGGCCTTCTAGTCATTTAATCATTTCCTCCAATTTCTTGACAAGTTTCTTGTGTTGTGGTGCCCAAAACTGTGCATCATATTGCAAATGTAATCAAGCGGTATACAAAAAGGGATCCTTATCTCCCTCTCCACAATGTAAAGCAGCTATGTATTTCACTATCCGTATTTCTATGCAGAAGGTCAAAATATCTCAGGTTTCTTTTTCCTATATTACCTTCCAAGATAATATTTCTTTTTCTTGACAAAATTGCCCATAGATTTTCTACCATTATATGTCTTTCAAAATATTCCTTTCTGTTAAGTGTAAGAAAACATTCAGAATTCACAAATATTTTAGATTTTTGGGTTGGATTTCACTGTTTCCTTCCTTTCCTATGATGCTTTGTTCAGGTTTCTCTGACGCCTGCAGCCTTTCCAGGTGAAATATTTCTTAAAGTTTCCATTAATTCAGCTGAAAAAAACCCCTCAGTTGAGATTTATTATGATCTTTTGATTTTACTGGATTGTATCTAAAAGTAGAGTCTCTAGTACATAAACCCAGGCCTACAATTGCCATTTATACAGCTGTCTTGAGATAGATAAACAAAAAAGGATTGGTCCTTTAATTGACTTTAGTGACACTTCATATACAAACCAAGTGGAATTGCTTTTACGACTTCATTTTTTTGTTAGGGTGTATCATTTATTAAAATTAAAGGATCTCTTGCTGCCTCCTGAGAAATGTTTGTAAAAAAGCAATTTGAAGTTGGAACATTCTATCAAAGTAAGCATTGGATTGTCCATTGTATGATACTTTCACATCAAGACAAAAAGCCATTCTGGAAAAGTTAATTTAGTTAGTGGACTCTACAAGGCAGGAAAAAAAAAAGTTCTATATCTAGAGAAATATGGAAGATAAAACTTTATGACCCTAGAGATTGGATTTGCCCCCATGTTTCCTGGTATTTTTGAACCTGGAAATATAAAAGGTTCTTTCTCTCTTGCAGCTGGAGTTAAAGTAAGATTGGCAGCAAACACAGAGGATAATTTTTGGTATTTTAGGCAAGTTATTTGGTAGTCCTTATTAAAAATTACAGTTAATCTACGTGAGATAGCATTTGCAGGATCAGCATTTCAGTGAGTCTTCAGTGCTTGAGAAAATTAAATGTTTCTAAAATATAAACGATGGTCAAAGCCACTCATTTTAGTACTGAGATCCATCCTTAGTTGGGTTTAAAAATCTTTTTGCAGCTGCTGACCAATATTTTCAGGCATTTTGCAAAAGTTCTTGTTTTTTCATGCTACCAAATACTTGGGCGATTACAGTGAAATGGTTCCCAGACCTTTTTATAGCAATGATTCAGCTGAGAAAATTGTCAGTGTTACCTTAGGCTAAGTGCATGCTCTGAGCCTTTCCTCCTTATGTCCATCCACACTACCTTGCAGTGTCACTGGACGTGGGGCAGTTGTGTGCCGTGCCAGGAAAAGTAAGGCTCAACTTATACTTACACATAGTTACTATGTCAAACTCTCTCAGAACAGAGCTGGGCCACCTCAATGATTTCCTGTGTGATGACGAGCTTTGCTGGTGATGGGATTATGCTTCTCCCTTTCTCAACTCCTGGCCTGGCCAGTGCGTGAAACAGAGCACATCCCTTCTGAACACACTGGGGAACATGGCAGGGTACAAAGCATCCTCTGAGGTGTTATTTCTCAAAAATGAATGAAGTTACGTTGATATATGGAAGATGCTGACAAAATGAATGAAAAATGCATTTTGCATTTTCCTTAAACTAAAAAGGTCTTTGTTTTCACTTGCCAGGTGGCTTGGTGGAGGTTTATATGACAAGCACTCTGTCAGAGACTGTCTTTTTGGCAGAACTTACACATCAAGTTGCATTCACTTGGAAGAAGCACTTCATGAAGTTTTATGCCTTCTTTAATAAGCTACATCTACTCTGAAGTTTGCCAGGTGGTCCAGACATTTAATCTTTCTTCCTGCAATTTATTTTCTCCTTGTCTAAGAAGCCCTTTGATCATATTAACTGGTTAACTAACCATGAGGTTAGATTTATGCCGGTAGTACTACAAGAGAAGTGATGGAGCATATTATGTGAGAGCAAACAAGGGAAAAGGGAAAGTAGTACCAGCCCAATTGACAGCAGACAGGTATTAGATCAGCACAGTCCTTGTCACTCAGATTCATGTTACACAATCTTTTTTCTTTTTTTACATCAGTATGAACACCAATACATGTATTTGATACACACCTTTAAATATGATAAGCAAATAAACACATCTCACTATTGCAATCTCACATTAAACACTTTGGGATGACAATGGATTTTACCAATTGTTGTCAGCAACTTTATTCTAGATATGATGCATACATTTTTAGTGCATGTACATGTGTTTGTATGTGTGTTTATGCATATATATAGTACTGAATGAAAGCATAGCTTGTGTGTGTATTTAGTATACTGCAAATGTCACAGAGGCACCCAGGAATCAATTTAGGTAGGAAATAAGCTCCAAACAGACTTTATTCTAAACCAAACTGTTTAGCAGGAAACCAACTAGAAAGAGGGTTTATAAAAAATTATTCAGCACTCTGACAACATTATAAAACACTGGTTTAGATACTGGTTAGGAGTTCAGTTACTACACAGCCAATTCAAACTCAAGGGATCAGATCCCAAAATGTCCATCTTTCCACCCATACAAAGTGAGGACTCTCAAGGGTACCCAGAAGGTCGCTTACCAATTAGGCAAGGTGTCTTAATCCATGAGGAACACTCCTTAGACGGCCAGTCTAAGAGTCTTCAACCAGAGATCCACATTTCCAAAGAAGGCCAACTCAAAGAGTGTCTCCAGCAGGCTCCACCTATATCCCAAATGGAATCTGAGCTGTGGTCATTTATGGTAGTGGTCCAGAAACTTCTCTCAACCAAGGGGTTAGGGAAGTGCGTCTGCCACAAGAAGTATTCCTATCTCATATATTACAAGTATTTCTTTTTTAGTTTTATAATATGTACTTTCAGAATTAAAATATTAATGGTTAAATCCAGCATTTCTGGTTGTTTTTCTCCTTCTTTCATTAATCATTATCCATGAAAAATTAGAGGCTGTATGTACATATATGTAAACACATTTTATAAGCTGTTGTAACATATGCAAATGCAATGTACAGATAGATGGCATTACTAAAAGAATTGTGAACTATATTTTGTTTAACCTCTACCTGTAGAGTACTTGTATTAATAATATTTTTAGTGGTAGATAGCAAAGGAAAGTTTAGGTTGTTTGTGGTTTTGTTGTTGTTTGTTTTTTGGGGTTTTTTTTTGGTTGGTTGTGGTTTCGTTTTGTTTGATTTTTCTGAGGGACTGGTGTGATTTGCACAAGAGTCTGTGTTTTTGCAAATTTTCCCTCTAGCACTGGAAAAGGTTTTATGTTGTATCAATTTATGCAATAAGAAGCTAAAATGAGCAGAGCGATGAAGACCAGTGGACTTAAACGTATTATTTTCTGGGTTTTTTTTCCTGTTTATGTAACACACACATTTGTCAGAAGGGTAAGCAAAACTTCCCTTTTACTTGTTATTGCAAAAATTCCAAAATAATATACAGATAGAGCCTGTGAATAGGATTAACTGTTACAGGAAGATCTGCATAGTTGTTTTCTCACTGGTAATGAAACTAATTCTAATTTTCCCACTGCTAATGAGGCCTTTATCTAGTAGAGTTCCTCAAGGGTCGGTACTGGGACCAGTACTATACAATATATTCATCAATTACTTGAATAAGGGAATAGAGCGCACTGTCAGCAAGTTTGCTGATGACACCAAAGTGGGAGGAGTGGCTGACACGCCAGAAGGCTGTGCTGCCATCCAGAGAGACCTGGACAGGCTGGAGAGTTGGGTGGGAAAAAATTTAATGAAATATGACAAGGGCAAGCGTAGAGTCTTACATGTGGGCTGGAACAACCTCAGGTTCCAGTATAGGTTGGGGAGTGACCTGTTAGAGAGCAGTGTGAGGAAAAGGGATTCTGGTGGACAGCAGGATGCCCATGAGCCAGCACTGTGCCCTTGTGACCAGGAAGGCCAATGGCATCCTGGGGTGTATTAGAAGTGGGGTGGTTAGTAGGTCGAGAGAGGTTCTCCTCCCCCTCTACTCTATTACAGTGAGACTGCGTCTGGGATATTCTGTCCAGTTCTGGGCCCCTCAGTTCAAGAAGGACAGGGAACTGCTGGAGAGAGTCCAGCGCAAGGCAACAAGGATGATTAAGGGAGTGGAGCATTTCCCTTATGAGGAAAGGCTGAAGGAGCTGGGTCTCTTTAGTTTGGAGAAGAGGAGATGGAGAGGTGACCTCATTAATGTTTATAAATACATAAAAGGTGAGTGTCACGAGGATGGAGCCAGGCTCTTCTTGGTGACAACCAATGATAGGTCAAGTGGCAATGGGTACAAACTGGAACACAGGACGTTCCACTTACATATGAGAAGAAACTTCTTCACAGTGACGGTGACAGAACAGGCTCCCCAGGGAGGTTGTGGAGTCTCCTTCTCTGGAGACATTCAAAACCCGCCTGGACGCCTTCCTGTGTAACCTCATCTAGGTGTTCCTGCTCCAGTGGGGGGATTGGACTAGATGAGCTTTCAAAGTTCCTTCTTAACATTCTGTGATTCTGTGATCCTGTAATTCTGTGAAACAGTGAGCCTTTACCTGTTCTTTCACTGGCACATCTTCTTTACATTGAAATCTTTATTTCAGAATTCTTTCTCAGAACTTTCACCCATAATAAAATTAAATTATTTTTGTATCCTTTCATTTAGAACATAAGCTATTTAATGTGTACATACTGAAAGAAATCACAATAGTGATAATAAATATTCTCAGTGCTGGTATTATGCTTGATGTTGCATACTGTAGGAAACAAAAAGCTTTCTGTTTTAAGACATGACAACTAGAGAACAAGAAAGCACCAAATGGAGTTGTATACTTACAAGGGAAGGGTTAGAGGGGAAAGTATTTCAATAGCTACTTTTTTTCTTTTAAAGCAAATTTTGGTTTAGTGTTGGAAAAACTCCTCCCTCCCCCTAGTTGAGAAGATCACTGCAGGGTGTCTCTCTGACTAAAGCCTGCTACTCCTAGGGTTGCAAGAGATCAACATTTATCTTTTGCACACAGACATCAAAGGCTCTTCAATTGCAGGCTGTAGGTAAAGGGGGAGAAAGGTAAAACAACTGCCAACTCAAGGCGTGTTTTCTGAGAAGGAGAAAAAGCCAGGCACTGTAAGGGAAATGTACAGATGTGAGAGTCAACAAACCAGAATAAAGTACACAAAACAAGCCCGAGTATCTGCAGTTATTGTTTGCTTATGTTGTGGTAACATGCCACAAAATCACATCGCTGAGCTGAGACTCAGCTGATGAGTCTGGTTCCAGGAAATTTACCTCTCCAACTCCAGACTAGTGGGATTTTTCATTGTAAGCTTTTTGCCAATCAGTATTTCGAACTGCTTCTTTTCTTTTATTTTTGAATGATTTAATGCAGGACTTTTCATGGGCCCTCAGCTCCAGAATAAAACAAAAGGTTTTCCTCACCGGCTTTTACAGGATATGTGTTATAAATATAGATTATATATCTGTTAGCTTTGCCCTTAGAACCACACTGAATGTGATTTTTGAGGAATTCTAAGGACAAATCTGCCTAATTAGAGAGAGATTGAGAGAGCTTGATTGTATGAAGAAACTAAGGGAAAATTGCAGGCATATTAAGATCTTTGACTTATCACAAGTAAATATGACTTGATAAGGACAAGAACTGTTTGTCGTTCAAAACATTGAACAGTTTCTTTAACATTTAATTTTAAAAAATATTTATATATATCCTAGGCTTTTTTCCAGGTTATTCTCTTAAATTTTGGTGGTAAAAATACAAAATTGAGCAGAATTTGTAAGACTTTTAAAGGTACATTCCTTCTTTCTTATGTTTTGACTTATTGTTCCCATCATTTTTACTGTTCAGTCAAACAGAAGAAACAGAGAAGGGAAGCAAAGGGGATAGAAGTTGAAAAGTGAAAAACAGTCATTGGATTTTCCTGCCTGCATATATTGCTAAAAACACAAAGTAATGTAAAAAAATATTTTTGAGTCCGTAACTTCAAGTGAAGATAAATTAACACATTCTGGTTACTTGTCAACTTCTCCTTATGCACGGAATTAATTTATGCTGCTTGATGAAACATTAGTCTTCAAGATCCTTTTGCTTTTCCAGAGATTGTTTGGTTAGAATTTTGTTTTTCTGTATAAACTGATTTTTTAATAGAAGAAAAGAGCATGTTCTAAATCTATGCACAGTCTAAAATTAGAACACAAAGATATTGTCCATCCATCACTTATAGTCATCTCTCCATTGCTAATCGGTGATCTTTATAAAGCTGGAAACTCTTAGTGATTTCTTCTTGTTATTTCCAGCTTTTCTGCAGGAGTCTAACCCTATACCTATACTGACAGCACAGAAAGAGAAGCCAATCTAGATGTCAAGCCTACATAACAAAAAGTAACCTTTAGCAACTGAAATGAGTAATAGACTATGTAATATTTGGGGAGGGTATTTATATAAATATATATACAGTAATAAAAATGTATATAGTAATAAAAAATTGCCATAGATGTCACAGAAATAAATGGCTTGACTAGCAAGACAGTGACATCTTGAATCCTTTAGAACTGATAAGCTCGACCTCAATTAACTCTAATAGGATCACTGTTTCATTCTGTCTATTTAAAAGCTGTTTCAGTTATGAAAAAAACCCACAAGCTCCCCCTTCTCCTGCCCACCCATGTACTGAGGTTAAATAGGTAGTATTAATGTTTTATAAGATGTTTTCCATGCTGCATACAGACTAAAAGGACAGAAGACAAAATACTTCTGTTGTTTTCTTGCTGGTAAGTTTGTTTGGTTTTTGTTTGTTTGTTTTCTGAAAGTCACATTTTACTCAGAGACTTGATAAGGGATGGTTTTTTGACTTTCGCAACTAGTAAAGGATGTTGCAGACGCTAGCCAAGGGATTTAAATGACAAGCAGAAATTGTATTAACACGATTATATGAGTGCAAAATTATCCATGTGCCAGTATCCAGTGTCTATGCATAACATCACCATAACTGTAGGGGGATAATGTTAATTCCTGCCTTGTCAACACTCCTGAAAATGTTCATGTATGCAAATTAACCTTTAGTGATAGATCAGTGGCCTGCAGACCTTTTTAATATTTTTTTTTTCCTGAAAGGTTTGGTTTACTTTTCTGCTTTTATTTTCTTTCCTTTGCCCTACTTTTCCTTAAAAGAAAGAAAGAAAAGCAAACAGAGCTTTGCCTACCAACTGAATATCCAAGAACATGAAAATAAGGCACATAACCATAAGGATTCTGGACCCATAGATGTCAATGCATTTGGATTAGGGTCGAAAGCCAGGAATATTCTTCATAGTTTTAAAGTATTTCTATGTACTATTGATGTTATACAATTGATAAACAGTTTTCAGTTGAGCTGTGGACCGCATTTTCTCTCACCAGTGTGGAATTGTTAACTTCTTCTGTTTGTGTGTTTTATACTTCAGGCTGTGTACTATACTCCATTATTTCATGTGCTATGAAGCAAAATGCTCTACAAGTTTCAGCTTGTAGAAAATTAAATAAATAGCCGTCTTGTAAATGTTCGTAATTTTAACCTATTTATTTTTATAGCAACATCCGTATTTTAATTTTCTGTTCAATTTTGTGTTGTACACAAAATGAGAAAATACAATAATTTGATTTGGTAATGCAGTCTTCTGATCTTTGATGCGTTATGTAGTTTGGTCTTTTATCTGAAACTCTTGTATAGATACAAGCAAAGTTTATGTAAACCAGGGGGTTTGTCCATATTTTTTTGTTTTATTTTAACTTTATTAGAAGGAACAAGAGGCCCTCCCAAAGCCTTTTAAAAACCTTCTCCTAGCTGTCTTCTGCTGAACACTTTAAAGAGTATTATACTTCAGCTTTTATTAACTTCTATGCATATGTCAAGGTTTGATTGCAGGGTGACAATAAACCATGGGAGATGCTTTGTTAACCACCTCCCTTTTCTCCCTCCTCTGCGGCCCCTCTGCCTCGCCGTTCCCCGCCAAGGAAAGGCCATAGGAGGGCAAAGAGAGGCAAAAAGAGAGAGGACTTGCAAGTGGGAAAGAATTTAAAAAGTTTTACTAATGCTACTAATAAAATAGAGAAAATAATACAAAATATACAAAACCAATTTTGAATTCCCCGGCAAAGCTCAGAACTGCTCCAGTAACTGGAGGGCAGGCACCCAGAAGTCCTGGGCTGGAATCTGCAGCAAACCAGAACTGGATTCAAGGATGCAGGGTCTGTCACTAGGCCTCGAATTTGCAGGGACGGCAGGCAGGGTCCTTCCCAGATGTCAGCCATAGTCGAAGAAGGGAAAAAGGAATGAAATCCTCATGATCTCCCATTTTATCTGGTGTCATGACATGGGTGGGATGGAATACTTAGTTGGTCAGTTTTAGTCACCTGTTCAGTTTGCTCCTCCTTGCCCCTCTCACTTATGAGATGTGCATTCTTATCAGCGACCTTGCATACCATTGCTATGTCTACCAAAACATGTATCCAACTTCAGAAAAGTGCAATTCCTAGAAGTAGGAAGATATAGAAAGATCTGCCACAATTTAATTTATTATTTAGTTTTATTTCTACCTTTCTAAGTTAAGTGAAAGAACTGCATGAAGCACAAAAATTAAAGAAAAAGCAACAAGGTTTCCACAGAAAGGCTTAGCTGAAAGAAAAATTCACTAAAAGAGAAACTGGTCTTGTTTTTAACAAAACCAGGACAGGGTCTCTGAGCATTTCAACACACATTAGTACAAGAAATAATTTGGTGGATGAAAATATTTTGTTTGCTGCTTGTTTGCCTTATCAGTAAAAAGGAACATTTAAATTGCTTTATTGTGCTCCTTAGATTGCTTTAACCTTGATTTTTCGCGCACATAAGTATGCTTTTTCTCCTGACAAAAAGTACTTACAGACCAGAAGTCCAGATGTAATGACAACTGATGCTGAAAGGAAGATCTGTTTCTAAATCTCTGTAACAGACTCATCACACAATTATAGCACACAGCATCATGATGATCACTGGTTCATGTATTTTTTTTATCTAGATATTTTCATGTTCATAATGTGGATAAAAAAATCCTGTCATTCATTTTCCATTGCACAAAGGTGAGTCCAGACAAAGATTTAATCCCCCTGAATAAGCAGAAAGTTTCTCTTTGCATTCTTTGCCCATCCAGGAGGGAGACCAACAACCTGTGGGGTGCAGGTACCTCTAAACCCTTGTTTCCAAACTTGCCCATGACTGCAGAACAGTCACAGGCTGTGGTGAAGGCTGTGGAAGGGATGCCTTGCACATTCCTGGTTGCCCACTAGAAGAACAAATGCAATTCATTCTCCGAAACTTATATACACCTTCTCAGAAAAGTCTATCGGTAAGGTATGGGTAAGTTATAGATATCCTTGCCAGAGAGACAAACCCACATAAATGAAAAGATTAAAACAGTGCATCACCTGAGTCAGAATTTGGCTTTTAGTCAGGCAAAGTGCATACCATAGGATCACTGAGGATGGGCCTAGGAAAGCTTCATGGAATTATGCAGATAGAAGTAGGAAGATATAGAAAGATCTGCCACAATTTAATTTATTATTTAGTTTTATTTCTACCTTTATTCTAAGTTAAGTAAAAGAACTGCATGAAGCACAAAAAAAAAAGAAAAAGCAACAAGTTTTCCATAGCTGGTTTAAGATAGAGTGCATTATGAGTTCTGCCACCTGCCAGCAAACCAAAATTATATATTGATGTACACATCCCTGATTTTGCAGGAGTAGGATTCTGATGAGAAAAAAAGCACCAGTAGCAGTGAACTGTGTAGGCAGAATGACAATGTGTCATTTTTTAATTCATCTTGGTAAACAACTACATATGCTCATCTCTGTTGTATATATGAAAGTCCACTCACATGTCTAAGGTGTGGAGCAAGCACTTGCTGGAAGCAGAAACAGGCTCATCACATAAGTACATAATTCTTTTGAAAAATTTAAATTGCTTGTTGATTTACAAGATGAGAGGGCAAAAAAAAAGACTCTCACAAACTGCTACCTTTTCAGAAGTTATAGCTCAGAAATCATCAAGAGGAATGTTTTTTTAATTTGTATTAATTCCACATTGAAATCTTGTACATCTAATTTTAGCTTAGTGCACATTTTTACGGTTGAATGTACAGCTGGAACCTCTGGAAATAAGAGCTTTTATTATGGAAATGCTGGCATAGTTTTAGCTCGGGTCTGCACATGCAACATACTGTAATGTGCTTTAAAACTTGAGATGGAGACCAGAAGTCTGAGACTCAACAGTAGCAAAACCTGTATGTATGAAACACAAGCCTCCCAAAAAAAGTCATACAAGCTTGCTGCTTCTGGCATAACTCTCACTGATTTAAAAGGTCAAAATGAACCTCATTGTGTTTGTTTAAAAAGCAGATGGTAACAAGAAAGGTATTGGTTTGCAGATACAAGCCAAATCTTCAGAATAAGAATAAAAGATATGGAAGAGCATGACAAACCACTCTGGTACATATGAAACTAAGTGAGAGGTAAAAGATGTTAAAATGGATGTGTTAATACTTTGAAACCACTGTTTTGGTTACTGACAATCAGCAGCAGATTCCTCAGCCAAAAAAACTGAGTACTGGAATGTCAAAGCACTTCAGTTTATCCATCTGTATAATTTTAAACTAGCAGGTGAGACAGAAGCAGTGTTATAACAGTCTGGTCAAGATGAAACAATAGACTGATACTGCAGCAAATGATCTGAGAAAAGGAGTTTTCTTCAGCAAGGTTCATAAGGCAGTAGTAAAACAGCCTGATCATCACATTAATGTGGATTTGAAATGAGAGTTCAGGATTACAAGTATAAAAAGTGTTGATTATCAGATAAATGGAGTCAGATGGACAATGGTGTCCCTTCTAATTTTTACTGTGCTTAATGGCAAGTGACTTTGCACAAGTTTAATATATATGAATACAGCCCTTTCGTTTTCCACCCTTTCTTATTTCTCACCTTATTCCTTATCTTCATTTTTCATTCACCTTCTCCTATGCTTCTAAGCTCAATACAGCTATTCATTATGTCTCACTCTCGCAGTCATTTCACACAGGATAAATTCACACTCTGAGCTGTGCGTTAGCCTGCCATCTCCAGACGCACAAACGCTTGCCTGGCTGGGGCTGTGCAAAATACTATTGCCAGTGCGGGCATAGGGTAAATCTAGCAGGATAATCCTCGTTCCCTCCCACAGCCATTCCTGAAGGAAAGATGTATTTTCTTGTAATTCTGATGATGGTTGTTACAAATAATTACCGCACAGAACCATAGAGTGTCTGCTTCCAAACTCGGGCATTTGAATACAGAAAGAAGGAGGAGAAGGAATGCAGTAAAATTTTTGCGGAATGCAGTATAATTTTTGCGGAATGCTTTCACATATGCTAATTGAAATGTTCAGTTTGAGGAGCCAGTCACCCATACTAAATGTCCACAGGGAAACCACCTAAGCTTCATTAATTTACCTTTAACTTTATTCTATCCGGGTTTCATGCTGCTCTCAAAGATGTTTATGATTGCCCTGTGGGAAAATGCAAGTCCTTTCGGTTCTGTTGGTTCCAAACCCAACAGTAGTACCATTAATATTCAGGTCATTTGTGCATACCCAGCATTTCTAAGTGGACAGATGTCTTCTAGGAGCCTCTAAATTTCCTAGGTAGACAGACGCCTATTGAAATTTCAATATCTGAAAAAAATACCTTATTATTCTGAAAACGACAGTTCTTTTTACTGTTAAGGAAGAAGATTTAGAAATAAGGTGGTGGTTAGACATACATTTTTTAAGCAAATTTTAGTGATACTTTTGACTAAACATTTTCAATAAAAACTTCAGAGATGTAGCTATCTTTCTGGTTTTAGCAATGCATTATGCAGTGATTCTACAATGACTTACTGGTGGTGACCTGATCACAGCCACACTTGCTATTGTGACCAGAAAAAATTTACGAATTCAGCTTTTTTTTTTTTTGTCCTGTCTCATGGGTTTTACAGAAGGCAGCAGTACACTGATTAACAGAAAGGAGAGCAATACAATGATGTCACTTTCTTTTGATGGCCCCCAATAAAATAGAATGTGTTTCTTTTCTGAAGAAAATGAATGAACCCATGACCTGCACTATTCAGAAGTTTTTGGCTTAACAGTTTGAGTCTCCTCTATTTCATTCTATTACATCTCTCTCTGGAACAAATCACCACTGTATAGCTGGAGAGGGCTCTGAGCAGTCTGATCTAGTTGAAGATGTCCCTGTTCATTGCAGAGGTATTGGACTAGGTGATCTTTGGCTGTCCTTTCCAACCCAAACTATTCTGTGATTCCATGATTAATTGGTTGTGATTCTACTTTGGATTTCTTTCTTTCAGCTCTTGCAACATTGTCGTCTCCTAAATCCTAATTATGGAACAATTTTAAAAATTCTATTTAATTTTCACAAATTGTTTAAGAATACAAATCTCAAAATGTTCTTAAAGGAAAATAAGACGTAATTTCTCAACATTCCTCTCAAATTTATACTCAGAAATAAAGAGCAAATCACTAGAAGGCAGCTGAAGCCAAAGACTCAGAAGGTATCCGTAGGCCTGAGAACAACCACAAGTCTGGAGGGTTTGGATATACTGCATGTGAAAAATGGATTCTCTGCCACTGAGAAGTTTTGGGTGCTCTGCATATGCACATCCCATAGGGACACCACTACCAATTGGAAAAGCAGTTGATAACCTTAATTTACCATGCTGATGGAATATCTGATAGAAAAATTCTACAGCTCTGTAGTCAACCTTCTCTTTTTCCAAGTCCCCTCATCAGACCCACAATTTTGGCTGCAAGTTGAGAGATCAATTGTATCTTCAAAAACATAGATCTCTGTGCTTGTTCCGAACTTTTTATGCCAACACATAGACGCATATATATGTTTGTCGTTTCAGGCTCAGTAACATGTAACTCACAAATGTATGTAATATATTTCAGTCATCAGTTATGTTTACATCTTATTTTTAAAGAACTCTATATTTTCTTAATATTTTAATATGTAATTAATAATATACTGAGTTTATACCTATTTTTCTCCATTTTTGAAGTGTAGCACCTGTGCTACATACAGTGTGGACCTGGAGCAGATACTGCTTGGAATGGCTTTAGCAGATGAGCTTTTTATGTTGATTTATACACTCCTTTTTTGATAACTGCTTCCCAGAATCTCTCAGGAACTATAAAATGGATTTTAAAAGGAAATCGTTAGAAAATACGAATGTAGAATGGAAGATGATGGTTGTGTAGGAGTTACTAATAATTAAATGATTAAGTGTACAGATTAGATGTTGTAGCTGAACTGCAGTGAGCTCTAGAAGTAAAATAGTGCACCTGAGGGTATTTGAATCAGTATTAACAAACAATGGATGCTCACTCTAGTACACTGTAGCGTAAGTTCTCACTAGGCGATAGCTAAACTGTAAAAAAGCAAAAAATCCCAGCTTCCTAAAATAGTATTTGGTAGATAAACATATAAGATTAATACTAGTTTCACAAATTGGCAAATAATGAGTATGGGATCTTTATCATGTCTTTATTATATCTCAAGAGAGATGGACAAGCATAAAGGTCGTGTATAAGATATTCTGAAGGGAGAAATATTTTTAAACAACTGTGGTTTTATACAAAGAGCATGAAAACCGTGAAAAGGATATGAAGACGAATTTTATTTATCTTTTCACACAATGAGGCACTAAAATCAATGGTATTTGGCGAATGTGTGTGTGTGTACCTGTGCATGTGATTGGCTAAAATATATGTTCAGGTATTTGGGTGAGAGGCCCCATTTGTGCTTGCCAAAAGCTACATAAATCCCAGCTTATGTAGGTAATGAAGGTGGACGAGCCAGATTTTCCAAGCCAGAGATGTGGAGTGATTATTTTAGCCCAGCCCAAAAGTGACACAACATCAACGCAAAAAAAATACTAAAGCATAATGGCTAGAGTCAGCATCTCATCTTGGTTATTTCCAGTTGAAAAGTGCACTGGTAACAAAGAAAGAGAAAGTTAGTTATCAATAACCAGATTTTTTTCAGATATCTTGTACACGTGCATATTTGTTTTGTCCGTGACCATGTACCAAGTCTCTTGAAGTCAAGGACTTCTTTTCTTGCTGCTTTTGCCTTATCTAGACAGAATGCATATTTTCCAGTCTCTTTATTTATTTCATTCTCAGGCATAAAAAGCATGCCTGTGATATCAACTATGTATTTCCACAACATAGAGAGACTTCCAGAGAAAAGGCAAGGAGATTGGGAAGTGAATGTATGCATCTCAGAAGAATTCCAAACACTGTAAATAAGCCTTTTTTCTTTGAGTGCTTGCTCCATGTACATTCACACAGCCAGTCACTCCTGCGTGTTTGCACCAAGGTATTTGACCTTCCCAGAAGAGACTGGCCTGATTTCTGGACGTTTGTTCGTAGAATTGGAGCAATTAAATTAGTCTCCTGACTACTTATATTCATTCCTTATCCTTTGAAGACAGTAAGATACTTCACTGAATATATGCAGGTCTATAGATCTTAAATGACTGCACTTCCTTGTTGAATCAATAATGCACGATTAATGTTTTGTGTTCCTTGAGAATTCAGAAAATCAGATAGGATTTTAAACTCAGTTCTTATTTATTTATAATCTCATTTATCATATATGAACTTAATTCCACTGTTTTCTTTCACAGCCATTAAGAAAAAAAAAAATCCACAACAGTGAGAGCTGAGGCAGACTAAAATCTTTTTAACATTGTTAATGTAGCCAATTTGTATCAGGAATAGGGTGGCCAGCAGGACTAGAGAAGTGATTGTGCCACTGTACTCGAGACTGGTGAGGCTGCACTTTGTGTGTTCAGTTTTGGGCCCCTCATCATAAGAAGAACATTGAAGTACTAGAGAAAGTGCAGAGGAGGGTGATGAAGCTGGTGAGAGTCCTGGAGCATAATTCTTATGAGGAGCAGCTGAGGGAGCTGGGGCTGTTTGGCCTGGAAAAAAGGAGGCTAAGGGGAGACCTTATTGCTGTCTACAACTACCTGAAAGAAGGTTGTAGGAAGGAGGATGTTGGGCTTTTCTCCCAAGTAACAAGTGATAGGACAAGAGAAAATGGCCTTAAGTTGTGCAAGGGGAGGTTTAGATTGGATATTAGGAAAAAATTCTTCACTGAAAGGGTTGTCAGGCATTGGAAGAGGCTGCCCAGGGAAGTGGTGGAGTCACCATCCCTGGAGGTGTTTAAAAGGCATTTAGACGAGGTTCTTAGGGTCATGGTTTAGTGCTAGAGTTGGGTTATGGTTGGGCTCAATGATCCCGAGGGTCTCTTCCAACTGAAATGATTCTATGATTCTGTGATTAATCAAGAAGTATTTATCGTGCACTTCTAATGGTCTTCTATGAATTGTGCTGAGTAATCCAATAGAAATGCTTCTACAGTTGCAAGCTTCTGAGCAGCTTTTAGGTCATTATAATTTATTTAAGCTATCACCATAAAGTATTTATTTTCTAATTGGAATCCCCTGGTCTCAGCTATGTTGGGCTGGGATGCAAGGGAGACTATTCAGTCATAGGTTAGTACAAAGCTCAAGATCTGACATTTTGTCAGCTGTTAATGTTAAAAAGGGTTTGATGACATTGAGAATGCAGTAGTTACTCTTGACTTCAGACTAATTCAAATATCAGAATTTAATATCACAGCATCACTAACTCTCCTAGGGCCTCTTGAGACGTTACTAAAATTCATACTTGCCATATGATGTCAATACTATACTTTATTTTCTTTTTTAACTTCAGGACACCTGTACTCTGGTTTCAAAAACTGAGTGGAGTTCATTATGTGATTCCTGGAGTCCATAATACAGACCAAAACATAGCAAATGGGAAACTCGGTTAAATTACATTGATACTCAAATACTGTTTAGGTACACACATTACATCTTTTTGGATGGTATTTTACCTTTACAGAGTGCATCCATGTTAATTTTAGTCTGCTATTCATATTGTATATGTTAGTCTGATTCATGCATTTTTCTTCTGGGATAAGAAACTACTGAAAACTTTGAGTTTTGCAAAATGGCCCTGTCTTTCTTTCAATTATCCACATTTCTATTCATGTGTGTCTTTCAATATGATGTTACCTGTGGTACTGATGTTAACGATATGTATGCAACTGGATAGCAGGTGTATAGGGTGAAGCTTCAGTCCTAGAAGTTATTGAAAAGCATTGTGTCAGTGATAAAATAACCTCTTTACTAGAAAGAAGGTACCTTATTTTGTTAATTTTATTTCAGTGAGTGTGAAACTTGTTTTTTCAAGTTGTAGTTAAAAGGTACACAGGTTCTTTGAATGAAATAATTCTTCTGTTGATAGTATCCAATCTGGTATATGCCTGAAAGAAATATGTACCAGAAAGAGTTTAGCTACTATTCAGGAATGAAAGTGATTTCTTCATTAGTGTTGACTTAGGTTTTGTCATTTTTTCAATGGGCTGGAGTTAGTTCAATGAGAGGAAAAGATCTGAAGCAAGTAGCCAGTATCCCAGATTACAGATCAGATCTGATTAGCTCAGAGTAATTACTTTGAAATCCTTTTTGAGTTTTATCCTTTTGGAATAGGATTTTATTTGATTTTGTTATTATTCATAAATAGAAGAAAAAAGATGGTTTTGCTTGAAACAGGCTTTGCTTAAGACTAGAGTTTAAACTAGAAGATCTACATAATTTGTCAGTAATATTCACTGTAATGCTTTTCTAAGTCTTAAAAGATAATTAGCAATATCACTTTTCTTCCAGTCTACTCCCATTATTTCAAAATGAATATCAGGAAATACTGTTTGCCTTCCTTTTATTTACGATGTCATAGTAAATAGACTTCATTTTCAGGATTTGTCTTCAATTTTAAACGTTTCTCAGACTTTGGTACTTGATTCAGTTTGGCCACCCGTAGGCATCTCTTGCCATTTGAGATGTTCCAAAAAATTCCACATCCTATACAGCTTCTGGTTCAGAACATCTGAGTTTTCCACAGGTGATATATACAATTCAGCCCCATGAAACTGGCCTGATACATCTAAGATACCATCAGAACCTAGTGACCAGTATCTAAATAAAATCCTCAGTGGTCAATGCAGACTTGGTGGCCAGCAATGATACATCCAATCCAAGTAAGATTTTTTTTTCTTGTATCTACTGGACTACATAGAAAAACTTTTCTGCATGTCAGGAATTCATGTCTACAGCCTTTACTTGAATAAAATCCTCACGGAGTTACGAATATAAATCTTTTTCCCTATGTTCTTTATCCTGTTGTACTGACATCAATGGATACACTTTGAGGCTATATTTCTGCTCATGGGAGGAAAATCTGGAACTCTCCACCATCTAATAACACCTTGCCTGGGGCTTTGCAGCATAATTTAGTGATTCCTTTTGCCATGTGCAAGCGTTACTTATTGAATTTTTCTAAATACATGTTAAGCAATTACTGAAACATTAAGCCTGATAATTTCTCAGAATAATTTCACAAAAGGAAAACTATAGCTGTGATAGTTGGATTCCATGAACAATATACCATTGTACATGGAATGAGACATCGAATTGCAATAAAACTAATAGGAATTAAGGAATTATTTTCCTTTGGTTGCTAAGACCAATTTTCAATTTTTAGGCAAAATCTACAGGTTTATTGTGGCTGAAATTTAACAACAAAAAAAAAGAATGCAAATTACCATTACATTTTTTGAGTCAATTGAAACTCTGTCTTTAAATTGAATTGATATAAAAATTAACCAAAATAATATAAATGACCCCAGGAAAAGAAAATAAGATCTTCAGAACTTTTGGAATTTTGGGGGGGATAAATTTTTCTTCCCGAACTGCTATAACCAATTTCTGTGCTCCTGACAAAGCATCTTCGGAAGAAATTAAAAAAAAAAAAAAAATAGAAGAAATTAAAACAGTTTTTCCCATAGGACAGGACTCCTTAGGAAACTATCAATAAAATACCTATTTGTTTTCACTTCTTGTTCTGGGCAATAAAATTCCATTTTGTGTTCTTCACAGAAAAATACTGATAATGGAAGTGAGATTTGCCTGGTGAAAACTATGTAAGATAAGGCAGAACGTTTTTCTGTACTGCTAGTTTTTGAGCCACTGTGATGAATGTTTCATACACAGCTGGTTAAGAATAGTTGAAACTATTGAAAAATATGTTCACTATCTTCTGCTGGTGTAAACTTTCATACACCTGATGATGCTGTTAGGACGTCAGTTTTCATCAGCTGAGGGTTTGCACAGTATCTACCTATTTTTCAGTACCATATGACCAGACTTCAGGGCTTTTATAAAGCTTTAGTGAGATTAAACAGAGTTCAGTCTCAGGAGATCCAGTCATTTGGAACAGTAAGACAGGTCATAGTACAACTATTTTATCTGAATTTTAATGTGCTGAGCATTTGTCTGCCATTACTTGGTTTATCCCTTTGATAATCATAATTTTTATGGTGTTTTCTTTCTTGAAAAAAAGTTAAATTAATTTTATGACCTTTTGGAAATGTGACATTAACAATAGTTGCAATGGTGCCACCAAAATATAATAATCATTTGATTATTTCTGAAATTCCATTTATTTTTAGCTCCTTATTTCTAGAAGTATTACAGTGTTATGTGCATAAACTTTGCATAAATGAAAGCTAAGCTGCCAGCAGTGATTGTCATAATGTAGTTATAAATATCATCAGATGCATTCTTGGTTTATTTATATATTTCTTTTCCTAAATAACTAACAGTCACTGTTTTCAAAGCAGAGCCCTTAGCATTTAGGTGTAAAGAATTCAAATTACTGGTTGAACAAACCATATTTTGACCATATGTTTGACAATAAATCTCGTAACAGCTTGGTTTTCCTTGCTTTCTACTTACAAGTTATTAAGCAAATTATAAAATTTGTCATCAAGGTGTTATTTTAAAACTACTGTTATTGAAGCAGTGTGGAAACTCTATAAACTATTTTCAGTTGGCTAGTTTTGCAGCTGTAATAAATATAAGTTCAAATAAGGTTCCTTTTAAAGACATAGTCCACCATATTGTCAAGTGGGAATTTAAAATTTTAGTACACTGTCCAGACTCTTTTGAATGCTTAGAAATTGTGGCTTATAACCACAGTAACAGACCCTCAGGTACATTTGGGAAGTTCTACCTATCTTTTCTGAACAAAGACCTAAAATCAAACTAATCAGTTAAAGTAGTGATGGTCTAGAGGAGGTAGTTTACATGGTTGGATGAGGGATGTCTGATCACCACAAAGTGAAGTCATTACAAAAAGAGGTCTGGTCACATTTGAGTGGTTCTGGAACCCATTCTGTTTAACATCAGAGGGCCAAGTGGCAGGCAAACACAACACAAATGAACGAACGCACACACAAAGAAATTACATATACATATATGTATACACATACATGTATATACATTGATTTTCACTGGAAGCTCCTCAGAGATATTTCAGAATTTGGACCAAGAGTGGTATAACCAAATCCTGATATAAAATTTGACTGCATTTTAAGTTCCCGTAAGTGCTTTCTTCACCCACAAACTAGAACAAAAACCCAGGTCAAAATACTGTGAAACTAGAAAATTCAGATCCAATTCTGTATTCAAACTTTCTTGTCCACATAACAAACAGTTTTTGGTATCTATCTCTGTATCAATTCATGTCAAGGAGTTGATAAGAATTCTATCTTCAAGACCAGTTGAAAGAAATTTTTTTCACAAAAAAATTTTCCGTTTAAGTAATTTGAATTAATAAAGGCTGCAGACTCCTAAAACATGAACTTTTGGACTGCTAAGCTCAGTGGGAAAGACATAATATTCCTTTGAACACAATATTATCTGTTTTCCTTTTTTCTCAATAATATAATAAACTTCTTGTATCTGGCATAATGTACCCAGTATTTTAAGCACTCTGTGAGAAAAGGGCAGTTGCACTAAGTGCAGAGCAGGAATGCTTTACAGCACGTTTCCAGATAGTGGAAAATGGCTTCAGTGCTCCTAACGATAACGCTGTTATATGTTAAAGAGAGAATCAAAAAGATGTAAACACACTTGTTTTCTTCACATGATTCTCACCAGCATTTTCATGCTGGAGCAAACTTCCCCATGGTGAATGTTTACTTATCTTTCTTTTCCATATGAAATGTTTGTCTGCCCTTGGCCTTGCCTTCATCTTGGGGCAGGATTTTGTTAAGAAAAACAAAAAAGATAAGATAATATTAATCTCTGCTTGGCAACAGCAGCAAAGCAAGCAAAAAAAATACATTCATCTTTGTCCACATAGCAGTAGCAAGAACAAAGCATATTTATGTTTTTTCCTACGTATGATAATAAGCCCCAGATAAAAAATGTATTGCTTTGTTCCTGAATCTAGCAATGGCAAGGACAAAATTACACAAACCCCAGTATTGCTTGCAGTAGGCAGCAATGAAGGAAATATTTTCATTAACTGAAAAAAAAGTTAAGAGCAAGACTTTTTTTTTAAGTTTTTTTTTTTAGCAGATCACACAGTATTTAGGTTTCTATCAACTATACAATTCTACTAACCTCCAATATTAGTTTCAGGCCTCAACATTATATAAATGGCTTTGAACTTGGCATGCACTCATGCCTCAAACCTCAAAAAAATAACTTAAATTTTATTGGACTCAAGATTTCTTCACTGTTCCGTACTCTGTCCTTTCAATGTGGCTGGCTTCTGATTGTGCTGCTGGCCAGCTGACTTGACCTACTATTACTGATGCAGCCTTTGGTTTGTCTCGGTGTATTTCTTCATCATTTTAATTGTGATGCAGTGTCTAAGCTATGTAAATTGAATGTATACGAAAATGCAAAGTTAAGTGGTTTGTGTCAGCTAACCTGATCTTGTAATTTCATGAAGATTCTAGGAAATTTTAATTTTTGTTAAAATAACGTATTTTCTTTGCGACAGTAATTTTTATTGTAATTGTACTTGCAATCCTTTATTCATCAGTTATATGAAATTCGTTATGTATTAATTCTAATCTTTTGCTTATTTTTAATATAACTAAACGATGAGATAAAATCACCGTTCACCCAGAGTTACACATAGTGGCACTGGGAAACCTGTAGTACTTCTTTTTATTCAAATTAATTGGAGGTTATACGAGTCCCTGTCTTAAAGAATTTTGTATTTTTACAGGATTGTAAATAAAGGTTACATGTTTTCTTAGAACAGTCCTAAAACATGTGTTCTACAAATCAAAACCACTGTGAGCAGTATTTAGTGGCTTCTTAAGATATTACAGATCTTAGTCCCCTACATATTTGTCATGCCTCAAAAGTCATGCCTCATCTTAACTCCCCCAGCCTCTCCTGACTAAACATCATGCTTGAATGTAAAATTAATGTATTTAAAACAAACAAACAAACAAACAAACAAACAACAAAATGCTTTATCCAATTACTGGGTCCTTGTTAAACTCATACTTGTGCAACCTGTTTTCCAGGAGAGGTAATTTCTGGAGATTTGTGTCTCCCAAGGCTGCTCTGCCTGTAAAAGGACATAACCAGGTGGATAGAT